>BSBK01011448.1:0-418286 GCA_027943335.1 Chamaecyparis obtusa
GGGTTTTACTTTATTCCTAACAATTTGATATAAATCTGTCAAAATTTTGTAAGTACAATGACTTGCAAACTACTATTCCACCTAATGATAATGAAGAATCAATGAATGAATGGTCATCATTTAGTATTTTCTTATCATTTATTTGTTGTCAATGAATCTAGTTTGTTATTGTTGAAGTAAGGCTAGTTGTTACTGGATTAGGAGTACCCTCCTTGATTTTGCAGAGCCAGAAGTGCAGAGGGCAGTCTTGTCCCTATAGTTGGTCCAATCATCATAGAATTCCATATTTAGATCTAGCACATCCTAAAACCCTATAGATGTATTGGTTGCTTTTGAAAGCATAAAGTCTAGTTTGAGGAACAACACCTACAAAGTATTGAAGAAATTTGATAGTGGAAATGCTTATGAATTTGAGTTACCAGATGACATGGATATATCACCTATTTTCAACATTTCATATTTGTATGAGTATCATGAACCTGATGAAGAATTGATAGTACCAAGTGATTATCCTAAGAAGAGGACATAGGAAGTTGAGCAGATTTTGGAACAAAGAGTTGGAAGAAGCACAAGAGGAAAGGATTACATGGAGTATTTGGTAAAATGGAAGAACAAAATGATTGAAAATAGTACATGGATTTCTCAATCTAAGTTGGATTCAACTAGGGTTGTACTTGACACATGATTTAGAGAATCATTTATTTCCAACTCCAAGTGTCTAATGCGGGAGCATCTTTGATTTATGGAAATCTTGGATCAACCAAAAATATGTTAGAGCTTGTTTGGCTACTTGATATCTTATTTTGTTTACTCAGTAACTTTTTTTGAGTTCTCGGTGAAGTGTTCCTATCAGTCACTGGTGAGATTGGTTACCATTTTTTGTTTCCTTTACAGATTTGGTTCAGTGTGATTGGTGTTGCTCGGTTCTTGAGTTCACCGACTGGTGGAATTTAATTGTTTGATGTTGGCCGACATGTGTAGTTAATTTTGGTCATGATATTAATCATTAGATCACTCATTGGGAAACATGTGGACCTAAATTTGAGTCATTTATTTCTCTAGTGCTGGATCTAATGGATCTTTAGATTCAACTTGTTTGGTGGCCTCTTGTATAAATAAGTAGAGATGTTCTAGGATTAGGGGCAATTAGTTAGGAGGATAGGAATATGGAGTTTTGGATCCTTGCATGTATGAGGACTGTTTTGTAATTGAAATTCATTGTATTGGCCATAACGGGGAAGGCCTTACAACCCTAAATGTATGAAGTTCGAATGAGTTAATAAAATATATCCGCATTCCTTCTCTCCCTCTTTGTGTTTTTTATTTTGAGTTGGTTTATCTGCAAGTAGGATTGGTCTTGGGAGTACCTTTGGCCCGATCCCCATCCTCTCTTGTGTTAAATACATTGTTATAATTTTGTTTTGTCTCCAAATTGATAAGCTAAATAACCTCATATTTCTAAAATCCTCCCAAAACCATTTAATCTTGAGAAAGTTTATTGAGCACACATCCATCTTGGACAAATCCAACTACACTTAGAACTATTAGGAGTTTTGAAGGTTTGCATGCTCCTTTGATGTTTGGTTTCATTTGTAGGTATTTTAATAAGTGTTTATCTAGTTTTTTTTTGTTGAATGCTTTCATTTTTAAGTATTTCTTAACACTAAATTTTAGGTTACACACCCCTAAACAACTTTTGTAATTTTTTTGTTTATTTCAACAATTCACACATATGCTCTTCTTCATCTGCATTCCTTAGTATTCACATTAAATCCACACATATTTCACAAAAACCTCATATACACCCATAATTTTCTCACCCATTCCCACTCATATATATATAGTGATTTTCCATCACAAACACCAATAAGATTAGTAATGAAATATAAAAGCATTAGTACAAGGATAGCTAATACAAGAAAAAAATATTAAATGTAGTCCACCCCAAGAGATAAAGGGGACCCAACTCCATCTCAATAAGTCTTGTAAAAATAATATGATCAAGATACATGCATCACATCATCCTCCATAGCTGGTCCCAAAGGTAGTGTGTAGGAAGGAATCAAAATGTTTTTACTAGTCAGTTCCAAAACATTCTCTAAAGCACATAATTCCATCCAAAGCACAACATGCTATTGAAAAATCATCCTCAGTCTCTTTAAATTTTTTTTATCCTATATTCATTTCAATCATACTTAAATCCAATTACCACAAATAGATGAGTCAACTAAGAGCCAAAACGTATAATAATATTGTACTTGTGACAACAAATCTTCACCTACAGAGCAATCCATCAAAATATATATGAACTAAAATATTTCTTAAACCATATGACCATGTTCACAAAATTAAACAAATTAAAATCACAATGTGGATAAATCTAGAGATTATCCAAGCTTGTTAAATCCATCCCTGACAACCAATCTTATTATCAACAACCAACACATCTTAACTTCTTCAAAAGGACATTTGGGAACCTATAAGCATGATAGTGCAAAATTGACAATGCAAAGTCATTATAACCAAAACTGCATGTAACCATCATCTAATGTGGAGAGATGAAAATCATTCTCCCTTAAGGTCTTCAAATACTCTTTCCTACTGTTAGAAGTATTAAACGAATGGAAACAAGATCAAGAAGATAATCCAAGAAAGTGAAGTGCAAGAAAGATTTTACCATAAACCAAATATGAGAGAGTTGCAAGATCAAACACCAAAACCAAGAGAATACTCCAAGAATCCAACAAGAGCCAAGATATTTTTTTAAGGGGAAAAGAAAAGAAAAACCCCTTCTATATTATGAATGAGGCATGAAAATCCTAAAGAGAGAGAGAGAGATAGAATATGAGCAAGAAGCTCAATACAATATGATAGAACTAGTAGGAGAGAAATTGTGTGTAGGAAATGTGAGAGAAAATTGTATCAAGTGTGTGGAGAAACATCTCTTAAGTAGAGATGAGTGAAGGAATTTGCATGTAACTCCCATGTGTATGAGTTCCACATTCATACTAAGTGTGTGCCAAGTGTGAGCATCCTCATAAGGAGGAATAAACTATTTTCCTTATTAAAGGAATTAAAAAATATGAGTTGTCCTCCCACATGGACTAGAGGAAAAAATTACATGTAGAGATTCCTTTAGGAATATCCTAAAATAAATAAAAGGAGGATACCTTGGTTTATACTCAAATTAAATAAAACAACCAAGGAAAGATTACTAATTCTAACACCCCCCTTTAATCTTTACTTGTGGTGATTACATCAATGCGTATCAAACCCAAATTTTTGCAATGAAATTCAAATTTTTCTCTAGAAAGAGGCTTTGTCAAAATATTTGCAACTTGATCTTCACCGTTTAAATAGATGAGGGACACTTGATTTTCTTCAATTTTTTCTCTACTAAAGTGGTGGTGGAGAGAAATGTGATTTGACTTTGCATGGTAAACATGATTCTTTTCCAAGGCTATTGCACTTTGATTGTCACAACATAATGGTGTGGGTTCTTGTTGAGGTAGACCCAAATCTTCAAGTATTCTTCTAAGCCATAAAGCTTCTTTAGAGGCATGAGTACAAAATTTGTATTCGGCTTTGGTAGAACATAGAGAAACTGGTTGATCTTTTTTACTTTTCCAAGATATAACACCTGAACCAAGAGAAAAATAATACCCACAAGTAGATTTCCCATCATTGGGGTCTCCACCTAAATCTGAATCAGTGAAACCTTTTAAAGAAAAATCAGAGTTTGCATCATAAAATAATCCTAAGTTAATAGTACCTTTAATGCATCGTAATATTCTTTTAGCCATTTTGAAGTGTGTTTGTTGAGGTTTGGACATGAATCTTGAAACTAAACCAACACTAACATATATATCAGGTCTAGTGAGAATTAGATAATTTAAACTACCTACAAGTTCTCTATAAGGAGTAGCATCTATAAATGGGGATTCCATATCTATCATTAAATTTGTTCCTAATTAACATGGAATTGAAACATGATTAGCATCATTCATATGAAATATATCTAGATCTTTAGCATATTTACTTTGAGAAATAAAAATACCCTTAGTGGTTTTCCAAATTTGCATTCCTAGGAAATAATGTAAAAGTCCTAAATCAATCTTTGAAATTTTTGGTTGAATTGGAACTTAATATCAAAAATTAAATGGTTAGAACTAGAAGTAAGAATCATATCATCAACATAAAGAATGATAATAATAATGTCATCTTCACTATGCTTGATATACAAGTTAGGATCACTTTTACTTCTATCAAAACCTTGAGAAATAAAGAAAGAATTAATTTTGGAATACCACTCTTTAGGAGATCGCTTTAAACCATAAATATATTTATTTAGTTTTCATACTATATGTTCATGACCTTCTTTAATAAAACCAGGAGGTTGGGACATATATATTTCTTCATGCAAATCACCATTTAAAAAGGCACTTTTAACATCCATTTGGTGAATAGGCCAATTCATTTTAGAAGCTAAAGAAAGAACAACTTTAATGGTAGGCATTTTTGCAACAGGGGCAAAGGTCTCATTATAGTCTAATCCTTCAATTTGAGAGAAACCTCTTGCTACTAACCTATCTTTAAACTTACTAATTTCATTATTGGCATTCAACTTAGTTTTATATAACCATTTGCATGAAACTAGATTTTTACCATGAGGTAAAGGAACTAAATCCCAAGTATTATTAGAAATTAAAGTGTCATATTCCTCTTGCATAACATTTTTCCAATGAGGTTGAATTTTATCTTGAGAAAAGGTTTGAGGGTAATTAGAGTTCATAAGAGAAGACATTAAAGTATAATTACAATAATTAACTCTCCTAGTTCTAAGACCACCCATTCTAGCAATATAATCATCGCCTTCATTAAGTAAATCTTTAAACCATTTAGGATTTCTCTTAGAATTCACAAAAATATCACTATGAGGAGTTCATTATCATAATGAACAACATTATCACTATGAGGAGTAGATATATTATTACCATCATCATCATCATAATCATTAGTATTACTAGTAGGAATAGAAATAGATGCATTAGGAGTAGGGTTTAGAATATGAGGTTGGTCCTCCACAATCTCAATAGTGCCTCCTTGAAATTTATCATCTTTGACTTTGGAGTAATCATGGACTTTATTTTATGCAATGCAAACATCTCTTGCAATATGCACCTTGTTAGTAGTAGGATCATAAACTCTATAATCTTTAGTAAATTTATCATACCCAATGAAAATAAATAGAGAAGATTTAGAATCAAGTTTTTGTCTTTTTTGTTTGGGTGTGTGAACATAAGCAATAGATCCAAAAATTCTTAAATGTTGTAAATTTGGTTTTCTACCAGACCACGCTTCCTAGCGAGTGATATCTTGCAAAGCTTTAGTAGGAGTTCTATGAAGAAGATAACTGGCACAATTCATTACTTCAACCTATAACTTGTAAGGAATATTTTTTGCATGCAACATACATCTAGCCATTTCCACAATAGTTCTATGCTTCCTTTCCACCACACCAATTTTTTGTGGTGTATAAGGAATAGTAAGCTCATGTTTTATACCAAAAGATCTCAAATAAGAATGAAATGCATTGTTAACATATTCAATACCATTATCTGTTCTAAGAATTTGAATCTTAGAACTTGATTGCCTTTCCACAAACATATGAAATTTAGAAAATATATCAAGAACTTGATCTTTACTATGCAAGAAATAGGTCCAAATTATTCTAGTAAAGTCATCAATAAAGGTAAGAGCATACTTTGAACCTTGAATGGAGGTGTTCTCCATTGGTCCCAAAAGGTCACTATGACTCAAATACAACTTATGATATGCCCTCCATGAAGTACCATGAGGAAAGGGCCCCCTTTTCATTTTGCCAGTCATGCACCCTGTGCATGTAATTTTAGATGGAACAATATGTGGTAATCCTTTAACCATGTTAGATTTTAGCAATCTAGAAATATAATCAGAATTCAAATGGCCAAGCCTTTCATGCCATACATTGAAATCAATATTAACTTTCAAAGAGTACCTTGATGAGGCAAACTCATAAAACTTAAATAAATTATCATGATCCAACTTAGCATTAGCAACAACAGGATCATTCTTAGGATCAATAATGTAACACATGTCCTTATGAAATTCAATTTTGTAATCTTGACATAATTGAGCAACTGAAAGATATTGGATTTAAACTTAGGAACATAAAGAACATTATGTAATTTTCCATTTGGAACATTAACATCACCAAATCCATCAACTTTGCAACTATGATTATTAGATAATTGAATAGGAATATTTGTTTTATCAGGTTGCAAAGAATCAAACACTTCTCTATGAGATGTAACATGGTGAGAAGCCCCACTATCAATAATCCATTCTAATGCATGAGAAGCTTTAAAACAAGCAGTAAAAGCACGATGAGATTGATTACCTTGAGATTTGAATTTATTTTTATTATTGTTATTCATAGACTTCTTATCATTTTTATTTTTAAAACAAACATTAGTTAGGTGACCATCTTTGCCACAATAAGTACAATGAGGTTTCTTATTTTGTTGATTATTATAATTATTATTATTGTGATTAGCATTATTGTTATATGAGGGCCTAGAGTTAAATCTATTGTTATTATGATGATTATTATTGTTATGATGATTATAATTATGAGAATTATGACTATTATGAGAAGAATTATGATTACGAGATCTATTATTATGATTTTGATGCTTAGACACAAAAGCATGTTCAGAAGATCTAAGAGTACCAAATTGCAATAACTTAGCTTTCTCTTGACATAAAATATTTTGAAATATGCCATAAGTTAACTGAGGAGCTAAAGTAGGAATAGCTGTTAGGAATAATAGTCCACAATACAATTGAGAGGGGGGGGTGAATCAATTATATAACAGAATATTAAACTTTAAACTTTAAGCTCCACAATATCAAATCCAATGAACACAATGAATGCCAACACAATGAAACAATATTTTGGTTTTGGGGAAACCCTGTTAAAGGTAAAAACCCCCATGGGAATTAGCACCCAAAAATGATGTATTGAGAGTATAGTTATCCTTGTTAGAAGATATAGCCCTGTGAGGAGCTTATTGAAACATTACAATACATATTCCTTGTTAGAGGATAGACCCTGTTAGGAGTCAAGAACAAAAGGGAGGGCTCACTGCCCAAAGAAGGTTACATCCACCTTCAGAACTCACTAGTTCACAACAGGTGTATATAAAGAAATACACAATCTTTTGAACTATTTTCCAACAACTGTCTTTTCTTGATCAGTTCCAATGAAGTCCACTAGTAAACCCCTACTCTACATACATCAGACACAAGCTCACATCTTTTTCAACCTTTTTATTTCACATATACTCCATGATGTAGTCAAGGATGGTGGATCCAATAAAGGATAGTCCAACCTTGCAGCCAATCAACAAAACATCAAGATAACACAATAAGATCTATTTCAAAACATATTTTCCATTAACCTGCCTAGTTGTAAGGCCTTCCGGGTTAGGGCCAATTGCAATCAAGAAGTAATTCTGCAAGATCAACAAGATCCAACACAAATCCAACTAGTTCAGTTCTAAAAACTATCAGCAACTAATGGAAACCCTAAGGCATATCTAAACTTGAGCACGCAAGCCTCCAAGCAATCTCCTTGTCTCCAAGTAAATAACTACTAGCTCTATTGTTACAAACTATCAGATAACAATCTAATTTGCAAGATCTTGCCAGATCTTTTCCATAACTTCACTTATTTGGTTCTCCCAAATCAGCTCTCAAAACTTCCAATTTGATTCCTATTTGATATGATGCCTAAACATCTACCCAAACATCCTATAAATACTAATTATCAGCCACAAGTTAGTTGGATGACACAATTAACTCCTCCTAAACAAATATTAAATGCAATACAAGTCGGCTCTCAAATAGCCTTAAAATTATTAAATTCAACATGTCGGCCTCCATATCCACATAGGAGAATGCAACAAACGATACCAACATTAAATGCACTAAGTCAGCTAAGAAAATCTTCAAGAACTCCAGTCGGTAAACCAGAGCTACCGAGCGCCATAGAAACAACCAAGCACCAATGAAGCAATTGACCAAGCCAAGCAACACCAAGCAATATATGCATCATCGAGCACTAGTTCCACTGAGCACCAGTAGTCTCACCGAGTTATTTCAGTGACTGAGCTTCCTTCAATAATCAAGACCATCGGTTAAGGCTACAATTGAGTAACACTAGCCAAATAATACACCACCATGCAGATTCACCGAGGACCCAAGAATGCCCCTGCATCAGACACCCTAGGTTTGAAAAGATGTTCATATGTGAGAAGAACATCTTTCAGGATTCAACACATAAACCCCAAATTGGTTCTTCACATACATGTCCTCCAACTTTTCACTTTGCATACTCTTCCACTTCAACTTCCTCTATCTCTTCAAGTCTTTCCTTGATAACACATAGGTCTGTTCTCCAAATTGATCATCCGTACCTTAAGGATCTACCAAATCAACTCAGCTACCAATACTCAGACTTCTCCTACTGAGTGTTGTATCTAGCAAAGGCATTAGGGAAAAATTCTTGTCATCCTTCTCAATAGTAAACACATTCTTCACACAATCATACATAGCTCTACAATCATATTTCCAAGGTCTACCAAGAAATATATGACAACTATTCATCTCCATAATATCACATAACATAAGATCCTTATACTGGCCAATCTAAACATCAACAAAGCATTGTTCTCTTACTTCCAAAGCATGATCATCTTGCAACCATCCAATCCTATAAGGATGTGGGTGTTTCATTCTATTCAAACCAAGTCTCTGAACCATGCCCTCAGCAACAAGGTTATTAGTACTACCATTGTCAACAATAACATTGCAAATTTTACCTGCAGACTTGCACCGAGTCTTGAAAAAGTTACTCCTCTGACAAGGTTCCTCCTTTGTACCGAGCAATGTTTTCCAAACCAACAAGCTCTCAGATTTAGGTTCATTCTCAACATTTTCATTCACAACAGTAGTCCATCGGTCACCAAGCTTCTTCTGTGTACACTCAAAAGAATGATGTCCTTCTTCACCACAGTTATAAAAAGTACCCTTAAAGATAACTCTACCTGTCTTCTTCTTCAGTTCTACAGGTTTTTTTTCATCTTCTACAGTCAGTTTATCCTTCACCGAGTGATCAATATTTTCCTTCCCTCAGGGATTACCATGTTGTTTCCTCTTCAATTTATCTTCTGCCTTCAGAGCATACTGATAAGCATCTTCAATCAAATCAATCTTCAACATACCAAGCTCATCCTGGATATTGAATCTCAAACCATTCACATACCAAGCTACCTTTTCCTTACCAAGTTCTCTGTGTCCAGAATGAATAGTAAGTTTGTAGAAATCCTCGATATAATCTTCAAAATTCAAATCCTTCTACTTCAGGTTCTTGCAACTTCTTAAACAAGTCAAGCTCATAGTGAGCAGGTATGAACTTAGCTTTCAATTTAGTCACCATCAACCTCCACCAATTGATCTTCATTTCACCTTCATCTTCTCTATCTCTTTGTAATTCTTTCCATCAAAGAGAAGCATGTACTTTCAATTTTGTTTGTGCCAATCTCACCCGAATAGGATCTTCAATTTATTCTAGCTCAAAGAAATCTTCCAATTCATCATTCCAGTCAATCAAGTTCTCAGGTTTCAAAGTACTAGAGAAAGTAGAAACTTCCATTTAGTAACTATTACTTAACCGAGCCCTAGATCTATGCAACTGAGTAGTTCTGTCTTCACTAGATCTATCCCTCTGGTCATCACCAATAGATCCAGCAGCTTCCTCATAACCATCCTCAGCACCAACATTCTGAGGTACACCAGTCATAGCTCTCATGATCTCGATGACCATATCATTCTTCATCAATTCCATCTCAGATTTGAAATCAGATTTCACCTTCTTTGTAATCCTAGATTCCACAGTATCACAGAGATCTGCAATCACTCTAGGGTCCACTCTTCTCGGAGGCATCCTTAAAGATAAGAAAAACCTCTGCAAAAAAACCCTACATCGACCACCTTGTGACAATCTCCAAGTTGTATGCAAGTCAGATCAGCCTGCCACCTTGCATGAACAACTAGGTCAAGATTCCACAAGTTTAGTGCCATGGATCTGCAAATACAATCATATGATCTCTTCGCTAACAAGATCAACTAAGCTCAAGATCAACCTTCTCTCTGATACCACCTGATGCAGTCAAGGATGGTGGATCCAATGAAGGACAGTCCAACCTTGCAGCCAATCAACAACATAGTGGAAAAACACACCAAGATCTATTTCAAAACATATTTTCCATTAACATGCCCGACTGTAAGGCCTTTCAGGTTAGGGCCAATTAAAATCAATAAGTAATTCTACAAGATCAACAAGATCCAACACAACTCCAGCTAGTTCAGTTCTGAAAACTATCATCAACTGATGGAAACCCTAAGGTAGATCTAAACTTGAGCTCTCAAGCCTCCAAGCAATCTCCTTGTCTCCAAGTAAACAACTACTAGCTCTGCTGTTACAAACTATCAGATAACAATCTGATCTACAAGATCTCGCAGGATCTTTTCCACAACTTCACTTATCTGGTTCTCCCAAATTAGCTCTTAGAACTTCCAATCTGATTCCTATCTGATTTGATGCCTAAACATCTACCCAAACATCTATAAATACTAATCATCAGCCAAAAGTTAGCTAGATGACACAATTAACGCCTCCTAAACAAATATTAAATATAATACAAGTCGGCTCTCAAATAGCCAAGAAAATCTTCAAGAACTCCAATCGGTAAACCAAAACTACCGAGTGCCAGAGAAACAACCAAGCACCAGTGAAGCAACCGACCAAGCCAAGCAACACCGAGAAACATAAGCATCACCAAGCACCAGAAGTCTCACTGAGTTCCTTTAGCGACCAAACTTTCTTCAATAACTGAGACCATCGGTTATGACTACAACCGAGTAACACCATCCAAATAACACACCACCATCCAGATTCATCGAGGACCCAAAAATGCCCCTGCATCACTCCATCCATATCTTTTCCAAAGAAAAGACTCTACATATATACCTTATTACAATTTACCATGATCAGGTCGGCCCATGAGGCTTTCCTAATTAAAAACAATTACATAAACTCTTGCTAAGATACACACGATATCTAGGACAAGTCTACAATGATTACATTACAATAATTTAGTACCGACATCCTTAATTTTTGGTTTCCAAACAAAACACACACTTCATTTCCCGAGTCGGCTTCACAATAAGCCCTCACCAGAACACATGCCATAGATGATGTCACCAATCATTCCATACCTTGCGCTAACCAATGAACATCCTTCACTACCCTATCTATCATCCTTCAAGCTTACATACCTTGAATCCAAATCCTCTGAAAGATATACCAAAAACCTAGAGACTAACTTTGTCAATTCTCACTGTCATAGTCCAGTGACCAGTCTTCATTAAAACATTTTTATCTCTCTCAATATAAAACATCTAATGATGTGATCTTAGATATAAGATCACAACATCCACTTGAACTCTTATCTAACTTCACAGCATCTGAAACATCCGTACAGTGTCCGTACACTGTGATTACTAGTCTGGTTCCTTGATAGACACATATTTTTGACATCAGTGACAAAACCCAAATGACAACAGTATGAGTGCCCATTTAGTAACATAGTGATTAAACATATTAAATGTCTCAATCACCTCCCATGCATTAGCAATATCCAACAATAGAAAGTTGTGAATGAATGTTAGTAATAAATTGTTGAAACTCTTTAGGAAGACACTTCTTGAGAATAATAGTAATTAATCTAATATCGCTTAAAGTAACATTCACATCATTTAATTGAGTCTTAATAGCATCAATTTTAAGTAAGAATTCATCCATGGATTTAAAGTAAATATACTTGACGTCTTCCAAGTTGTCTTGGAGCTGAATCTTACATATTCGGTGGAGCTATCATAGGTTTGTTGCAAAATGGCCCACACTTGATGAGCGCTAGTGCAATGTCCAATCAATACATATAAGTCAGGAATAACTGAAAGACCAATTAGTCCAAGGGCTTCTTCATTTTTAACTTTCCATGCATCTTTGTCCATCTCAGAAGCAGTGGCATGAGCTGGTTCAATAGAAGCATTTGTAGAAACTTGGAGTAAATGTTTAAAATGAAAAAACAAAGGAGATATGTGTTTTCCATTGGTGATAGTTAGAGCTATTTAACTTGATTTCTAAAATTAGGGTAGTCATGACTAACTAATTAAATGAGGAAATTATCTTTAGCAAATTGAAATACAAATAATATCTAATGTTAAAGAACAAGGAAAATGAATTTACTCTAAGGTTAAGAAGCTTGGAATAAAAACAAATTGAATTTTTTTTAAAAAATTAAAATTTTATTAAATGTTTTAAAATAAAGAAGGTAAATTGATTAAAATTAAAATTAGGGGTGAATTCGTGAATAAAAAAGTATTAGAGATAATGTATTGATGTTAATTAAGATTTGTTTATACAAAGTGATAGAAACAATTTTTTTTTTAAAATCAAATGCTATTGTTAAATAGAATGGATTTGACAAATTGAATTGAAATATGAATGTTAAATTAGTATCAATATAACAACTAATTTAAAACCAAGCTAGTATTTAAATATAAAATTAATGTATCTTTAAGATTTAAGTAGATTAATTAAAAAATACTCAAATAGGAAAAAGAACAGTCAAATGAAATTGATTACATAGATAAGATGTTGAAATAATAACAAAATATAGAGAGACAGGAAATTGTTTAATGCAATGAGCAAGGAATAATAAGATTTACCATGAATAATCACAAAACTAGGAGCATTCACCAAAGAACAAATCAACAAAGGAAACAATATTTTGAAGGGGGAAAAGCATTAAAAAACCCCCATGATAAAATGAATGTGGCAAAAATGCCTAAGAATAAGAGAGAGAGAGAGAGAGAGAGAGAGAGAGAGAGCTTAGCTCATACAATAGTGTTCAAGAAGAAGAAGTATCTCATATCAAGAGAGAAGGAGAGCCATCTCTTTAATAGAGATGTGAGGAAGGAGTTACATTGTAACTCCCATTTCTATGTATGCCACATTTCACTAGTGTGTGAGACAAGTGTAGGATTCCTCATAAGGAGGAATATCTATTTTTCTTAATAAAGGAATTACAAATATGACATGTCCTCCCACTTGGACTAGAGGACGAATACAATAGGATACCTTGGTTTATCCTTTAAATACATATTTACCAAGGAAAGATTAAATTCTAACATAAGATTAGTTAAGAGACTGAATTAAAATCCTGCAAACTGAATAAAAATGAGAACTATGCAAAGAAGACCAAGAATAGTTATGTGCCAAAATTAGATTGCAGAATAGTTACAATCAATTACACAGACTAAAAAACAATAGAGAAAATAATGACTGAGGAAAGCTAAGATGCCTGGTTTAAATCTCATGCAGCAAGATTAAAGAGGCAGATATAGATTATATGTTGCGCATAAGGAGGTTTGCGCACTAAGGAAGGAAGATCTATACCAATGCAATATTCAAGACCTGCACCAATACTAAGGAAGTCAACAAGGCTGCACCAAAAGAAATTCTAATGTGCACCAGTTAGAACACAACAAGGTTGCGCCGAGGCTAATGAAGGCAACAAAAGGGATTAGGTTGCATGAAGAAGAAGGCAGTGCCAAAGCTAAGGAAGGAGAGGCACCAAGGAACAAGGATACTAAGACTCTTGCTGCACCAAAGTAAAGAAAGGTAGCTAGCAAGATGCTATAATGAAAGGAGGGTGAGTTGTGCACTAGTTATCAATAGCAAAGTGAATAGAAGGAGGCTACACACAGTAAGAATGAAACACACTATGGAGTTCTATGCACAATGCAAGAGGGAGGTCTATGCTCAATGCAAGAGGATAGATTGCAGGCTGCGTAGTAGCAAAATGTAAACAACAGTGTATATAAACTAATGATTTAATAGAAGATAATACAATGTAAATAATAGAGTATATAGGCAAATAAAAGTGAGGATTAGCCTTGTATATCTGAGAAAATGAAATGATGCCAATGTTAAAAGAAAGATTTTAAAAGTAGATTTAATATGATGGGAAAGGATTATTATTTAACCAACAAATATTTTAACCAACAAATAGAATGTTAAAATAGAATGGAATGGATTCTTATTTAAACAGAAAAAAAGTTATAACAGAGATTTATATGCTGAGAGATATTTACGGTCAACCAAAGAATTTTGAATAGATTTATTTTAACCAACAAAGAGAAAGAAATGATTTGAACAAAAGATTAAAATGAATATGACAGTAAATGAAATATAAACTGAGAATGAAAAATAAAGATAAATATTGTGAAATTGACAACAAAGTTATATTTAAACTGAGCTAATGCAAATGCAAATGAGAAATGCCTGCAAAAGGAGTAAAATATCTTATATGCAAGGGATCAAAAATCTGAAAAAATGGAGTTAGGCCTAGAACAAAATGAAATGGCCTACATGCACAAGATTTTTAGAAAACTGAAAATAAATAGTTAGATGAAACCTGCAAGAAATATTAGATTAGTGCTTGCAAAAAACTACTTGAAATGAAGAGAGATGAGTTGGGTTTGGCGGTGAACCAACAAAACCCAAAAAAAATCTAAAAAACTAAGTTACTCTCTAGCGGTAAGCCTTCCAAAGAGGGTTAGAGGGAAAAAAAATTATGAAATAAACAAGTTAGAGCTGCAACAAATATTAGATCTTTAAAAGAAACTTAAAAAAACTTTCTCCTTTGAATGTCACCTTCCTACAAAATACTTAAACAAAGATTAGTAGCTTTGATACCATGTTAGAAGTATTAAAATAATGGAAACAAGATCAAGAAGATAATCCAAGAAAGTGAAGTGCAAGAAGAATTTAACCATAAACCAAATATGAGAGAGTTGCAAGATCAAACACCAAAACCAAGAGAATACTCCAAGAATCCAACACGAGCCAAGAGATTTTTGTAAGGGGAAAAGAAGAGAAAAACCCCTTGTGTATTATGAATGAGGCATGAAAATCCTAAAGAGAGAGAGATAGAATATGAGCAAGAAGCTCAATACAATATGATATAACTAGTAGGACAGAAATTGTGTGTAGGAAATGTGAGAGAAAATTGTATCAAATGTGTGGAGAAACACCTCTTAAGTAGAGATGAGTGAAGGAGTTTTCATTTAACTCCCATGTGTATGCGTGTCACATTCATACTAAGTGTGTGCCAAGTGTGAGCATCCTCATAAGGAGGAATAAAATATTTTCCTTATTAAAGGAATTATAAAATATGAGTTGTCCTCCCACTTGGACTAGAGGACAAAATTACATCTAGAGATTCATTTAGGAATATCCTAAAATAAATAAAAGGAGGATACCTTGGTTTCTCCTCCAATTAAATAAAACAACCAATGAAAGATTACTAATTCTAACACCTACATATTCCATCTTATCAAACTTCCACCTTTTAGATATTGTTATCTCTATTTGAGAATTAAAGATTGTCATTAGTATCAAAGACATCGGTTAGTTACCTATGCTACTCTAGTCAGTAAAAGAAAGCACTTCAAGCTAGTCGGTTAAATCCTTTAGACCCAACACCAGAGAAGTTTTATCAAGCATCAATGTACACTAATATCGAGTGATAGTAAACACCGAGAAGATTGGACACCGAGCACTAGTGTAATTATCGAGCAGTATATATAGTGTTTATCGAGCATCAGAGACAATGACATAGTAATCAGTAATGGCACATTTATCTATGAAAATAGTTACAACAGAATCACAAAACATTTTACCAAGATCAAGGATCATTTATTATAGATATATTCATTAATTGCGATGAAGATCTTTATGTAATTGATAGATCTAGGTTATTTTTGCACACCGTAGATCTTTAGGTTTTGTCTAAGATATTGTAACCTAATTTTGTTAAGCGGCAAAAACAGTATGCTATGTAATTGTATTTCATGTCATTTTGACACAAGTTTGACAAGGAAGTTAAGAACAAGAGAAGAAGTTCTTGAAGCATTAGCCAACTTCAAGATATCAGTTATTAGATAGAGCAGAGCAGAATTCAGAGACATTCAGACTAAGTAGAATCGGACAAGGCTACCGAGTAGTTCAGAAACAAGATCTACACATACTGAGCTGATATCTAATCTATACTACATTAATCTGTATTAGACAAGGTTGAGTTGTCATTAGCAGATATATCTTGTTATTTTTTAATCATTGTATTAGAGTTTGGTAAAATCTCTTAACAGAGTAGACCTAACAGTCTTTTATGTAAATCTCTTTATCGAGTACACACTCAAGTAGTATTGTTAAAATCCTATAACTAGGTAGGTCTAATCGATCTGAAATGTTACTCCTAACAAGGTAAGATCACCAGAAGTGATCACCACTTGTATCCCTAACAGGAAAACCTTTTCCATCTACAGTAGTAAAGAATTTGTGGGTGTCATCCTGACCACAATTTTTACCTTCTAACAAGGGTTTCTGCATTACCAAAATACTTTTATTATGTGATTGATATATTGTTGATTTCATGCTATTTTCTTTTACAAGTTAACTAAATGAATGATACATACAATGGATTCAAGTTATATGTGAAGTTACTACTGTTTGTTGTCTAAGGTTTGAGAGTTAAAAGTTTTTGTGGGCATTGATTCACCCCTCCCCTCTTAGTACCCTATCTCTCCATTCCAACAATTGGTATCATAGCTTTGATCTCTTATTGGATGGTTTAACCACTGAAGAGTAAAGATCTAACCATGGAGAGATATAAGTTGGATAAGACAATAGAGATTCAAAAGATTCAGATGCAGATGTTCATAGAGAAGTATAAGCAAGCTAAGGATGACTTGAAAAAGTTACTGGTTTAGAGGAAGAACCTGGCTATTCTAGAGAATGAGATTAGTTACCATGAAGAAGATATTGATGATATATTTGATAACATTGGATCTACTTCAGGAATCATTTTTGATGGATCTAAAAGTGCAATCTCTGATTTGTCTAAAAAGAATCTTCACTTAACTAAACAAGTTAAAGCCCTGCAAATCGGTCAAGAATCACATATGGTGAGAATGATAGATTTAATGAACAATGCTAGACAAGCTAAGCAAGAGAGGAATCTAGCTGGTGAAGACCAAAGATAGATAACTGAACAACTTTAAGCAAAAGAAATTGAGATACAAAGACTCACCAAGCACCATTTCGAAATATCCAATCAGATGATGATTGTAAATCAAGAGGTTAATCAAGTAAATGGTGAATTATCAAGAAAAATTGAAGATATTGGAATACTCAGGGAAGAAAATGAGAAATTGATAAATGAAGTAAAGATACAATTGCAACACAATGAAATGATGAAATTGGCAGAAGATAGTTCCAAAAAGATTGATGATTTTCTGACTAATCAAAGAAGATTTGGAAGTAAAGTTGGATTAGGCTACACCGGAGAAGGAGAATCATCCAAGAAAGCTAAACGAGTCAACAAAAATCAAAATCATAGACCTAAGATGCTGTCACACTATCATTGTGGAAAATTGGGACATACTTCAAATGTTTGCAGAAGAAAAGCACAAGGTAAACCTCAAGTCACTCCTAAGTTTAATGGTTACTATTATTATTGTGGAAAATTTGGACATCAAGCTTATGAGTGTAGAGAAAAACTGAATAAGAAAGCTAACAATCCTACTATGGAGAAATTTTTTTATACTTGCAACAAACATGGACACACTGCACAAGAGTGTAAAGCTAAGATGAATCAAGTCTAGATACCAAAACAAAAGAACAAACCCAAACCATATCAACCGAAGAGACAAGGTAATTCTTATGTTGGGGATTACAACACATGGGTTAACTATATAGCATGTGGTAGATATGGACACATTGCAGAAAACTATATGAGGAAGAGATGGGCTAGACAATCACGAAGCTGAACAAGCACTGGAATGGCATGCTTACACTGTCATAAGGTTAGTTATTTAAGAAAGGACTACAAAGAATGAGCACTTGAAGAAGGACATGTATTTGAGAGTGGAAACACTATTGCAGTTATCGTGAGGATTATAAACACTATGTGGAGAAAGGCATCAAATGAAAATGCTGAGTCAAGCAATGTTGTCGGTGAAACCTCATCCATTGGATTGGATGAAATCGGTACATCCGCTTAAGGTGATTTAGGTATGTATGGAACTGACATTTCAAAATGATCTTATTTTACATATAGTTCCTTATATATGATGAGCACATACCAAATCTTCATAAATAAAGATGCATTGTGGTCTATATGTTATGAGCTAACAAAGTCACATAGTCGGTATATGTAAGACCGAACAAAGAGTTACTTGTTGATGAAAGTTATTCAAGGTTAACCAAGTATAAGTATCACCCAAGTAAGAAATCATGTGTTAACCAAGCTATTGGAAGTTTGTGGTATTCACCGAGTTGACAGTTGTCACCGAACTGAAAAGTAGGTCAAGCATTAATGACAAAAAGTTTTAAGCGGGAAATCAAAAAATGCTATAAATACATGGAGGACTTAGTTCATTTTCACACAATGATTTTGAAGAGCAATTATTTCATAGAGCGAGTTCGAGAAAATAATTTTCCTAAGTAGTTGCAGATTGAACTGAGCACACTCTTCGTATATTCCGAGTAAGTTGAAACCCCTACCGAGAACATTCATCACTTTTTGCTGAAAACCTAGTTTGTTAAAATGGCATCTATTGCAAGCAATTCTAAGATTGTGGAAGAGGAAGTGAACCTCATTTTTTTGGCTAACTATGATGAACCTAAATACAAGTTACACCTAGAAGTCACATCAAAAATAGATTCAATGGGTGCTTTCTCAAGCATCCCACCTAGGGTTTTGTTGATTGAGGATGTACAATCCTACATTCACTGCAAGATAGGTGAAATAGGAGATTTTGATATGTATGTTGCATACTAGGGACTCTGTAGTGATGATGGGAAACTTAAACTAGAGTACAAATAGGTTGAAAAGATTTGACTCACTCATGCCCTAAATTTTTTGAGAATTTTCAAAATCGAATGGATTAGGGTTGTACTTAGTCGCCATCACGAGGGCACATTTTGGCTAGATATTCCAATTAAATTAACAAAGAGAATGATTCATAGAGTTATAAGTTACCCTACAACTGATAAGGCCAAAGCTTTCCGTAGTGCCTCCCGAGTCAAAATTGAGAAGAATACTAGCGTAGCTTGGGGTGGCCAAGCATTGAAGATTGCTTCAATTGAGGATCCAAAAGTTAAATTTGTAGCTCATGTAATTGGTTATAAGTTCTATCAGTCAAGTAGAATGAACAATGTTCCTTGTAGTGTTGTGGACAAGGCATTTAAGATGATAAAGAAAGGACACCAATTGGACCTTGCCGAGCTACTCCTGTGATAGTTAGACGAGAACATGAAAACAATCAGGTTGAAAAAGTCTAACACCTGTAAGTTCAGATCACTGTTGGTGAGTATATTTTTCTATCTTCAAAAATTCTTTCCTTCTGTCGTTCACATAGATTGGTCTACTGACAAACCAATTTCTAGTCAAATTATTGATATAATGACAAGTTTGGGAGATAATTTAAACAAAGTTGTAGATGATTATTTTGAGAAATTTAAGATTAAGATGAATCTTTAGAGTAGAATTCATAGCTCACTGGTCAAGAAATATGAAATGGATATTTGTTTTCTAGTAGACACTAACCACACTTTAATCAAATTTTTTGAGCTGAGAAGAAAATGGCTAGCCCCCATGGGATACAAAATGGATATTGATTTCGCTTTGAAATCAATCAAGGCTTTACAGGCTACACCTAAGGACATAAAGGACGAAAGGTTTGGAACCTATGAAGAGGAAAATACCAAAATAAAAATAGGTCTTGTCATCGGTAAAATCACTAACAAGTCCAGGAAGATGATGAAGACACTAGTTGAAAAGTTTGGAGATGAATCTGACTCATCTGATGAGTCGCTGGTTGAACCTACAACCAAAGGTTAGTTACTATTGACTAACAAAGCACATGATAGTGAACAAATCGAGTCCTACAAAGAAAAAGATTCAATACCAGTTTCTCCCACTCCAACTCCAAAGAAGAGGTAGTTGCCAATGCAGTCTAGAGTACAAACAAGGTCAACAATCGCATCTTCACCACCTTTGAAAAAAGAAATTATGAAGGGAACAAAACCAAAGGTAGCTACACTGACCAAGACATATGCAAAAAGAGGAACCAAGGTCGTAGCTGAGGCACCAAGGAAAAGGAGAAAACTAATAAAAGGAAGAGAAGACCTTGAAGACAAAGAAAATGACAACAATCAGTTCAAGGTTGTCAGTAATAAGAACAGAAGAATAGATGAAGTTGTTGTAGATATAATTAAAAATGGAGAACTCATAGATCCAAAACTTAGTCGGTTTGACAACATGTCTACTAAGGATCAAAAAATATTTGAGGAGGTAGTCATCCAGATGATGATAAGCTTCAAACGAGTGCCATTGGAATTTTCCAAACAATTTCCCAAGGGACTAGATGAGAGAATAAATCAAAAGTGGTCCTATGCTTTGGACACCGAGAAGAAAATGAGGGAAAAAGCCCTAGTTTTGGCAGCTCCAAATTTATCTCTTGATGAAATTAAGGATTATATGGATACTTATTCTAGGAGATTTAGAGTAAAAGGCCGCGCTTTGGAAGTATTAGATGAAAATCTAACAGATATTGATGAGTCTAGCCAACTCATCTGGACATCAATCACTACATCAAAAGAACAAGCTAAGAAAAATGCATTTCTAAATTTGTCTAAGAAGAGATACAGGTCAAAAGGAAAATGAATCTACATAGATGATGCTGATTTGGAAAAGAAGACCGGAGAAACAAATGTATCATTTACCGAGTTGATTGATACAACACTTGTCAATGAAGTCATAAGTATTTCACAGGTCTCACCAGATCTAGTAGAGATCCAAATTAAGAATAAAAATGATGAGGATGTACTCATTGAGGACATCACTAATGGTGATCCTGATGATAGAGATGAAGATGAAGATGTGAACAGTGCACCAGACAATACACAATATGAAGGTCCTATTACCGAGTCTGCATTCACATCATTACTGGGAGAGCTTCCTATTCTTGTAGAAGCAGTTGAAATTTTATCTCAAGAAAAACCTGAAGGCTCAGACCTTGAGTAACCAAAGGATACAACAAGGGAACAAGGAGTAGAGATACCAGCTAACACAATCAAGCCTAAAGAGAAAGAGGCAACAGAAATAGAATCTAAGGATCAAGAGAATCCTGATGTAACCAAGGCCACTTCACCAGAAACTACATCAGAGGATTTGACTCAGTCAACCAACAAAAAGGTCACTGAGGAGTAGCATAAGGAAGATACAATGTCACCCAGGTAGGTTACACAAAGTTATGAGGTAAAGAATATTGTACCCTTTATAAAGAGCTCACCTCAAGAACCTGAGAAGAAGAAGAAGAAAAAGAAACAAGGAAAAGGGTCGGTCACCTTAGAAGAAGTTATTGTTATATTGGAGTGTGATCCCAGGACCCTAAGCCCCAAGGAATTGAGAAAATATGGGGAGTTGTGTACAAGGAAGGTAGCACAAGAAAAATTGAGACAAGAATGCAAAAGCAAGAAAATTCTTGAAAATGTAAGAGATATCTTACAATAGGTTGTACCTGAGGTACATATAAATGAAGATACTCCAATAATGGACCAACTTGCTACACTTGTGAAATAAATAAATGCCTTGAATACAGAAGCTGATAAGAGAATAGAAGAAAGGGAAAAATCAAAGATACAAAATGTAGAAAAGATTAGCCAAGAAGTGGCAATTAAAAAGGTAAAGTTATCTGAGGTAATAAATGATATTTAGTCTATTACTTAGTTAATCAGTCAAATTTTGTTCAAGCTATGCATTGTGGACACTTTCACTACCAAGGTTAGTGAAAAGATAAAACAACTTGATCAAGAAATCCAATCCAATGCACAGGAAGCCTTAACTGAGCCTCAAGCATTTGCCAAGCATATCTTGAAAGTTCAAGAACTCCGGCGGTTAAGAGAAAATCTCCGAAAGCAAGAAGAACTAATAAGTCACCAAGTCACCGAATTGCAAACTGAGTTGCTTCCATATTTGAAAATCTTTGAGAAGCATATTGTCAAGGCACAAACACTTGTTGCAACACCAGAAATCTCTATGTTGGACAACATCTTTGACATGCATGCACAAGTTGGTCTTGAGCATCTTGCTCTCACCAAATTGAAAGAGGAATGAGAAAACCTCTTGGAGTCATTGAAGAAAACCCATAAGCACATTTTTGCTAAGCTGTGAGTATACATTTTTTTTGTATTTGGCATTAATATCAAAAAGGGTAATACCAATGTATATGCCAAATATGTAAACAAATGCTAAGTATACTACACATTACTGGGAACATCCACCGAGGGGGAGTATATAAATTTTTTATTGATAAGTATTTATGTATATATGACAGAGATAGAAAATATTTTGAGACATAAGGTCTATATACATTTAAGGTTTTGATACTAATGCCAAAGGGGGAGATTGTTATCTCTATTTGAGCATTAAAGATTGTCATTAGTATCAAAGACATTGATCGGTTACCTATGCTACTCTAGTCGGTTAAAGAAAGCACTTCAAGCTAGTCGGTTAAATCCTTTACACCAAACACCAGAGCAATTTTACCGAGCATCAGTGTACACTGATACCGAGTGACAGTAAACACCGAGCAGATTGGACACCGAGTACTAGTGTAATTACCAAGCAGTATATACAGTTTTTATCGAATATCATAGAAAATCGTATAGTAATCAGTAATGGCACATTTAGCTATGCAAATAGTTATAACAGAATCACAAAATGTTTTACCAAGATCAAGGATCATTTATTATAGATATATTCATTAATTGCAATGAAGATCTGTATGTAATTGCTAGATCTAGGTTATTTTTGTACACTGTAGATCTTAGGGTTTTCTCTAAGACATTGTAACCTAATTTTGTTAAGCGGCAAAAGAAGTATGCTATATAATTATATTTCATGTCATTTTGACACAATTTTGATAAGGAAGTTAAGAACAAGAGAAGAAGTTCTTGAAGCATTAACCAACTTCAAGATATCAATTATCAGATAGAGCAGAACAAAATTTAGAGACATTCAGATTAAGCAGAATCAGACAAGGCTACCGAGCAGTTCAAAAACAAGATCTACACATACTGAGCTGATATCTAATCTATACTACATTGATCTGTATCAAGAAAGGTTGAGTTGTCATTAGCAGATATATCATGTTATTTTCTAATCATTGTATTAGAGTTTGGTAAAATATCTTAACAGAGTAGACCTAACAGTCTTTTATGTAAATCTCTTTACCGAGTACACACTCAAGTAGTGTTGTTAAAATCCTATAACTAGGTAGATCTAATCAATCTAAAATGTTAGTCCTAACAGGGTAAGATCACAAGAAGTGATCACCACTTGTAGCCCTAACAGGAAAACCTTTTCTATTTGTAGTAGTAAAGAATTTGTGGGTGTCATCCCCACTAGAGTTTTTACCTTCTAACAAGGGTTTCTACGTTACCAAAATACTTGTGTTATGTGATTGATATATTGTTGATTTCATGCTATTTTCTTTTACAAGTTAACTAAATGAATGATACATACAATGGATTCAATTTATATGTGAAGTTACTACTATTTTTTGTCTAAGGTTTGAGAGTTAAAAGTTTTTGTGGGCACTGATTCACCCCTCCCCTGTCAGCACCCTATCTCTCCATTCCAACAATCCTTATACTACCTTAGAATCCTTGTCAAAACATCAGAATATCTTTTGAACACACAATGTCAAACACTTATTATCCTTCAATTACTCATCCAAAAAATATTCTTCATCCTTCAATATTCAACTTTATAATATCCTCAAATATTCTTCATTGATCTATATAATCATCTTTACAAAATCTTCAAATCATCTTTATCAATCAATACTTAAATAATCCTCAACAAGCTAACATCAATGCCACCAGTGGTTGACATAAATAACAACAAAGAACATATAATGCCACAAATTTCCCCTTTTTAATAATGGAAACACCAAAAAGAAATAGGAATTTCTTCTCCCCATTTAAAATTAAGGACAAATGGTACAAAACTAAACTTCCTTCTTCCCATTACACTTTGTAATCAACATCATCAATATATAGCTAAAAATGTATTTGTTCTAGAAAACATCCCCCTATTAGGGAACCCAATTTCTATAATCCTTTTCTACAACTTACCACCTATAATTCTCCTTTGAGGGAAGCCATAACATTAATCCATGAGACAAAATATAGGAAATGAATATTTTCCCCCTATAAATATGCACCCCTCTCAAGCATCTGGTTTGAAAAAGGAGAGGTAGTAACCCTTAGTTTTTATTTAAGATACTCAAAACTATCCTTAGATTGAGATATGGTGAAAATATCTACAATTTGTTCCTTAGTAGGAACATAATCCAACTTGACTTCCTTCTTGATAACATTATCCCTTAAGAAATGATACCAGATAGACATGTTTTTCCCTTGAGTGCATCACAAGATTCTTTGAAATATTAATAGCACTTGTATTCTCACACATTATTGGAATGATTCATCAAAAATTACCTTCACATCCTTAAGAGTATTCTTCATTCAAATTATCTGAGTATAACAAGATGACATTGCTACAATATATTCTACTTCTACATTAGATAATGAAACTAAATCTTGTTCCTTACTTATCCAAGAGACCATTTTGTCTCCCAAAGTGAACACACCACCACTTGTACTTATTTTATCATCTACATATTTGGACCAGTTAGTATCATTAAATGCTTTTAGTGAGAAATTGTTGTCCCTTAAATATCATACACCAAAACCTTGTGTTCCTTTTAAGTATCAGAATATCCTTTTTACTTCCACTTCATGAGATTTTCTTGGATTGTCTTGATATCTAGTAGCCAAGAATATTGCATGCATAGTATTTGGTCTTGAAGAAATCAAATATGAAATTCCACCTATCATGGTTCTATACATTTCTTATCAAATTTTGAAGATTCATCATCCTTTCTTAACCAACAACTAGTAGCCATAGGGGTTGCAATTGGTTTAAAGTTTTCCACTCTGAACTTCTTTAGCATTTCTTTGTTGTATTTGGTTTAAGAAATAACAATACCATATTCCTACTACATAACTTGAAGACCAAGAAAAAATTACATTTCACCAATCATATACATTTTGGATGCATTCTACATCTCTTTCACAACATCTTACAAGAATTCTCATGACCCCGAAATATGATATCAACAAAATATACATTTACTAGTAATGAATTATTATCTTCAATTTTAAAGTAAATATTAATGTTTACCATACCTTTATTGAACTTATGTTTTGAAAGTTATCTTCCTAATCTAGCATACCAATCCCTAGGGGCTTTCTTGAGTCCATACAACACCTTCTTGAATTTTTAGACCATATTAGGATACTCTAATAATTTGAAACTATATGGTTGTTCTTTGTAAAATTATTCTTCTATCTCTCCATTCAAGAGTGCAGATTTAAGATCCATATGATATATTTTGAAATTTTTGTGAGTAGAAAAAGATAGAAACATTCTAATGGCTTCTATATGATAATATACAATTGATGGAATAATGTGACGAACTGAATGGAGAAGTGAAAGATAGTGATTAGAGATCACCAAGCTATTAAAGTGATATGTAAGGCAATTAAATCAGTCAGTATGTTGTCATTGATGTCAACTAGTTTTGACTATACTTATCATGATGGTTAGAAACATATGAAGAATAAAAATGGTAAAGGAAAGAGATATCTACATGAAGAAGAGATGGATATGGAGATATGGCTAAGGTATACATTGGGTAACTCATTGATGAGTCTATGGCATCATTTTTTTGACTTTATTGTATTACATGAATTTATTATGTATTGAAGATCATAATTGAATAAGTTAATGTGGTCAGTAATTGAAGATTTATGTATACACTGAGCTAGTACAGTGTATACCAAGTATCAGTAATAACCGAGTTAGTATTCACCGACACATTCTATATTAACCGATTAAGAGAAAACAATTAAATGTTATAACAACTGACTGTATTGATGAGTTGGAAAATTGCGTATGATTTTGAGGTAAAAGATAAAGTTAGTTATGAGGATCTAACGACTGAAAAAATTCAGAGATGATCAAATGGAGAAGGATGAAATGTGTTAGAGAAACATCTATCGAGGAAGCTTGAAGCGACAAAATGGACGAAGGAGATTAAGAGGAAAAATCTAATGGATGAGATGAAAATGTTTTATGACATCTATTTAAAGAGACATGCAATTCATTATTGAGTAAGGAGCTAATTGAATCTAGAGGATAAATCATGTGGAAGGAAGTTTTCATGCACCACTGATTAAACTGGTTACAGATAGAACCGAGTAGAACTGCGGGCATAACCAAGCATCAGAATATTGTTGACCGAGCTGAATATGATGAAGGATTGAAGTGATTATTGATCAGAGGAGGTATTATGAGCTTAGCTTAGATCTGAAAATATGCAATCTTAGTTGTATTTGAATCAAATCACTAATATATTAGTTTAACCATTGTTACAACTAAATCTCTTAACCGAGTGGACTTAATTGTCTTATTTGTATTTCAATATGACATTCTATGAATGTTGATGGTTTTCTTTTTGACCCCATAGTGAATGTTTGTCGAGAGTTAACTAGTAGTGATAAATCCTTTAACCAAGTGACACCTCACAGTGTGCATTGTAACCTTTAATAGGGTTGGATCCTAACCGAGCTCACTTCAGGAGAGTGAAATATTTTTGGGTTGCTGGTCCTAGGTGGTTTTTCCCTTAGCAGGGTTTCCACGTTAAAATCCTTGTGTTGTGTGTTATTTGATGTGATTGGATTGATAGTTTACTTCACACATTTCATATTTGGATTAATCAGTAAACACAGTATTGATTTTATTGGTATTCAGTAAATGAACAGAAAGTTTGTTATTGCTATCTTACCGAGTTGGTTATTTGTTTGAAAATGTTTCAATATATAAATTTGGGAGATTGGGACTGTAGGATAACTAGAATTAACTGATTCTCCCCCCCCTCTTAGTTATCTAAAAATTAGTATCAGAGCTTGTGTGCTTGAAAAGGAAGTTTGAAGAACTTGAGCTAAAGATCATAAGATGTATAAGAGAGAGGTGCCTAATCTAAACAAAGACAATTTCACAGCATGGAAAAGCAGAATCAAATTGCACATATCTGGAATTGGAGAATATGTATTATTCTACCTAACTAATGAGTACATACAACCGTCTATTGGACCTTTGCCTCTTGATCAACTAAGAGATAGACATGAACATAACATGGAAACGATAGAGATTGTTGCTTCTCTATCTAATGTAGAATTTGAAGATATCAAAGAATCTACTTCAGAAAAAGAAATGTGGGACAAAATGACACTAGTCTACGAAGGAGATGTGAATGTGATGAGAGAAAGAGATGAAATCCTAAGAGGAAGATTTGATGACATGAAATTGAAAGAAGGAGAAAACATTTTACAGTAAAATAACTGAATCAAGGAGGCTATTAATGCTATCCAAGGAGTAGGAGGTGTTATTGATGAAGACACTATAGTGAGTAAAATTATTAGAACCTTGCTGCCAATCTATGCTATTAGAATCTCTACAATTCATGAAATGAGATCTACACCGGGTAATGTTCTTACACTTGATAGTCTGATCGGTAAATTGACTACTTTTGAGATGAATAACTATGATAACAGTATTGTATCGAGTGTTGAGTCTTCATTTATGTCATCTTTGAAAATTGGAAAGTTAAGAAGTAAGCATATGATAAGGAATGAAAGTGATGCTGATAGTGATGAAGATGGACTTGATGAACTTGAAGCACTTATGGCTAGAAGGTTGCAGAAAGGTAAAGGAAGGTATAAGGGGAAATTACCTCTAACATGTTTTAACTGTAAAGAAATTGGTCATATTGTAGCTAGATGTCTGACTTGGGGTAGGCAAGAAGGATCCAATTAAGGATAGTCCCCACAAGCAGCCAAACACAAAAATGCAGATACAAAACACATTTTTCTTTAAACTCAAATTTTCATTAACATGCCCAATTGTAAGGCCTTTCGGGTTAGGGCCAATTACAATTAGAAATAGTTGTACAAGATAAAAAAAGATCCAATCCAACTCTAGCTAGTCCAGCTCTGAAACAAATCAGTAGCTGATGGAAACCCTAAGATAGATATGAACTTGAGCTTGCAAGCCACCAAGCAATCTCCTTTTCCCCAAGAAAACAACCACTTGCTATGCTATTAAAAACTATCAGAAATCAATCTGATCTTCAAGACCTCGCAGGATCCAAATCTAGCTTCTATCTTCCCCAATCTGATCATGTCCTAAACAACTACCCAAACACTCCTTAAATACTAATCTTCAGCCACAAGTCAGCTGGATGACATAATTAACTCCTACAAACAAATATTAAATGCAATACAAGTCAGCTCACAAATAGCCTTACAATTATTTAATTCTCCATGTTGGCCTCTAGATCTAGATAGGAGAATGCAATGACAACTACCAACATTAAATGCACCAAGTCAACCAACCAAATCACCAAGAACCCCAGTCGGTAAGCCATAAGTACCAAGTTCCATAGAAATAACCGACCATCAGTGAAACAACTGACCAAGCCAAGAAATACTAAGCAACACAGGCATCACCGAGCACAAGTTCCACCGAGTTCCTTCAATAATTGAGCTTTCTTCAATAACTGAGACCGTCGATTAAAGATGCAATTGATTACCACAGAACCAAAATAACACACCTCCATGCAAATTCACTGAGTATCCTATAATACCCGTGCATTAGACACCCCCGATTTGAAAAGATGTTCATATGCTGGAAGAACATATTGTGGGATTCAACACATAAACCCCAAATTGGTTCTTCACATACAAGTCCTCCAACTTTTTAGCCTACATACTCTTCCACTTTAGTTTCCTCTGTCTCTTCAAGTCTTTCCTTGATAACACACAAGTCTGTTCTCCATACTGATTATCCATACCTTCAGGATCCACCAACTCAACTCAGCTACCAATACTCAAGCTCCTGCTACTGAGTGTTGTATCTAGCAAAGGCATCAGGGAAAAATTCCTATCATCCTTCTCAATAGTAAACACATTCTTGACACAATCATACATAGCTCTACAATCATATTACCAAGGCCTACCAAGCAATATATCACAACTATTCATCTCCACAATATCACATAACACAAGATCCTTATACTGGCCAATCTAAACATCAACAAAGCATTGTTCTCTTACTTCTAGAGCATGATCATTTTGTAACCATCCAATCCTATAAGGATAAGCATGCTTAATTCTATTCAAACCAAGTTTCCCAACCATGTCCTCAGCAACAAGGTTATCAGTACTACCACTATCAATGATAACATCACAAAGTTTACCTTTAGACTTGCACCAATGATGCAAGGGCCTATAGCAAGAGGGGCCAAGGTATGGCTCACCCTAATGTTCCAAGCCTGCAACACACATGCAGAAGCAACAACAACAAAAGTGAGAGAGAGAATGCCAGATCTTTTCTTCAACTTTCATCAATAGGAATCATACATGCCGGGCTATAAGGCCTTCCTGGTTATGGCCTGATATTACAATGAAACTCAGAAGTCCTCAAACATGCAAGGATCTGTTAGCATCTCAATTCTAATGCCTACTATCTTCTAACTCCTCCTCCCGACTCCCTAAACTACTACAAACATCTACATTTATACAAGAAGCTACCGAGCAATGTCGGCCTTCAGATCCATAATTAATGGAAGTAATGGTCAAATCTAGGACCACATGCTTCCCAATGATAGATTCCAACATTGATTTTGTGATCCAATATAAATGCACAAGTCAGCCACAATAGGAAATAAAACTAGACCCATTAGTAAGCAAGATAACCGAGCAGTAGAAAGGAAATGCCGAGCACCAGTGAATTAACCAACCACCCAGGAGATAACCGATGACACTTAGTAACCAAAGGAAATCAACAAACTACCGACCAACTCAGTCAAAGCAGAAACTAAGCAACATAGACAAACTTCAAATTCTTTTTGGTGACACAGGATTGCTAAGGACCTGAGATGCTCTTGCATTAGACACCTGGGGTTGTTTTGAAATGATTCTTAGAATCATTTGGTATGCCTAGTCTGAGCTGCATCCAACTCAGACTATGAAATCCATGAACTGTCTTCCATCGGTCTATTCTTCCACTTTACTAGATATTCCATATACTATTTTCCTCTTGTGCTCTTGCCAACTCTTTCCTTCAAAATCTGTTTAACTTCATCATTATGCTTCTTAGGATATTCTATCGGTACTATCACTTCTTCATCAAGTTCATGATACTCATATAAATCAGCAATGTTGAAAATCAGTGATATGTCCATGTCATAAGGTAACTCAATCTCACATGCATTTCCATTGTCAAATTTCCTCAAAATTTTGCAAGGTCCAAACTTCTTCATCTTCAGCTTTCCATATGTTCCAACAGGAAACTGACCTTTCTTCATATGAACCATCACTTCATTACCAATATCAAAAGTCTTGTATCTCCTTGATTTATCAGCTCTGTCTTTGTATTTCTGATTACTATCTTTTAGTTTTATCTTCACATCTTCATGCAATGTCTTCATGTATTCAACAAATTTCACTCCTTCAGCACTTCTTTTATTTTCATCATCAATGTCTCTTAAATCAGATATTCCTCTTAGTTGTGTGCCATTCACAATCTCAAATGGTGTCTTTCTAGTACTCTTATTCATTGAATTATTGTATGCAAACTCTACTTGTGCCAACACAGAATCCCAATTACTTGGTGTGTCTCCAACTAAACATCTCAAAAGATTTCCCAAACTTCTATTCACAACTTCAGTCTGTCCATCAGTTTGTGGGTGAAATGTAGAACTATATTTCAACTCAGTGCCAAATTTCTTCCAAAGTGTTTTCCAAAAATAACTAACAAATTTACTATCTCGGTCAGAGATGATACTCCTCGGTAACCCATGCAATCTCACAATTTCCTTAAAGAAAAGATCTGCTACATTTACTCCATCTGATGTCTTTCTACATGGTATAAAATGTGCCATCTTAGAAAATCTATCCACAACAACAAATATAGAATCATTACCTCTCACTGTCCTCGATAAGTTAAGAACAAAATCCATACTGATGTCAATCCGAGGTTTCTCAGGTACAGCAACCAGTGTATACAGTCCAATATTTTGACTTACTCCTTTTGCAACTTGACAAATACCACAACTCTTCACAAATTTCTAAACATCTCTATGCAACTGTGGCCAAAAATACTTCTCCTTCAGCAAATTCCAAGTTTTATCAATGCCAAAATGTCCAGCCAAACCACTACTATGTTTTTCTTTTATCAAATTAGTTCTCATTACTCCTCTCGGTATACACAACTGAATACCTTTGAACAACATACCTTCCTGAATAAAATATTCATCCCATTTAGTACCATGTTGATCTTGTATAGGTGCTATGCACTTTCTCCATGGCTCAAAAAAATCAGGGTCATTTTCATACAAACCTTTCATCTCATCAAAACCAAGAACTTGAATTTTCATCTCGGTCATCAAAGATCTCCTTCTACTCAATGCATCAACAACTCGGTTAGTGACTCCACTCTTATGCTTTATCACAAATGTGTAACTCTGCAAATACTCAACCCATTCCATATGTCTCTGATTCAACTTATTCTGACTACCCAAATATTGTAAAGCCTTATGATCAGTATACAACAAAAATTCACTTGGTATCAAATAATGTCTCCATTTCTTCAGTGCTTGAACAATAGCATACAACTCTTGATCATACACAAAATATTTCCTTCTAGCATCATTCAACTTTTCACTAAAGAAAGCAATAGGTTTACCTTCTTGACTCAACACAGCTCCAATCGCACTTCCACTTGCATCACATTCTACTTGAAATACTTTATTGAAATTAGGTAGTGCCAAAATAGGTAATTCAACAACTTTCTACTTCAGATTCTCAAAACTTTTATCAGCTCCATGTGTCCACTTGAATTCTCTTTTGTCTCCTCTCATAGTCTCAGTCATAGCATTACAAATTGAGCTGAAATTCCTTATGAATTTTTGGTAAAAACTTGCCAAACCATGAAATGATCTTACTTCAGTAGCATTCACAGGTGTAGGCCAATTCAGAATAGCTTCAACCTTTTTAGGATCCATTTTCAAACCATCAGTTGAAATAACAAATCCCAAATACATAATCTCTTCTTTCATGAATGAACACTTTTTCAAATTTATCAGCAACTTTTCCTCTTTCAATCTCTGTAAAACTTGTCTTACATGCAACAAATGTTCTTCTTTGGTCTTATTGAATATCAGAATATCATCAAGATATACAATCACAAACTTACCCAAGAATTTCTTCAAAACTTCATTCATCAACCTCATAAAAGTACTTGGTGCATTAGTCAAACCAAAAGGCATAACCAACCACTCATACAAACCTTCTTTTGTCTTGAAAGTAGTCTTCAACTCATCACCTTCTCTGATTCTAATTCGATGATACCCACTTTTCAAATTAATCTTTGTGAAATACTTTGCTCCAATCAAGCTGTCCATTATATCATCCATTCTTGGTATAGGAAACCTATACTTCACTGTTATCTTATTGATTGCTCTGGAATCAGTACACATTCTCCGTTCTCCATTCTTCTTTGGTGCCAATATAGCAGGTACTGCACAAGGACTCAAACTTTCTTTGATCAAACCTTTCTCTAGCAACTCTTGAATCTGTTGGTTCAATTCCTGATTCTCGGTAGGTGTCAACCGATGAGGTGCCTTATTTGGTAAACTATCTCTAGGGATTAGATCCATACAATGATCAATACTTCTTTTCAGTGGAAAACCATTAGGTACATTATTAGAAATGATATCAGTGTACTCGGTGAGTAACTTATCAATCTCCTCAGGGACATTATCTCCTATTTTCTTACTCAACTTATTAGGAATCACAATAAAACATACATCATCCCTCTTCAAAGAATTAACAAACTTCCTTCCTTCCATCAAGAAAACTTTCACAGATGTGCAAACATTACTAACAGGTTCTTCCATCAATGGTAACAAGATTTATTTCTTTCCATCAGCCACAATAGTATACTTATGCAATCTCCCATCATATATAGCATGTCTATCATATTGCCAAGGTCTACCCAACAAAATATGACAACAATCCATAGGCATGATATCACACAACACTTTATCATAGTACTATCCAATCTTCAAATTCACATAACATTGTTCACTTACCAGGACTGTATGCTCATCCTTGATCCATGAAATCTGATAGGGCTTCAGATGTACTAACCTTTCCAACTGTAGTTTATTGTCCATCTCTTCAGATGCCAGATTCTCTGAGCTACCACTGTCAATGATTACCTTCCAAAATTTGTCAGAAACTCTACATCTGGTCTTGAACAAACTTTTCCTTACCAGATCTTTCTTCTTTCTTTCATTCCACAATGCTCTCCTCACCATCAAGTTATTCTCCCTTTCAGGCTCATTCAATGGTTCTTCTTGCACTACAACATTCCTACTACTACCAGCCTTTTTACTTGCTTGTGTACATTCAAATGACCTATTTCCTTCTTCTTTATAGTTGTAACAAGTTCCTCAGAAACTTCCTCTGCTATAACCACCTCAGTAGTTATTGCCTCTGCCTCTAGATGAACTTTCACCTTTCCACTCTGTCTTGCCTTTGTCTAGATTTGTCTTCTCAAGTTCAGATCTACCAATTTCACCATTAGATCTACCTCTTCCTCTAGGGAATCTACCACCTCTTCCTCTCTATCTTTGTTCATGTCTCTTATTCAATTTCTCCTTGGCTTTCAAAGCAAATTGATAAGCCTCTTCAATACTCTCCAACTTGACCATACTAATTTCCTCTTGGATGGAAACTCTCAAACCATTCAGGTATCTACCAATTCTTTCCACATCATCTTCATCATGTCCAGATCTGATATCGAATCTATAGAATTCCTTAGTATACTCTTTTACCGAGCTATCCTTCTATCTCAAACTTTGCATTCACTGAACTAGGTTAATCTGATAATCACAGGGTAAGAACTTTCCTTTAAATTTATTTACCATTTTATTCCATACCTTGATTTTGTCTTTGCCTTTCCTTTTCCTATTCAATTGCAGATGTTCCCACCATAAGGATGCATGAATTTTCAAATTGGTGCTTGCAATCTTTACCTTCTTATCCTTAGGAATACTTTCATATTCAAAATACTTTTCCATCTCGGTGATCCAATCCACCAATTCATTAGAATCCAGCTTTCCACTATACTCTTGAGGATTGAAATGTGGTGCTGACTTCAGACTTGTGAAAGCCTTCAAAAATCTTTCTTCACCTTGATCCATAATAGGAGTAGGTTCTACATTCGCCTATTCTTCTTCAATCTCATCATCACTAACATCTTCAAGATGTCTGCCTCTTCTTTGGGCTGTCTCAACTACTTCCAATCTAGCAAAAATTTGTCTTAGCATATCTGTCAATCCTAGATTTTCATCTCACCTCCCACGAACAATCTTGACAACCCTCTACAATTGTAGGTCAGATCGCAATCTGCTACCCCACAACAATCCACTAGGGCTTCAAGAGGAACTGACAAACCTAGATCCGCAGACCTAGATCAAGATCTCACCTTGCTCTGATACCACCTGATGCAAGGGCTTGTAGCAAGAGGGGCTAAGGTATGGCTCAGCCTAATGTTCCAAGCCTACAACACACATGCAGAAGTAGTAACAACAAAAGTGAGAGAGAGAATGCTAGATCTTTTCTTCAACTTTCATCAATAGGAATCATACATGCTGGGCTGTAAGGCCCTCCTGGTTATGACCTGATATTACAATGAAACTTAGAAGTCCTCAAACATGAAAGGATCTATTACCATCTCAATTATAATGCCTACTATCTTTTAACTCCTCCTCCTGACTCCCTAAACTACTACTAATATCTACATTTATACAAGAAGCTACCGAGCAACGTCAGCCTTCAGATCCATAATTAATAGAAGTAATGGTCAAATCTAGGACCACACACTTCCCAATGATAGATTCCAACATTGATTCCATGATCCAATATAAATGCACAAGTCAGCCATAATAGGAAATAAAACTAGACCCGTTAGTAAGCAAGATAGCCGAGCAACAGAAAGGAAATGCCGAGCGCCAGTGAATTAATCGACTGCCCAGGAGATAACTGATGACACTCGGTAACCAAAGGAAACTGACCAACTACCAACCAACTCGGTCAAAGCATAAATCGAGCAACATAGACAAACTTCAAATTCTTTTTGGTGACACAGGATTGCTAAGGACCCGAGATGCTCCTACATCAACTGAGTCCTGAACAAGTTACTCCTCTGACAAGGTTCCTCCTTTGTACAAAGAAATGTTCTTTGAACCAGAAAGTTCTTAGATTTAGGTTCATTCTGAATCTTCTCATTTACCACATTTGTTCATCAGTCACCAAGCTTCTTCTGTGTACACTCAAAAGAATGGTGTCCTTCTTTGCCATAATTATAACAAGTACCCTTAAAGATAACTCTACCTGTCATCTTCTTTGACTTCATAGGTTTCTGTTCATCTTCTATAGTTGGTTTATCCTTCATTGAGTGATCAATCTTTTCCTTCCCTCGAGGATTACTATGTTGTCTCCTTTTCAACTTATCTTCTACCTTCAGAGCATACTGATAAGGATCTTCAATAGAATCAATCCTTAGCATACCAAGATCATCCTAAATATTGAATCTCAAACCATTCACATACCAAGCTACCTTTTCCTTACCAAGTTCTCTATGTCTAGACCAAATAGTATGTTTTTAGAACTCCTCGGTATAATCTTCAATAGTCAAATATTTTTGCTTCTGATTCTGCAACTTCTTAAACAAGTCAAGCTCATAGTAGGAAAGTATGAACTTAGCTTTCAATTTAGTCACCATCAACCTCCACTGATTAATCTTCATTTCACCTTCATCTTCTCTATCTCTTTGTAATTCTTTCCACCAAAGAGTAGCATGTTCTTTCAACTTAGTTTGTGCCAATCTTACTCAAAGAGGATCTTCAATTTCTTCCAGCTCAAATAAATCTTCTAATTCACCAATCCAATCAATACGATTCTCAAGTTTCAAAGTACCAGAGAAAGTAGAAACTTCCATTCGATAACTAGTACTTAACTGAGTTCCAGATCTATGCAACCAAGCAATTGTGTCTTCACCAGATCTGTCCCTCTGGTCATCACCACTAGATCTAGTAGCTTCAAATTCTTTAGTAGCTTCCTCATAACCATCCTCAGTACCAACATTATGAGGTACATGAGTCATAGCCCTCATGATCTCGACGATCATGTCATTCTTCATCAATTCCATCTCAGATCTAAAATCAGACTTCACCTTCTCTATAATATTTGATTCCACAACATCACAGAGATCTACAATTTCTCTAGGATCCAATCTTCTTGGAGGTATCCTTCAAGATTTTTGAAAACCCACGCAGTAAGTCACCAACAAGGTCCTGGTGCAAAACAACCTCAACTAGTTTACACACTCAAGATCTTCAAGCTCTAATACCACTTGATGTAGGGTAGGCAAGGAGGATCCAATTAAGGATAGTCCCCACAAGTAGCCAAACACCACAATGTGGAATACACAACAAGTTTTTCTTTAAACTCAAATTTTCATTAACATGACCAGCTGTAAGGCCTTCCGGGTTAGGGCCAATTAAAATCAAAAAGAGTTCTGCAAGATCAAAAAATATCCAATCCAACTCCAACTAGTCCATCTCTGAAATAAATCAAAAACTGATGGAAACCCTAAGGTAGATTTGAACTTGAGCTTGCAAGCCACTAAGAAATCTCCTTGTCCCCAAGAAAACAACCACTAGCTCTATTATTACAAACTATCAGAAATCAATCTAATCTTTAAGATCTCGCAGGATCCAGATCTAGCTTCTATCTTCCCCAATTTGATCATGTCCTAAAAAAATACCCAAACAATCTTTAAATACTAATATTCAGCCACAAGTTGGCTGGATGACATAATTAACTCCTACAAACAAATATTAAATGCAATACAAGTCAGCTCACAAATAGCATTACAATTATTTAATTCTCCATGTCGGCCTCTAGATCTACATAGGAGAATGCAATGGCAGCTACCAACATTAAATGCACCAAGTCTGCCAACCAAATCACCAAGAACCCCAATCAGTAAACTAGAACTACCGAGTGCCAGAGAAACAATCGAGCATCAGTGAAACAACTGACCAAGCCAGGCAACACCGAGCACAAGTTCCACCGAGACTACAAAGATAAAGGCAAGAAGGCATGTTACCTTGTTGGAGATAATGATGATGATGATGACACCGACACTGACACTAATAAATACATTGAGGTGGTATTCCTAGCTTTGAAAGAAGAATCAAAAGAAGAAGAAAGGCATGTAGAAACAACACTTATTTCTAAAGTTAGCAAGAATGATACATGGATTATTGATAGTGGTTGTTCACATCATATGACTGGTGATGAGGATAAATTTGAATACCTTAAACACTATAATGGAGGATCTATTAAAATGAGTAATGATAAACCTTGTCAAGTAAAATGAAAAGGATCTATCATGTTGAAAAATAAGATTAAATGTGAAAATGTATATTGGGTAAAGGGACTTAACTATAACTTGTTAAGTGTAGCATAGTTGAATAACTCAGGTCAAGGAGTTGCATTTGAAAGTAGGAAGGTGAAGATCTATGATGAAATAGAAAAGTTGGTTGGTACTGGTGAACAATCTAAAGGTAATCAATTTTATCTTGACAATGCTGAAACTTCTTGTTTGATGGCTAGAACTGAAAATGTGTGGTTGTGGCATAAAAGGTTATCTCATGTGAATTTTGACAACATGGTTAAGATCAGTAAGAAAAGAAAAGTTAGAGGTTTACCAAGCTTATCTAAACCTGACCATGTCATGTGCAGACATTGTCAAATGGGAAAAATGTCAAAATCTAGTTTCAAGAAAAAGACCTACTCATCTAAAGCTATTTTGGAGTTGGTTATGTAGACATCTAAAAATCCATTAGAAAATAAAAGTATTTTTGTTTTTCTAAAAACCCCTGATGACATCATCATTTGGTAATTAATTAATTAATATATTTTTATGCCATTAAATCCCTTTATTTTAATTAAGCATCTTTAATTAAAAAATCCCTCCCCAAAGCATTTAAATCAAATTTAAATGATTTTCCTATCTTTATTGAATCAATATTCAATAGATGATGTCACAATCCCTAAATAAATTTCATATTTATTTAAAGCCTCAAAACCTAAGAATCTTATAGAATTTCCTAACCCCTTCCAATCTTCCCTAAACCTACTTAGGAGATGTTTCCTACATTTTCTAAGCTAATCCAAGTCCTCTTTGACTTTTGGTCAAACCCTTCCCTCAATGAGCCTTACACACTCATTTAAGCTTCTTACACACTCTTTAAGGCTTCTTACAGCCTCATAAAGAGACCCATGTCTCTTCTTCCACACTTGTTCCCCTTGAACACTTGCCTAGTGTTGCTCACACATGTGTCAACAACCCCAAACCAAGGTAAACCTTACAATACCCCCAAACCATACCTCTTACTCTACTCCAAACCTTACCCCTAAATCTAACTCATCCTCCTAACCCAAGACCTTCCCAAATCCTACAAATACCCTCAATTCCCAAGAGAAAATATAGAATTTATATCATTAATATTAAGTAGAGTTATAATGATAGAATAGCCCTAGATCCTTAAGCTTTTTCATAATTGTTATATTTCTTTGTTTCTTCAAGCTTTCTAACACATCTTAGCATAGAACTAATGGATAAATCATAGTTTCTTTTATTGTTTTTCATAGCATAGCATCATATCATATCTATTTTGGACTAAAATCAACTTAGAATAAGCATTCATAGCATAACCTATATTTCTAGCTTATTAGTATCCTTAAGGACTTAGAATAAGCATTCATAGCATAACCTGTATTTCTAGCTTATTAGGATCCTTAAGGCCTTAAGGGAAAAATGGGTGTTCCATACCTGATTTTGTGCCACTATGGGGTTCTTCTGTTTAAGCTTAGGAATATGCTGTTATATTCATTTTCACTAATATTTTAATGATCTATTCCTTTCAAGGTAGATTAGGTTTTTGCTGATCACATTTTGGAATGCCCGGTGGGACCCTACATGCCTTTGAAACTACATTTTTTAGGGTTTTCCAAGCAAAAAAATCATGTTTTTAGAAAAATCATCTTGTTCTAAGTGAATAATAATATGATTAGACTCCCTAGTGTACTTTCTCTTATGATCCAGGACCTTGAATCATACTAGGACCACCCACAACTCGTATGGGAGCTTTCTAGGCATTTTTGGCTTGTTTTTGGCTCACTGGCCCTGTTTACTCGTACTAGGGGGAATCCTTACTCATACTAGGCCTACCCATTACTTATACAAGTAAAGAAGATCAGAATACCCTACCCTATTTACTCATATGGAAAACAAGGAGGTCTTGTAAGGCCTTAGGCCAAGAAAAAGTTGGTTTTTTGGGGTTTCTAGGGGTTTTTAGGCCCTTTTGGCTGCTTGTTTCAAGTTTTTAACACCATTTTCTATAGGTACCCTTGGAAGGCATAAAAATAACTGAAAACCTCAGGCCCTAAGGGCCATCAACTAGTTTTATCAATTAGGAACTTCAAATACTTCATTTGGTTGCTTAAAAATGAACACTAAACACACTCTTGAGTGCCTAAAATCAAAGAATCTAAAAATCTTTCCTATTTGTTCCCAATCAGTCCTAATGAACTTAAGAATTTCCTAAATGGTCCTAAAAAAAATCAAAATCATCCCTAAAGTCTTTTAGTTTGCTAAAATGAACCTCAAAATCATGCAAAATTAGGACTTTAGAAAGCATTCATGCAAAATAGGAACATTTCTTGTTTTGGAAGCTTAAAAAGAACTGCAAAGTTGCATCTCAAATCTAATTGATTTCAAATCAGTCCTAAATGCATTAAAATGTTCCCAAAATCAAACTCAAGTGCATCTATTAGAGCTAAAAATAACTTCATTTGCAATATCTCAAAGTTTTGTTAAGAATCTCATGCAAACTAGGAAGAAAATCAACTAAATCTTTGCTAAATATTTCCTAATGGGTTCCTAAACATTCCTAAAGGTTTCTAAACTTTCCTAAATCAGTCCTAAATCTTTTTTATTGATATGAAAAAGTCTCTTGTTGAAAAATATTCAATGTTTCCTAATTTTTCATGCATCAAACCAAATCTAGGAATCTCATTTTGGGTATAAAACATACAAACTAACACACAAAAAGTATTGAATGCAAAACCAAAGGTCCAAAGAAGTAATTTTTACATTGAGTCCAAATCAAACACAATCTTGAGTGATTTAAAAGTGAATGAAAATAATCTCTATTCCTTCCTCTTTTGAATTCAGTTCAAACAAAACTCAACCTTGAATGACTTAAAATCAAAATAAAGCTCATTTCAAAGTTCTTAAACGCAACACACAAATCAAATCTTGAATGCCCAAATAAAGAACTTGCAATCGCTCAAATTTTTTACTTTTTGGAAAGAGAAAGAACAACTCAAAGCTTAAATCACATGTATTTTCAACACGCTTAAATCAATTTGGGAAAAGAATATTCATGATGTGCATCTAGGAGTTTCCCATTTTCTACAAATCCTTGTTAAACTAAGAAACATAAAACACTTGAACTCAGACAAGTTCACCTATTTTACTTTTAGAGAGGCCTGTCCAGGGAGAAACATGCTTCCTCTTCAGAGAACGACCTCAAACTGGTATCTTCCCTGACCGGTATAGAAATAAAGCATCAAGAAAACTCTCACTTACATCCCCTCAAGCTCGAGCAATGCATGTTGATGGTAGCCTAGGGTAGGTGAATAATCCCTATTATTCTAGCATGGTCAACTAGGCTCTTAAGTGAGTCACACACGTACAAACCAATTAGGAGGACTCCATAGAAAAACTAAAAACTTGACAAAATAGAATCTACCCTATCTACATCTGAAGGTATCAGAATCCTTATGCAAGGATGGATCCAAGGGGTTTAATGGATCACCTTAAGATACTCACCATATGTATCTCCTTTCAGGGGGTATCAAGCTATGGGTAAGGCTTTTGATACTCACCTCCCTTAGGTAGATCTTCTTGAAGTGATTTGCATAGTCAAAAGCTCAGTGAAAACATTTGTTGGAATATACACCTTTCAAAGCTTTTTCAAATTCAAGAGTTTTTCATCGTGCTTGTATCCCACAAGGTTGCCTTGTCCCTTGCATAGATTGTTGTTTCAAAAGTCTTTGTCAAGTTTGTCCTTTGCCATTGGAAACATAATGCAGTTAAGGATGGTGGATCCAATGAAGGATAGTCCAAACCTTGCAGCCAAAAGAATTACATAGCAGATTAATCAACAATGCAACACAAGTAATTGTTTGACACTATTTTTCATTAACATGCCTAGCTGTAAGGCCTTCCAGGTTAGGGCCAATTGCAATCAGAAAAAAATTCTGCAAGATCCACAACTAGATCCAATACAATCTTAGCTAGTTCAGCTTTGAAGACAATCAAAAGTTGATGGAAAACCTAAGGTAGATCTAAACTTGAGCTCGCAAGCCTCCAATAAATCTCCTTGTTCCCAAGTATGCAACCCCCAGGTCTACTACAAAGGATTATCAGATTACAATTTGATCTGCAAGAACATCAAGAACTTTTCCATAACTTCACCAACTTCAGCTTCGCACCTGAATTCCAGAGCTGTGAAGTCTAAAAGTTATAATCTCCAAAAATCTACTATCTAAACATCTACCCAAGACCTCCTTAAATACTAATCATCAACCACAGGTCGGCTAGATGAAACCCTTAACTCCCCCAAAACAATAGTTAATTGCCATACAAGTCAGCTTACAAATGTATACAAACATTTAATTCTGCATGTCGGCCCAAGACAATGGCTACCAACAATTAATTCACCAAGTTAACTCAAAAAATCACACAAAACTCTAGTTGGTAAGTCAGAACTACCGAGTGACAGTAAAATTACCAAGCATGCTAGGCATCACTGAGCACCAGTATCAACCGAGCACCACATGCATGACCGAGAAATAGTTTTACTAAGCGCCAGGGACTACCAAGTTCCTTCAGTGACCAAGCTTCCTTCAATGACCGAGACCGTCGGTCAAGGCTGCAACTGAGTAAAAACTGGCCAAAACACAAACAATCCATGCAATTTACCGAGGACACAGAATGCCCCTGCCTTAACCTTGGATGCCCCTACATCAAAACATCAAAATGATCTACAACTTGATTCAAGATACTCAGAAAACCTTGCAGAAGTATCCTTCAAAATTAGATACCCAAAGCTTTTCCCCAATCCAATTATCAAAATCTCCCCAAGTTATGTTCGATTTGACCAAACACCCAAAGGCTAAACTTCCCAAATCCCAAGCCTATCAAGAGAAGAAAGTTGTAGAGAGAAGTCTTAAAAGCCATCAATCTTTTGTACAAGCAACCCAAGCCAAAGAAAAGTACTAGGAAAAGCTTGATAACGTGGGCTATAATGCAAGATTCAAGCAATTTTCTTACTGATTCTGAGTAAACCATCACTATGTCAATCTCGAAAGAGAAGACTAGCTGGATCCATCACATGTCCATTCTACCTTTGGATCCAAAAGTCCTATCTTGATAGTCCTTCATCCTAGCTCATCCTAGTTTCATCCTTGCATCACCACCAAATCCTTAGTTGCATCCTAGAGTAATTCTTAGTCGCATTCATCATCATCATCCTAAAAACATCATAGGTCATCCATTTTAGTTGTATCTAGGTCATCCTCTTAGAAAAAACATCATTCCATCATCCTTTACCATCATTCCATTAACAATCCACAATGAGAATCCCAAAATCCTTGATCCAAATCCAACATCCATTTATCCAAGCCAACCTCACCATCCTTGCACCAAATCCAGTGATCCAAATCCACAAGCACTTAGTGTTCAAAACCTTTGAGTTTTTTTCAATCCTTATCCTAAATCAGAAATCACCCCCTTTTGATAGAGCATTGTCTAAAGGAATCCAACTTGTCCTTGCCCAACCTCATCATCTTGAGAAATAGATTGGCTTGCATTGATAATAATCTAGTTGACCAAAGATCATTAGTCTATCCTAGGTTGACCAAATCCTACAACTAATCCTCCATCAGGAAAAACAACAGCTCATTTGTTGACACTTAGTAATCTTCCACCAACATCCCACCAATCATCCACCAAATCTTGATCCAAATCAGAGTCTTCCACCAATCCTTCATCATCCTTGGTCCAAATCAGAGCATTCTACTAATCCTTCACCATCATTTCCATCCTTTAGTTGTTCCAAATCCTTGCATCACATTCTAGAAATCCACACCATCCTTAGAAAGTTTCTTAGGCTTGCATTGATTTTTCTGTTTAAGCTTAGGAATATGTTGTTAGATTCATGTTCACTAATGTTTGAATGATCTACACCTTTCAAGATAGATTAGGTTTGCATTGATTCATCATTCTATAAAGTCTTTTTAGGACCATATTGCATCCATCTAGCATCTGGATCTCCACTCCATGCCTGTTGAGATAAGATCTAGAAAATGAAGGAACATGGATCCTTATCAAGTCCCTAGCTTGTCCGATCCCAACATTTTTACCATCGCAATGGTAGCTTATGATCCCCAGATCCAACAAACTGGTAATGCATGTGATGATCCCAATATCTCCTTGACTTCTTTTGTGATAGAAACATTCATGAATCATCTGAGGAATGCACAAATGGTTAGTGCACTCACTACTCAGAATCAGTGAAACATGTGGGCTAACTTCACACAAGAGGGTACTCCCATTCCACCATATCTCCAACCTCGCATCCCCATCAACAACATCTAAATCATAGTAGAAGTATATACCCTTATCATCCAACAAATTCCTGATCCACTTTTCCACATATCACAAGTAGCTTCACCCATCCCTCCTCTTTTTCAAATCAGTTTCACAAGCCCTACAACACAAGCAACACAATCCACTCCATTTCCTCTCATAGGTGAACCATCATCTTCCATAGTAGCTCAATCCATCATCCCTACCCAAATCTTTTTGCAAAACCAAATGCCACCTCCCACACAAACCTTTACACAAGCAGTTCCACCACCTTCCATGGGCCAAGCAGTGCCATTCTTTTTGGGGGCAACACAATCATCCTTCCTATTCACTCCATAAGATTCTACATCCATACCATCATTTCTGGGGTCAACACAATCATTTCCCTCTTTCTCCCAACAAGCTTCTACACCCATGACATCATTTTCAGGGGTAATGCAATTGTTCTCCTCTTTCTCCCAGCAAGCTTCCACATCAGCACCACCTTTTTCATGGGGAACGTAAGCATCTTCGTTCACCATAGGTATGCCTTCCATAGGTTTTTCAAATCCACCATTCATGTCCCAAAATCCCATCACATCTACCTTTCCCATATCCTCTACATCGTAGTTCCCACCGCGCACTGGTTCTTGATGGGGCCTCACTAAAAAAGAAATGCAATCCTTAGGAATACCAACCCACTTCACCACATCCATACCAGCAAGGCAAAAAACCACCTTCTCACAAGTAGCACAACAACAACCATCTCAACCTCTGCCAGCTTCATCCTTTCCCCTATTCACAAACCATCTATTCACACCACCCAATGCTTCTAAGCAAGCCCCAACATCCCAACAATAGAGTTCTTCCCATCTTTCAAGCTACCTTTCCCAACCACCTCCTGCTTTTGGCTTCCCTACATCAGTTCCACCCTTGAGCAATGTGGGAATGCATCATCCATCCTACATAAACCAAGCATAAAGCCAAGTACAACAAGGGCCATCTTACCAGCAAGCTGCATGATTTCACCAACCTCCTCCGTAACAGTAATACTTCCAATCACAACAAAAAATCCCTATCATTCCCCAGTAGCAACAAGCTTCCTCCTACCAATCGTACCAAAAAAATCCCATCATCCCCCAATAACACCAAACAATTCCATATCCTCCACTGTAATATACCCCCACACCACATCAACAATATACTCCCCAACAATCATCACTCCAAAATCCATTCTAATTCACCTATCCTACTAGGCAATCTCCATATCCCACTCCATAATATCCACCTCAAAATCACCCTTGTTCACCAACACCACTAGATCCTTTTCAAATGGGAGTACTTGCTCTAACGCCAATCAATGTTGAGTGGAAAGCAATGAAGAATGCTCTTAAAGAGCTCCAAATTGGTACAGAGAATAAAACCTTCAAGTTTGAAGAGGTGTGTCCCTACTCATTTGACTGATCAATCACAACTGTTCCTTTCCCTAAAAAATTTGAGACACCCAAATTCAATAAATATCAAGGGAAAGGAGACCCTATAAATTACATTAAAGAGTTCTATATGGCATGCCAAGAAGTGGCTTACAATGACAATTATCTTTTGTGCATATTCCCCAAAAGCTTGGGAGGAACTGTTGTTGAGTGGTTTTACAAGATACCATGTGGGACCATCACAAATTTTTTTGACTCTTTGAGAAGTTTGTTTCTCAATACACCCACAATGTCGAGAATGAGTTGAATTTGCTAGACCTTTACAACTCCAAATAGAAAGAAGGAGAAAGCCTAGCAGAATACCCACAATGATGGCAGAACCTCACTACCAGGTTATCATACCAACCACCTGAGAAGCATCTAGCCAAGATCTTCATCAACAACCTGCATCCCAAACTATCCCACTTTATGAGGATGAACTATATCCAAATGTATCAAGATATCAAAAGAAAATGGATAGATATCGAAAGGGGTCTCCTAGATGAAGGTGCAATCTGACATTACAAAAATGATTCCCAAAGTAAAACTAGAAATAATAAACCTCGTTACTAGAATCATAACAAAAATGCAGTCACTGATGGAGCTATGGACACCAAGCATGTCCAAATCATTGTGGCTAGTCCTACACCTATTCCTACATATCAACAACATCTTGAAACTCATCAACAACCTATGCAGCAATATCAGCCTCAAAACAATGAGCAGAACTATTAGTAGCAAACACATCAAGCCCATCAAGGTAATTCAAACAATCAGGCTAATGCCATCACTACTCCCAATCAAAAGAGACCTAAAGCCCAAACTTAATAGAAGAGGATCTTCACACTACTTGGTGAACCTCTGGATGTTATCTTTCACCAAATGGCCAAGGCCAACCTAATTACATACCTACCAATCCAACATTTTGATGATGCAATGATGCAGGGGAATTCTAGGGTACTTGGTGGATCTACATGAAGGTGTGTTGTTTCACTGGTGTTACTCAGTTGTAGCCTTGACCAATAGTGTCAGTCATTGAAGGAAGCTCGGTCACTAAAGGAACTTAGTAATCTCTCGCACTTGGTGAAAGTGTTACTCGATGATGCTTGTGGTCCTTGGTCGACACTGGTGCTCGACGATGCCTGGCATGCTCAGTTATTTCACTAGTGCTCGGTAGTTCTGGTTTATCAACTAGAGTTCTATGTGATTTTTTGGGCCGAATTGGTGCATTTATTGTTGGTAGTTGTGGTTACAGGCTAACATGTTGAATTAACTGTTTGTAAGGCTATTTTGAAGTTGACTTGTATGGTATTTAATATTTGTTTGTAGGAGTTAAGGGTTTCATCTAGCCGACTTATGGCTGATGATTAGTATTTATAGGATGTTTGGGTAGTTTTTTGGGGGGACAGCAACATCATAGCAGACATATATTTGGATGTGCTGGAAAAAGCTGGAGTTGGTGAAGTTGTGGAAAAGATCTTGCATGATCTTGTAGATCAAATTTTTATTTGATAGTTTGTAGTTGCAGAGCTAGTGGTTTGCACACTTGGAGATAAGGAGATTGCTTGGAGGCTTGCGAGCTCAAGTTTAGATCTACCTTAGGGTTTCCATCAATTACCAATTGTTTTAGAGTTGAACTAGCTAAGATTGTATTGGATCTATGTGAATCTTGAAGAACTTGTTTCTGTTTGTAATTGGCCCTAAATCGGAAGGCCTTACATCTGGGCATGTTAATGAAAACTGATTTGAAACATCTTGTTGTGTTGAGTTTTCTGCTATGTAATTCTAAAGTTGCAAGGCTAGATTGTCCTTAATTGGATCCTCCCTGCCTTAGTCTACGTCAGGTGGTATCAGAGTGAGAGTTGATCTTGTGAAGTGAAGGTTGACCTAGCAAGGCTGATCTTTCAAAGTTGATCTTATTGGAGAAGAGATTGTATGATCTAAGTTGCAAATCTAGAGCACTGAACTTGTGGATCTTTCCCTAGTGGTTGTGCAAGGTGGCAGGTTGAGATCTGACTTGCATACAACTTGGAGATTGCCACAAGGTGGTCAGTATAGGGTTTTTTGTAGAGGGTTTCTCTTATCTTTAAGGATGCCTCTGAGAAGATTGGACCCTAGAGTACTTGTAGATCTTTGTGATACTATGGAATCTAGGATTACAGAGAAGGTGAAATCGGATTTCAGATTTGAGATGGAGTTGATGAAGAATGACATGGTCATCGAGATCATGAGAGTTGTTACGGGTGTACCTCAGAATGTTGAAACTGAAGATGGTTATGAGGAAGCTGCTAAAGAATTTAAACCTATTGGATCTAGTGGTGATGATTGGAGGGATAGATCTGGTGAAGATAGAACTGCTCGGTTGCCTATATTTGGAGCTTAGTTAAGTAGTAGTTATGGAATGGAAGTTTCTACTTTCTCTAGTACTTTGAAGTCTGAGAACTTGATTGATTGGATTGGTGAGCTTGAATATTTCTTTGAGCTAGAAGAAATTGAAGATCCTCTTCAAGTGAGATTAGTACAAACAAATTTGAAAGGACATGCTGCTCTTTAGTGGAAAGAACTACAAAGAGATAGAGAAGATGAAGGTGAAATGAAGATCAATCGGTGGAGGTTGATGATGACTAAGTTGAAAGATAAGTTCATACCTTCTGACTATGAGCTTGAATTGTTTAAGAAGTTGCAAAATCTAAAATAGAAGGATTTTTTTGTTGAGGATTATAGCGAGGAGTTCTCCAAACTTACTATTCGGTCTAGACACTGAGAGCTTGGTCAAGAAAAGGTAGCTCGGTATGTGAATAGTTTGAGATTCAATATTCATGATGAGCTTGGTATGCTGAAGATTGATTCTATTGAAGATGCTTATCTGTATGCTTTGAAGGTAGAAGATAAGTTGAAGAGGAAACAACATAGTAACTCCTGAGGGAAGGAAAAGATTGATCACTTGGTGAAGGATAAACCGACTGATGTAGAAGATGAATAGAAACTTGTAGAATCGAAGAAGAAGATAGGTAGAGTTCTCTTTAAGGGTACTTGCTATAACTATGGAGAAGAAGGACTCTGTTCTTTTGAGTGTACATAGAAGAAGCTTGGTGACTGATGAACTATTGTGGTGAATGAGAATGAACCCAAATCTGAGAACTTGCTGCTCCGACGAACATTGACCGGTACAAAGGAGGAACCTTGTCAGAGGAGTAACTTGTTTAGGACCCAATGCAAGTCTGGAGGTAAAATTTTTGATGTTATTGTTGATAGTGGTAGTACTTGAAAACCTTTTTATTGAGGACATGGTTCAGAAACTTGGGTTGAATAGAATGAAGCATCCTTGTCCTTATAGGATTGGCTAGTTGCAAGATGTTCATGCTCTAGAAGTAAGAGAACAATGCTTTATTAATATTCAGATTGGCTAGTATAAGGATCTTGTGTTATGTGACATTGTGAAGATGAATAGTTGTGATATATTTCTTAGTAGGCCTTGGCAATATGATTGCAGAGCTATGTATGACTATGTTAGAAATGTGTTTACCATTGAGAAGGATGAAATGAAGTTTCCCTTGATGCCTTTTCTAGATACAACGATCGGTAGGAGAAGCCTAAGTATTGGTAGCCAAGTTGAGTTGGTGGATCCTGAAGGTATGGTTGATCAGTGTGAAGGAAAAACATGTGTGTTGTCGAGGAAAGACTTGAAAAGATAGAGAAAGTTGAAGTGGAAGAGTATGCAAACTAAAAAGGTGGAGGACTTGTATGTGAAGAACTTGTTCAGGGTTTATGTGTTGAATCTCAGAAGATGTTCTTCTCACATATGAACATCTTTTCAAACCTAGAGTGCCTAATGCAAGGGCATTCTAGGGTACTTGTTGGATCTGCATGAAGGTGTGTTGTTTGGCCAGTGTTACTCGATTGTAACCTTGACTGATGGTCTCAGTCATTGAAGGAAGCTTGGTCGCTAAAGTAACTCGGTAATCTTTGGCACTCAGTGAAAGTGTTACTTGGTGATGCTTGTAGTGCTTGTTTGAAACTGGTGCTCGATAATGCTTGACATGCTTGGTTATTTCACTAGTGCTCGGTAGTTCTGGTTTACCAACTGGAGTTTAGTGTGATTTGTTAGGCTGACTTGGTGCATTTATTGTTGGTAGCTATTTTTATAGGCTGACATGTTGAATTAAATGTTTGTAAGGTTATTTTGAAGCTGACTTGTATGGCATTTAATATTTTATTTGTAGGAGTTAAGGGTTTCATCCAGCCGAATTGTGGCTGATGATTAGTATTTATAGGATGTTTGGGTTGTTGTTTGGGGGGAAATCAACATCATAGTGAACATCTATTTGGATGTGCTGGCAAAATTTGGAGTTGGTGAAGTTGTGGAAAAGATCTTTCATGATCTTGCTGATTAGATTGTTATTTGATAGTTTGTAGTTGTAGAGCTAGTGGTTTGCACACTTGGAGACAAGGAGATTTCTTTGAGGCTTGTGAGCTCAAGTTGAGATCTTCTTTAGGGTTTCCATCAGTTGTTGATTGTTTCAGAGCTGAACTAGCTAAGATTGTATTAGATCTATGTGGATCTTGAAGAACTTGTCTCTGTTTGTAATTGGCCCTAACCTGAAAGGCCTTATAGCCGGGCATGTTAATGAAAATTGATTTGAAATATCATGTTGTGTTGAGTTTTTTGCTATGTAATTCTGAAGCCACAAGGTTGGATTGTCCTTAATGGATCCTCCCTACCTTGGTCTACATCATGCAACTCCCAAGCCTAACTGGTATAAAGATCACAAGTACTATGATTATCATTATGTCAAAGGACACACTACCCTAAGGTGTATGAAACTCAAGGATTACATCCAAGATCTCATTGACCAAAAAGAGATCCAAGTGGACACACTAGCCCAAGCCTCGCCTAATGCCAATTTGCAGATCTATCAAAATATGTTCCCTCAACACAATGCTGGGAAAAACCAAGCTAATGCTAATCCTCCTAATCAAAACCAAGGCAAAGGAAAACAAGGAGATCATGTTGATAAAAAAAACTAAACTACTGCTTATATCAATTACGACAAATTTGTTGGATGTATAACCCAAGTTGACCCCACAGTTAATGTCATCCACGTCAAAGGAGTAGATATTCAGTGTGTCGTTACCACCCGTAGAGGCCGAACAACTATCACTGCTGCACGTCCAAGACCAACACACAATGCAAAATACAACCTTATAGAACATCTTGGGAATACACCAGCCTAAATCTCCATCCTCAACCTTCTCCGCACTTCACCCCTCCATCAAGAAATCCTTGACCAAGAACTTCATGAAGGACATGTCCCCACATATATTAACACCATCCAATTTGAAAAACTTGTGGGACATATATCTGTGTGTGTGAAAATTGTACCTAGCTATGGACACAACACTTCAGTAAAACATTAGAGGTTAGCAAAAATTGAAATCTACAAAGAAATAAAACTAAGCTAACCAGGTGATCTACTACCTTCTAGTAGGTGCGAGTATGGTATTCTCAAATTAGACTGAGATCAGTGACAATGCAACACCTAAACGAAGGATTTAAATGATTGAAAGCAATGAAGATGAAATGCAGATTAATCTATTTTTTTGAATTTTTGATGAAATAAGATGAAAAATTGTATGAATCTAATCTAGGATTGAATTAAAATGATATTCAGATTTAATCTAACAATGATATGAATTGATATGAAAAAATATGCAAAGTTATGAAAAACTATGAATGATCTCACAAAGTCACCTATTCACAAAAGCTTGATTCTTCAGATGCAATTTCGCCAAAGTAATTGTGCAAATTTGAGAGATTTTTTTGTGAAGAGCCGAGCCTTGTTTTTATAGAAATCCAGGGCTTGAGAATGCATTGAGAAAAGCCATAAATCACTCTTGCTAAACTCAGGTTGATTTTTGAGTTAATATGAAATCAGAATTAATTAACTCACAAAATCATGCAAAAACAACTTTTTGACTCAAATCAGAAGTTTAGATCAGCTTTCAACTCAAAATAGATGTTGAGTTTCAAAAAAGATAACAACTTGAATTGATTTTTTGATTTTAAGTTCAACTGCTCCTTCAAATGTGCATAGATAATTATGAATTAATTAAATAAATAAAGTGATTTATCTTCAACTTAACTGATTTTTGAATTAAAATAACTATTTTATGGGTTAATCAATTATTAAATCAAACTTTTATTCAAAAGCTATATCATTAAATATTGACAATTGACATTAATTAATTAAATAAGAATTTAATCAATTATTCATAGGAATTTTGATTTATTGTCAAAATTAAATAATATAATTTAGGAATAAATGTAATTAAATCTAATTAAATAATTAAGTGGCAGGATTAAATTAATTAATTAAATATTTAGTATATTCAATTAATCAACTTTAGGATAAATAATGACATTTATCGCCAAATACTATCTAATTAAAAATAATTAGGATAATTAAGAATATTCAAGCAATATTCCCTAATGCAGATTTAGGATAAAATTAAATTTTTTGATAAATTGATGTACAGATGTGCCTTAGGTTAGGACTTTGATGTTGATTTCATTCGATTTGATGATGTAGGAAGTTAATGAACCTATAGCCCATTTTTGGGGTATTACATTTTGCCCCTCTTTGAATCACTATGCAAAGCGTAGCGGTTCAAAGATTAATCTATTTTTGATGTTTGAAACTGATTTGAAAGATAAACTGATTCTGAGAAAGAAACCGATTGAAAGATTGGAAAAAGTTGATTCAGGTCCTGGTTGACCAAGGATCGTGATGATGTCAACTATAGCAACAATGAACTGGTGATTATGAAAAATTATCAAAACGCTTGATTCTGAACCTTATGATTACGAAGAAGTGAGTGACCTGATTCCAGAGCTGATTGTCCTAAAGTAATCGAAATGGTATCACATCTAAACCCTTCAGTTACAAAGAAACAAGGAAATAACACTAATGAATTGATGGTTACAAAAATTTGATATGGTTGACAAGATAGATTAGGATACTATATTGATATGGATCTCGATGAATCTGATATGTCCCAAGTGATGTGCCCCAAGTGACGAGGTCTTTTGATGAATCAACAACTAGACATGGTTGTTGTCTTGATTACTGAAAGAATGATTTGATTTATAGACTTGAATGATGTGCAATACCATGCCCCTTTGGGATGAAAATCAAAATTTGACAAGAAAAGCCAGTGTTAAATGCTTTAGAAGCATGTTAATTGATTTGAGAATTGGTTGTACATGTCCAAAAGTGCGTTCTACATCATTTGGAGGCCCTAGAAACCAAGTTTGACTAGTTTTGACCATGAGTTGACCATGGTTGACCAAGTTGAAATTTCAATAGTTTGATGTAAGATAATCAGTTAAGTTGAATTCTAGATTTCTATAAGGATTGAAGGTCGATTATGTAAGCAGTCGGTCATCTTGGGTCTGAAAATTTTAAATCATGATTTTGACAATATAAATGATCTCAGATTTCAATTTTGATCCCAAAAATAGATTCAGAACATTGAAATTAGCAAGGGGTACCTTCTCAGTGATCTTTTAAGAAGACCTTTGTGTGATACTCAATCCTTATGATATGTTTAGTGTAGTTTTGGAGAATTATCAAGCATTGAGCTGACTTGAAATCATGAGATAAATACAACCATGCAAAGTGCAAAATGAAATGCAGACCTAGGACCTAGGACTTAGTCACTGATCATGTGTTCGTCATTTTCATCATTGAATTTTTATTAGGTAACCAGATAAATCAATACAACATCCACTAGTTAGGAAACTATGAATATACAAATATTGATTTGTATGCCCAAAAATCAATACAATGCCCACTGGCTAGACAACCATGGACATATGAATATTGATTTTGTTTTTAGAATGTCGGATTACATATAAGCACCAAGGCAAAAATTCCAGGATGACCTGAATATCATGTCCATTTTGATATAGCAATTTGTATAAGCATCAAAACACAAACATTGTGATGACTTGAATATGACTTGCAGAACAAACACACCAAACAATTGTAGAATTCATTCTTGTCTCCAATGTGAATTACCCGTAATGATCTGTTATCATTCACATCCTTGGGTAATATCCGTTCACAGTAGGATTGAGAAATCATTCAAAAAGATGTAAGCTAGATCAAACTCCCTTGAATTTTCTAGGTATCAATGGTCGAGGTACTCATGGCTATCCAATACAAGATGGAGGCTCTTCTATACGGACACCATTTCAATCCATATTTTCCAAAGTTGTTAGATTTTCACTCAAAGAAAAAAAGAAAGAAAAGATTATGCCCCTAGTCATCACTCTCTAAATCTTGTAAAGGACATCATCAAAGAGCTCGAAAGGACACAATATGCAAAAATCTCAATAAGGATCAGTAAGCATACAAGGAGATAAAAGCAGTGAAGCATAGATTGTTTTCAGTTTATTGATGTTTGTTTCTATTTGATTGCAAAATCCTTTCTAGTAAGGAGACTGACTGACTAACTCGGATGAAGCTTCAAAGGACTCTAACTGTATATGACTTATCTGAGGTACAGTGGAGACCATAGGATATGACATTGATTGCCCCCAAGTTTGAAACATTGATAGGATACAGACGCTTTGTTGATTGGTGCATAGACCAACATTATTGAAAAAAGGAATACAGAAACAAACCAAGAGATATGTACAAACTAAAGCAAGACTGAAAGCTAGGAAAGACCAAGATTGTGCTGATAGATGAAGCATTTTGAACAAGTGGTGCTCGTTTGCCAAGTTTTCACCATCTTGGCAGAGATTCTATTTTTTCTACCAAGGCGCCTGTTTCTAGGTTTTCACCAAGGTGCTTTTTCTTTTTCTCTTTTTTTTTTTTGTATTTTTATCTTTTCAATTTTTTTGTATTTTTCATTTTTTTAATTTTTTTTAATTTTTTAATTTTTTATTTTTTTGTGAATCGTCAAGGAGCCTATTGCTAGGTTTTCACCAAAAGTAGTAGTGACAACAAAGGGAACGAGCCAGTTGGGTTCAAACTTCCCCTTGCACTCTCGATGTGATTGATTTTTAGGATTCTCTCTCAAGACTAGATCACCAACCTAAAATTCTTTGTGTCTAACTTTCTTGTTGTAGCCTCTAGACATTATTTTTTGATATGCTCTGAGATGATCATACGCTGCTTCTCTGCGCTCATCTAGTAGTTCAAGTTCTTGTAACCTAGACACTCTATAGTCATCATTAGTTACTAGACCATGCATTCTGATTCTTAGTTATGGGATTTCAACCTCAAAAGGTAGTACCACTTTAGACCCATTAATTAAAGTGAATGATGTATCCCCAATGGGCATTCTGATACTTGTTCTATAGGCCTAGAGAGCTGGATTGATCATGAGATGCCAATCTCTTCCTATTTTATTAACTGTATGATGTAGAATTTTCAACAGATTCTTGTTGGATGCCTCTTCTTGTCCATTCCCTTGAGGATAGTAGATAGATGACCAATGTTGTGTTACCTTGAATTCAGCACATAAACCATCTAAGTCTTTGTTCTTGAATTTTCCACCATTATCTGTGACTATAGAATGTGGGATACTATACCGACATATGATGTAGTTTAGCATGAACATTGATATTTTCTTTCCGGTTCCTTGAGTCAAATGGACTGCTTCTACCCATTTTGCAAAATAGTTTGTAGCTGTAATAATATGGGTATGCCGATTAGAAGAATGAGGATGTATGGCTCCTATAAGATCAAATGCCCATTATTGAAAAGGCCATTGTGTAGTAAAGGGGTTAAGATCTCCCCCTGGTGCATGAATCAAGTTCCCATGGACTTGACACTTTTGATAATTCTTAGCAAACTTGATTGCATCTTTTTCCATTTTAGGCCAATAGTACCCAGCCCTAATAATTTTTTGAGCTAGTGTTAAACCGTTGGAATGTGATCCACATATACCCTCATGGACTTCCTCTAATGCACATTGAGACTCTTCCCATTCTAAAAATCTAAGGAGTGTACCATCTAGACCTCATTTGTACAAATCATTACCAATGATGACATACCGGGATGCATTGCGGATAAGGTATCATTTCTCATGGCGGTTGAAGGTATCGGGAATGGTTTGGTCTTGGAGATAGGAGAAAAGGTTTTTGTATCTATATGAATCATGACCAAAAATGATGTAGATCATGTGGGTTTCAGGGGAATCATATGTAGGATAAGATACTACTTCCACAAGGAACTTGTAGCGTAGGTCATGCTCGGGCTGCTATAATAAAGTAGATAGCATTGCCATGGCATCAATAGCTTTGTTCTCCAACCAAGGAATTTTCTCAAATGTGATAGATATGAAATATTTATTTAGATCATCTACCATTCTCTTGTATGGAACTAGCTTTTCATCTTTCATTTGATACACATCATTGACTTGGCGTATTACAAGTTGTGAGTCTCCATGAATGTGTAGCTCTGTTACCCTCCATTCAATTGCTATCTTCATGCCATTAAGAAGGGCTTCATATTCAGAAATATTGTTTGTGCAAGGAAAATTTATTTTTAATGCTTTAGGTATTGAGTATCCTTGAGGTGTGATGAACAATATGTCTGCTCTAGATCCATTTTGTGTATAGGAGCCGTCAAAGAATAACTGCCATGCTCTAGAAGAAAGATTCATGATAAAGGAATCTAGAAATTCCATTTGCATTGGTGTATCATCAAACAATGGTGCTTTAGCCAGTTGATCTGCAATTACTTGTCCTTTGATAGATTTTCTTTCAACATATTCAATTTTGAAATGACTTAATAGCATCACCCATTTAGCTAATCTACCTGTGAGGGCAGCTTTTCTTAGTAGGTACTTTAGTGGATCAATCTTAGCTACCAAATGTGTAGTATGAGCTAACATGTAGTTGTAGACACCTAAAAATCCTTTAGAAAATAAAGTATTTTTATTTTCTGAAAAACCCCTGATAACATCATCATTTATTAATTAATTAATTATTTAATTAATTAATTTATTTTTATGTCATTAAATCCCTTTATCTTAATTAAAAATATTTAATTAAGAAATCCCTCCCAGAAATGTTTAAATCTTATTTAAACATTATTCCCTTATTTATTAATTATTTAATTAATAAATTGACCAAAAATCCCAAAATAAATAATTAATTTATTTTTTGCCCAAAACTTGGCCAATTTCCTTAAGACCACTAACCTCTTCAGAATCTTCTAATCCTTCTTTAATTTCAATTAAAGACTAATCCCATCATTTCCTAACCCTAATCCCAACTCAAATATTTAATTAAGATTAAATATTTAATCCTCATATTTATTAAATTCATTTTAATAAATATTCTCAAACCTAAGCCATGAAAATAAATAAATCTTTATTTATTTCCTAAAATCTATGTTTATCCTAAGGAAATTCTAGACTCTTCTAGAAAGTCCTAATCCTAATCCACCCCCCCCCTAATCCTGTCACATTCCCTAACCAAGGTTAGCCAACTCCTAAGCTTAACCCAAAGTCAACAAACTTCTAAAAACTTCTCTTACATGCATTAAATGCATTTAAAGCCTCCTTATCCCTCTTACATGCATTTATGATACATTTAAGAAGCCCCTCACCCCTTTCTTACACCCTTTGACCTTAGGGACATTTTCCAAATTATGCACATCCCTCCCATCTGTCAACCTAATGCCCTTATGACACTTGTCACAAGGAGGTGGCCCTGAACTAGCACAATCCATGTGCTCCCCTTTGAAAGGATCTTGGCCTCTCTTAAGGATTTTGATCCTGGCCACTCATTCCTCCTTCCTAAAGCCTATAAATACTCCTCATTTCCAAGAGCAAAATACCAATTCACCTTTGATTTTAAGCATTGTTATCATGCCCTTTTACTTCTAGCCTTAGCATAATCATCCTAATTTAGCTTACTTTCAAGCATTTTAGCTCATCTTAATATAGCAATAATGGATTAACATAGTTTATTTCATTGTTTTGCATAGCATATCATCATTATCACATCTCTATTTGGTTTAAAATCAATCTTATCATAAACATCATGTAGCTTAATCTTCATTTTAGCATCATTTGATCCTTGAGGCCTTAGGGGCAAATCAGGTGTTCTATACCTATTTTGTGCCATTTTTGGGGTTTTTATGGATCTCAATCTGTCCTAAAATGCATAAGGAACATGCTCTAAGTGCTTAGAGAGCACACCCACATCCCTTAAGCAAGAGCAAATCAAACAGTGCTTGGGTGCACTTGTTTTAGCTCAATCTGAGGTGGCTTAGTTTAGAGTTTTATTTGTTTTGAATTGATTTCATGCTTAGACTAAAATCTAATCTTTGTTTGGCTTGAGTCTTTCAAAATAGGTATCCTCAAAAGCATTGTCCACATTCTGGCATGCCTGGTGGGACCCAAACCCACAATCACTTGATTATATCATGCTTTATATTCTCGTATTTACAAGAAACAGATGAAATGTCACCTATACAAAGTTCAGTCATGCCTAGACACAGTTCAGTCCCACCTACAAAGAGTTTGATCACGCCTACAAGCTCTATATCGACACCTATGTTCTAAAGATTTCCGTCCTCGACAACTTCTATTCTGTCTAAACTTCTTTTCTGTCACCTATAATAGAAGTAATCACGCTTGTAAAATAAACATTCACGCCTCCGCATACAAAAGTCTCGCATGTAACCATTTCATTATCACCTATTAGCATTTTTGTTATCGCCTGTAAGCATTTCATTGTCACCTGGGCATGTTTAAATGTCGCCTGGGCACTTTTCTCTGTCGCCTATGCATGTTTTACTGTCGCGCATTCGCATTTCACTATCGCTTATGCAGCTATTCATTGTCACCTAGACATGACATGCTGTCGCCTTTTAAATATTTAGTTATCACCTGTGCATTTTTAAGTGTCACCTAGGCTTGATTAAGTGTCACCTTTGCTAGTTTAAAGTGTCCCCTATGCTCATTTCGCTATCGCTTGGGCATTTTTCATTATCACATGTGAATCATCCTTTGTCACCCCAAAAATATTTCTCTACCGCGTGAAATCCTTTGTCTATTGTGTGCACAAAAAGTGTGACACTTCTGTGAATCCTTGCATGCAAGGAGACTCAATAATGAGTCCTCGCAAACCGACTCACAGCTCTCTATCCGAGCAGAGCATGGATTGATATTATGGCCCTCAGATTGACCCAGTTACCCATGCAAATACAAACCCGGAACGAGAGATTCAAAGATGAATAGCAAATCCGCTAATCTCCATGAATCTTGTTCATGCATGCGAATGAGAATGCAAGCTAATCTAGATGATAGCAATGCAATGCTTGAAAATAAATCTAGATTATGATAGAAAATAACAATGCAAGAACCTAATCTATGAAAGTAAATATGAAGTTAATTTAAATGAAGATGTAAGTGATAAAAATCTATATGAATTTCAAAGCTCTGTGAAAACTGGCAGCATAATGATGATATGCAAATTCCGGATCCTTGAATGAGCATGAGAGGTCTCCTTTTATAGGAAAAGTTGGATTCGAATGTGAAAGTAGAAGCAATGTGGGATAAATGAAAAAGAGGAAACAATCATCATTTTTAGAAGGTTTGTAATAAAATGGAATTACATTTTATTTTCTTTTATTTTTATTCAATTTGTTTCCTTTTTCATCACAGGAGATCTTTTGAGAGAATATTTCATTTATTTAATTTTAAAGAATAATATCTCTTTTAATTAAATAAGGTAATATTATATAATTTAGAAATGAATATTAATTCAATAAAATAAAACCATTTAATTAAAAGAGGATTTTAATTAAATAACATTATTTCATTCAAAGAATATTAATTTCAATTAAATAATATTATTTTATTTATTAAAAAGGAATATATTTCTTTTAATTAAAAATTGATGGGATATTCAAACTTTAGGGAAAATTGAAATATTTATGATTTGATCAATAAATTTGATTTGAATGTATGACAAATATTGATTCAGGAATTGATATCGATAGATTAAATAAATGGGGCCCAAAGTCTAGGCGACCATTTTATGGTGCATACATCTATCACCTATGCATTTTCTAATGTCACGTATTAGCTGGACAATGTCGCTGTTGATTGTGTTTTTGCCTTAAATTTTTCTCAGATTCATAAAAAGAAAAGGTCAAACAAATCTTGAATGAAACTAAGGAAAAGAACTCAGGTCCTAAGAGTCATTATCATTTTGAAAATCAAACACAATCTTGAATGATCTAAATTGGAAAGAACAAGCATCTCTATTCCCTCCTTTTCAATTCAAGCAAAGTGCAAATTCAATCTTGAATGTCTTAAGGACAAAACAAATACTTCAAAGTTCTAAATCAACATGATAATTCAATCTTGAATGCCCAAGTCAAAGAAACTGCAAACTCTCAAAAAGTCTTTTGGAAAAAGAACAAATCAAAGCCTAAACACTTGTGTCTTCAGTTATTCAAATTCAAACATCACTTAATCAAATTGGGAAAAAGAACTTGCTTGATGTGCATCTAGGAGCTTTCATTTTCTATAAATCCTATTAAAGTAAGCAACATAGAACATTTGGACTCGGACAAGTTCACTTGTTCTACTTTTAGCGAGGCCTGTCCAAGGAGAAAAGTGCTTCCTCCTTGAAGAATGACCTCAAACCGGTATCCCCCCCAGCTGGTATATAAATAAAGTGAAGGCAAAAAGTACTCACTTATATCTCCTAATCCACGGGCATTTTGTGCCAAATGCAAATGTCTAGGGACAGGTAAATAAACCTCGCCCAACATTGTTGGCTAGGCTCTTAAGTGATTCATAGGTGGTCAGCATAACCGGGTATGGAGACTCCACAGAACTATTAAAAACTTGATAAAATAGAGGCTACCCTATCTACATCTGATATTATCAAAATCCTTGTGCAAGGACCGATTCCAAGGGGTTTACCAGGTCACCTCAAGATTACTCACCATTTGTATTCCCTTCTAGGGGGTACCAAGCTATGGGCAAGTGATTTTGATACTCACCTTCCTTAGGTAGATCTATTTGAAGTGCTTGACAATCAATACTCCATGAAAACATTGTTGGAACATACACTTTCAAAGCTTTATCAGAGTCAGTTATCTTGTTTGTATCCCACAAGGTTGCTTTGTCCCTTGTGGAGATTGCTTTTCCGAAAATCTTTGTTGAAATCTATCCTTTGCCATTCGGAAACATCAAAGTGATCAACAAACTCGGTTTGAGATACTCAGAACATTGTGCAGAGAAACCCTTGGACTCACATATCCAAAGAACCTTTTGTCTCAAACCAAGCTTATCAAAATTCCCCCGAGTTATGCCCAATTTGATCAAACATCCAAAAGCTAAGTTACCCAAATCCAAGGATTATCAAGAGAAGAAAGTTGCAGAAAGAAACCTTAAGAGCCATCAATCCTCTATCCAAGCAACCCAAGTAGAAGAAAAATATCAAGAAAGACTTGATAATATTGGCTATAACGCAAAAGTCAAACAGTTTGCCTACCGATTCCGAGTGAACCATCGCTACATCAATCTTGAAAGAGAAGATTAGCTGGATCCATTGCATATCCCAATCTACCTTCAAATCTCAAAATCCAATCTTGGCAGTCCTTCATCCTAGTTTCATCCTAGTTTCATCCTAGTTTCATCCTTGCATCATCATCAAATCCTTAGTTGCATTCTAGAGTCTTTAGTTTTATTCATCATCATCTTCCTAGTAGCATCATAGATCATCCATCTCAATTGCATTTGCATCATCCTTTTAGAGAAAGCATTGTTCCATCATCCTTCACCATCTTTCCATCAACAATCCACAATCAGAGTCCCATATCCTTCATCCAAATCCAGCATCCAATATCCAAATCAGAACTCACCATCCTTTTGCGCCAAATCCAGAGATCCAAATCCACAAGTACTTAGTGTTCAAAACCTTTGAGTTGTTTCCATCCCTTATCCCAAATCAGAAATCATCCCCTTTTTGATAGAGCATTGTTTAAAGGAAATCCAACTTGTCCTTGCATAGCTTCATCATCTCAAGCAAGAGATTGGCTTGTATTGATAAGAATCCAGTTGACCGAAGATCATTAGTCTATCCTAGGTTGGAAAAATCCTATCATTGATCCTCCATTGGGAAAAATAGTAGCTCATTGTTGACACTTAGTAATCTTCCACCAGCATCCCACCAATCCTCCACCCAATCTTGACCCAAATCAGAGCATCCCACCAAGCCTCCATCATCACCAAGATTTTTTACCAATTTGTCACCATCTTCCATCAAAATCTTCCACCATCCTTGATTCATAATCCAAGTATTTCACCAATCCTTGCATTTGCATTCTAGAAATTCATCATCCTTAGAAAGTTCCTTAAGCTTGCATCTATCATTCTTTAGAATCTTTTAGGAAACATCTTGCATTCATCTAGCATCTGCATTTCCATGCCTGTCGAGACAAGATCTGGATCTAGGAAGCGAAGGAACATGAATCCTTATCCAATCACCAGCACATCTAATCCCAACATTTTTACTAGCGCAATGGTAGCATATGATCCCCAAGTACAAACTAGCAATGCATGGGATGATCCCAATATCCCCTCAACTCCTCTGGCAATAGAAACATTTGTGAATCATCCAGAGAATCCACCATTAGTCAATACACTCATGGCCCAAAACCAGCAAAGCATGTTCACTAAATTTGCACAAGCACAGACTTCCATTCCACCATATCTCCATCCTCACATTCCCATAAGCACTATCCAAGTCCCAGCACAAGTATACTCTCCATTCATCCAAACATTCCTTGATCCAACCTTGCAAACATCACAAGCAACCTCCACCATTCCTCTTCTTTTATAAAGAAGCTTTGCCAGTCCTGTAACACAAGCTGTAACACCATCTACTCAATTCCCTATCATAGGTACTTCATCATCTGACACGGCCACCCAAGCTCTTGCACAAATCCAATGCTTGTCACAAAATCAACTCCCACCTCTTACGGAAGCCTTTACATGAGCAGTTCCTCCACCTTCCATAAACCAAGAAACACCATTCTTTCCAGGAGGGATGCAATCATCCTTCCCCCTCACTTCACAAGTTCCCACATCCACACCTTTTATGCCAGGAGGGATGCAATCATCTTTCCCTTTCACTCCACAAGCTTCTGCATCCATACCATCTTTTCCAGGGTCAACACAATTGTTTCCCTCTTTCTCCCAACAAGCCTCCACATCAGTGTCATCTATTTCAGGGGCAGCACAACTGCTCCCCTTTCATACCCAACAAGCTTCCACATCAACATCACCCTTTTCATGGGGAACGCAAGTGTTCTCTTCATTTCCCCCCAACAAGAATCCACGTAGGCACAAGCCCAGCAAAATGCCTTCACCACAGGAATGCCTTCCATGGGTTTTTCAAAACCACCATTCATGTCCCAAACTCCCATCACATCTACCTTCTTAGCATCCACTGCACCACAATTCCCACCTCACACTGGTCCTTGTTGGGGTCTCACTCAAGAAGACATGAAAGCCTTTGGAATACCAACTCACTCTCCTACATCTATATTTGCAAACCAACAAGCCACCTTCACACAAGCAGCACAACAACAACCATCTCAACCTCCACCAACCTCATCCTTCACGAGCTATCCATTCCCAACACCCAGTGCCTTTCAGCAAGTTCCTCCACCTTAGCAACAAAGTTCATCCCATTTTGTAGGTTATCTTGCCCAGTCACCCTTTGCTTTGGGCTTCCCTACATCAATTCCACCCTTAAGAAATATGGGAATGCACCTGACTTATATCGGTCAACCACAAAGCCAAGTTTAGCAAGGACCATCTTATCAACAAGCTGCATCATTCCACCAGCCACCCCCACAACAACCACACTTCCAGTCATAGCAACAAACCCCCATCATTCCCCAATAGCAACAAGTTTCCTCCTATCAGTTACAACAGAAAGTCCCCTTCACCCCACAACACCAGCAAGCAGTCTCCTATCCTCCACCACAATATCCCCCTGTGCTGCATCAACAATATCCCCAGCAAACATCACTCCAAAATCCACTCCAATCTACCTATCCTACTGGGCCATCTCCATATCCCACTCAACAATACCCACCTCAAATGGGAGTACCCGCTCAAACACCAATCAATGCTAAATGGGAAGCCATGAAGAACACTCTTAAAGAGCTTCAAACCGGTACTAAGAACAAAACTTACAAGTTTGAGGAGGTGTGTCCTTATCTATTTGACTGGTCCATTGCCGCTATACCTTTCCCCAAGCACTTTGAGACACCTAAGTTTGATAAAGATCGGGGGAAAGGAGATCCAGTCAATCATATTAAAAAATTCTATATGGCATGCCAAGAAGTGGCTTATAGTGATAACTATCTCTTACGCCTATTCCCCAAAAGCTTGGGAGGAACTGCTGTTGAGTGGTTCTACAAAATACCCTGTGGGACTATCACAACCTTTGCTGAACTTTCTGAGAAGTTCATTGCCCACTATGCCCACAATGTTGAGAATGAGTTGACCTTGTTAGATCTCTGCAACTCAAAATAGAAAGATGGAGAAAGCCTAGCAGAATACTTGCAACGATGGCAGAACCTTACTACCAGGTTATCATACCAGCCACCTGAAAAGCATTTGACCAAAATCTTTATTGATAATCTGCATCCTAAGCTATCCGATTTCATGAGGATGAATTGTCTCCAAACCTATCAAGATATCAAGAGCAAGGGGATAGGTATTAAAAAGGCCCTCCTAGATGAAGGCACAATCCAACACTTCAAAAATGATGCCCAAAAACCCAGCAATGATAAATCCCATTACTGGAATCGTAACAAAAATGTTGTTACTGATGGAGCCACTGATACCAAGCATGTCCAATTTATTGTGGCTAGTCCTCTGTCAAATCCTACATACCAACAACAATAAGCGCCCATCCATCAGCAACCTCCTCAAGTCCATCAGCAACCCATGCAACAATATCATTCTCAGAATAATCAGTAGAATTATCAGCAACCAGCCCATCAAGCTTATCAAGGTAATCCAAACAATCAAGTCAATGCCATCAATATTGCCCCCAAGTGGAACAAACCTAGAGCTCAAAATTATCCAAAGAAGACCTTCACACCACTAGATGAATCTTTGGATTTTATATTTCATCGAATGGCCAAGGCCAACTTGATTACATATCCACCAATTCAGCCAGTTGATGATACCACTCCCAAACCTGATTGGTACAAAGATCATGAGTACTATGATGATCATCGTGTCAAAGGACACACTACCCTGAAGTGTATGATACTTAAAAACTATATCCAAGATCTCATTGATCAAAAAGAGATTCAAGTAGATATACCCGCTCAAGCCTTGCCAAATGCCAATTTGCAAATTTATCAGAATGTGTTCTCACAACATAATGCTGGGAACAACCAAGCTAAAGCCAATCATCCCCAAAACCATGGAAAAGGAAAGCAAGAAGATCACACTACTGCCTATATCAATTATGACAATATTGTTGGATGTATAACCCAAGTTGAGCCCACAGTCAATACCATCCATGTTAGAGGAGTAGATAGTCAATGTGCTGTTACCACCCATAGAGGTTAGATAACTATTGCTGGTGCCCAACCAAGGCCAGCACATAATGCACACAATGCATAATACAACCTCATAGAACATCTAGGGAACACACCAACCCAAATATCCATCTTGGACCTTCTTCATACCTCACCTCTCCATTAGGAGATCCTTAACCGAGCTCTCAAATAAGGACATGTCCCCACAGACATTAACACCACCCAATTTGAGACCCTTATGGGACATCTATCTGTAGCCTGTGCTTTATCCTTCAAAACATCCAACATACTAGACATTGCACTTAACCATACTCTCCCTCTCTGCATCACCGTCATGGTCAGAGACTTTGCCATCAAATGGGTCTTAATAGATAATGGCTCAGCCCTGAACTTATGTACTTTGAAATTCATTTAGTAGATTGGGTTCACCCAAGCTGATATAGCACATGAAGTAATCACTATCAAAGCCTATGACAATTTGGAGCGTACCTTTGAAGGTACCATTACTTTTCCCATTTAGCTGGGCCCAGCAACATAGGATACTATTTGCCATGTTGTTGATCTTGACCTACCATTTAATATCCTCCTAGGCCAACCATGGATTCATTCCATTAAGGCTATACCATCTACTTACCATCAGTGCATCAAATTTCTGCATCAAGGCACTGAGGTTACCATCCATGCTGACCCCCAACCCTTCGCATACTGTCGTGCGATGGAAGCATCATTCCCTCACTCCACTCATTGTCCTAGAACTGACATTGGTACTTCTATTGCTAGCTTGTCTCGATCCCATTGTGATCCAAAAACCATTCTCACCTCCACCCTCTCTTCTATCAAGATCAATAACCAGGGTTGTGGTGAATATAGCCTACATGATGCATTTGCCATAGGGGCCCTCTCGCTTGATCCACATACTCAAGGGTGCCTGAATCACCAAAGCAAGCCTATTGAAGAGCATCATGAAATCAAGAGAATGGGACCTATGACTTTTGAATCCCATGGCACATTAAAGTGTCAAGAAATGGATCCTGACATTAATAGGTGGTTGTACAAAGATCCCCACCACCTAACAAACAACTTCTTTGCTACTTCAAAGATAAATACCCACAATCACACAAGTACACTACTGAGTAGTGGAACTACCAAGGTGGTGGTCTAGGACCACAAGAAGGTGGAAGCAAAGACCCAATTATAGCATCCAAGAACCCACAACATCAAGGTCTTGGCTTTAATACCCCTCACCTGCATATATAAGGGCCAAATACCGCAACTGGGGGCACCAACATGACTAGCATTCCCCTCTTGAATAGCTGGGATGACCTCGTAGAGATCGAAGACATCCCTGAAGAGAAAGAAATCAAATCCTATGATGATATCTTTGATGATGACACCCTCCTGGGGACTTCTGTCCTCCAACAACTTGCCATCAATCTCATCGAACTTCCCCTCACCCACCCTGAACTCATAGACTGGGACCAACCAAACGTCACACACATCGATGAGTTCCAAAGCATAGAAGCACTCCTAGAATTCATGGGGGCATCAGGCCCACACTCAGTTCAGGATTCAGAGTCAGCTCACATCTATAAGCTTGACCCAGAGGGATACTTTGGAGAGGAGGCAAGCTTTAGCTACAAAAGAGAAATAGAAAGAGTAAAACATGAGTCCTTATGTGAAAACCCTTTTGGGGCACATTCTGATTCCAAAAAAGTAAAAATAAAGAGCGTATCTTCTAGTGAAAACTTGGCAATTCAAGCGCTAGAAGATGAAGACTTGCCTCTTCCTCCCATCCAGGATTATAGTCCTAAGCAGTCACCTATCATCATAGAAGAAACCAATCTAGTCAACTTAGGTACAGAGGAATGTTTGAGGATCACTTACATTGTAGCCAACATGATAGAAGGTGAAGAAATGGCTTTCACTACGCTACTTCAAGAAGCTACTAGAAATTTTGCATGGTCATACACACACATGCCTGGACTTGATCCTAAACTTGTTGTTCATCATCTAGCCATAGACCCCAATGTTAAGCCAATAAAGCAGAAGCTATGCAAAATGCATCCCAAAGTAGCTCTTTTGGTAAAATCAGAACTAGAAAAGCTCCTGGATGCAAAGATTATCAGAGCTAAAGATTACTTAGATTGGATATCCAACATGGTACCTATCACAAAGCCTTCCGGTGACATTTGAATTTGTACAGATTTCAAGGACCTAAATAAGGCATGTCCTAAAGATGATTTCCCACTACCTAACATAGACATGATCGTAGATCTTATAGCAGGCCATGAAATGTTGTCACTAATGGATGGTTTCTCTGGATACAATTAGATTCATATAGCAGCAGAAGACCAACACAAAATAGCATTCACCACTCCATGGGGTACCTTTTGCTATAACATGATGCCCTTTGGTCTAAAGAATGCAGGAGCCACATATCAAAGAGTGATGACAACAATCTTCCATGACATGATCCACAAGATTTTAGAAGACTATGTGGATGATATTCTTCCAAAATAAAAAACATGCCATGAACACCTTGACATTCTTGAGAGTGTGTTTGATTGCCTGCAACACTATGGGTTACGACTCAATCCAAAGAAATGTGTCTTTGGTGTTACATCTGGAAAGCTCCTAGGTTTCATAGTATCATGAAGAGGCATATAGATTGACCCTAACAAGGTCAAAGAAATAATAGAAATGCCTCCCCCAAGAACACTCAGATAGCTCAAAAGCCTACAAGGAAAGCTACAATAAGTACGTCAGTTCATTTCTCAACTGGCAGACAAGTGCCAACCTTTCATGCATCTTTTATGCAAAGACACAAGCTTCAAATGGGATCCCATATGTCAGAGAAGCTTTGATAAGCTCAAGGAGTATCTAGCCAATTCTCCAATCCTAGTACCACTAGTTTCAAGATGCCCTCTCATACTCTACATCTCAGCAACCACTATAGCATTGGGGGCACTCCTAGCTCAGCATGATGATGAAAACAAAGAGAGAGCCATCTACTACATTAGTCAAACTCTTGTCGGCTATGAGCTTAATTACTCACCCATGGAAAAAGCATGCCTTGCAGTGGTTCTTGCCACTCAAAAGCTTAGACATTACATGCTCAGTCACACAATCAGGCTCATTTCAAAAGTGGACCCCCTCAAATATCTACTATCAAAGACAACTCTCATAGGCCATATGGCAAAATGGGTCATGATACTCAGCGAGTTTGACATCCAGTACATAGATTGGAAAGCAATCAAAGGGAAAGTCATTGCTGATCAGTTAGCAGAAGCACAACTGGTGGATGCTTATCCACTAATCATGGAATTCCCTGACGAACACTTATGTATGATCGAAGAACAAACCATGTGGAAGCTATAGTTTGATGGCTCCTACACATTACATGGATCAGGGGTAGGAATTCTATTTGTCACACCTCAAGGTGACTACACTCTAAAATAATTCAAGTTGGGATTTTCATGTACCAACAACATTGCAAAATATGAGGCACTCATCTTAGGTCTCAAAACAACCATTCAATGGAATATCATAGAACTGCAAGTGTTCGGCGATTCACAGCTCATTATCAAGCAAGTCCTAGATGAATATCAAACAAAGGATGATAAGTTGCTACCTTACAAAGAACTCATGGATAGATTGAAAGAGCATTTCCTGAATCTACAATTTACATAGATACCAAGACTTCAAAACAAAGCAGCTGACGCAATGGAAACTATTGGGTCCTTGTAGAAATCCCATGTGATGCATCACAGTATGAATTTCTAGTCGAGAAGCTACATACACCAGCTTATGAGAACACCGATGCAGAAATGGTGTGTGTCTTGGTTGGTCCCTAGTCCCCGTGGTACCATGATGTCGATGCATATCTAAAGAATGGTATCATATCTCCCCATCTCACCAATAACCAATGCCAAAACCTTATTCGTAGAGCTTCCCACTACACTCTTGTAGCCAACACCCTTTATCATCTAGGGTATCACAATATCCTCTCTAGGTGTTTAGATTCAAATGAGGCCATCGTAGCTTTACAAGAGGTCCACGCTAGAATTTGTGGTGCCCACATGAGTGGCATGGTTCTAGCTAAGCAGTTGCTTCGAGTTGGGTATTATTGGCCAACCATGGAACATGATGCTTATGAGTTTGTCAGAAAATGTTTACCAAGTCAGTAGCATGCAAATTTGATTCATGCACCAGCACAAGACTTGTAGCCCATTGCGCCACCTTGGCCATTTTCATGTTGGGGCTTTGACCTTGTTAGATTAATCACTCCCCTTTCCTCAGATGGACACAAGTACATAATAACTGCCACAGAGTACTTCACCAAATGGGTTGAAGCAATTCTGCTCACCCTCACTACTGGCATCCAAATATCCAAGTTCATCCTTTACCACATCATTTGTTGCTTTGGCATACCATCTACCATCTTCACAGACCATGGCACACCTTTTGAAAACCAACATGTGGATGATCTATGTGCTAGACTCCACATCCATCACCATTTCTCTAGTCCATATTTCCCTCAAGGAAATGGCCAAGCTGAGGCAACCAACAAAACTATCCTGAAAATCCTCAAGAAGGTTGTCAATGATTCTGGTCATGACTGGCACCTCCAAATCAATCCCTCCCTTTGGGCCTATCATACTTCTTATCGCACTCCCATAGGCACCACCCCATATTCCCTTGTATATGGTGCTGAAGCCGTTCTGTCGATTGAGGTTGAGCTCCCATCATTGCGAGTCTCCATGAAGAACTACACCACTGATGAAGACTCTCGTGTGGCCTGTCTCACACAGCTAGACCTGTTAGATGAAAAGAGACAACAAGCATATGATCACCTGGTTGCATACTAAAATCAACTCAAAAGGAGTTATAACAAGAAGGTTCATCCTAGACAGTTCCAGGTCGGTGACATGGTCCTCAAAGAAAATCAGAAGGTCCAAGAAAACTGAGAAAAGAAAGGTAAGTTTGAGCCTACTTGGCTGGGCCCCTATGTTGTCACATCATGCTTCAGCTCTGGAGCTTATCAGTTATCTACACCAGAAGGTGAGCCTTTGAATGATTCAATCAACATCATACATTTGAAGAGGTTCTATGCCTGAACCAGATCTACATATTCAGAAAATCCATAAAAATACAAAAAAAGCAAAAAAGTGCAAAGAAAAAGAAAAAGAAAAAGGAAATCATCCAATGGTGAAAACTTGGCAATTCAAGCACCTTGGACAAGTATGTTGGTGAAAACCTGGCAAATAGGCACCATACATAGTGGACCGAGTCATTATTTATCAAACTCCCATCCCCCCATCCCAACATCTCAATCCTTTTTTCTACCATCCCCATCCCCATCCACCATCCCCCCGCATTCCTCTTTTTCATAATCCTCTAGCAAATCCACAATCCTGTATAGCGCCATCCTTCTTGTACCATCTCTTGTATAGTGAGATCTTCCTATCCCCAATCCTGAGCTTCTGTACATATTCATTGTATCTCTTTTCCTATCCATTGTACATATCCTCATGTCTTGTTGTACATAGTCCTCGGCAGTTCTGCAGTAGCATTTGATCCGAACACTTTGTCCTACCCAGCCTTGTACTTTAGCAACATCCCTTGTCAACTATTCTTGATCCCAGTGATTATTCTTTGACTTCATCATTTGCCTAGCGACCAACAACACTCATTGTCCCATCAATCAGCGAGTCCTTGAGGATGTATCCTTCCTCCTGTCAGATCCAATCTTCCACCAATCACACTAGGTCCATGTCGATGCATCCTTCCACATGTTCAGACCAATCTTCCCACCATCAATCAAATCAAATCTCTCTCCTTGGAAAAGGTCTTTTGGAGTTCTCATTTTGACCTTTGGGTCTTGTTAATATTTTATGGCTTCTCATTGTTCTCTACTCAAGGTCGCCATGATCCTTTATATCATGGTGTGTAGCGAATGAGGACAATCTGGGGCAAGGTCTTTTGATCTTTTTCTTCTACCTGTGAGTCAGTCATGTGTTTGTGGTTTCTTCAGCATCGTTTCCACCATGCCTCCTCCAGGTTTCATGTGTGATGCTGGGGAAACCCTGCGTGTCTTTTTAGTGTCAGTCCTATGCAACGTTGGTGACAAGGCCTCGAGATCCCAGTATCCTTGGCAGGTCTCTAGCATTGCTATATTAAACTAGGTTGTGCTCTCCACATTTGCACTTGGAGACTCCCCAAATCCCCTGCATCTTGCATCATATAGATTAATCTTGCATCCTAATATCGCTGCATCCTGCATTTTGCATTCCATCTCATCTTGCATTCACCCATCTTTGCTCTTGGAAGCTTGGTTATTTATCTCCCCTTCTTCCTATCTCCTTCCTTCTCTGTTTCCTTTCAAGAAAATTCCACAACATTTACTCCTTGTGTTATTTTCTCGAGGGGGCACAATCCCTTATTCCTCTAAATTCTAGCCTTGGGCATCTTATTTTCTCATCTTTGATGCCATGCCACTTGCGGCATCACATCAAAGAGGGGCAAAATGTAGACACCTAAAAATCCTTTAGAAAATAAAGTATGTTTATTTTCTAAAAAATCCCTGATGACATCATCATTTATTAATTAATTAATTTATTTTTATGTCATTAAATCCCTTTATCTTAATTAAAAATATTTAATTAAGAAATCCCTCCCAAAAATGTTTAAATCTTATTTAAACATTATTCCCTTATTTATTAATTATTTAATTAATAAATTGACCAAAAATCCTAAAATAAATTATTTATTTATTTTTTGCCTAAAACTTGGCCAATTTCCTTAAGACCACTAACCTCTTCCAGAATCTTCTAATCCTTCTTTAATTTTGATTAAAGACTAATCCCATCATTTCCTAACCCTAATCCCAACTCAAAATATTTAATTAAGATTAAATATTTAATCCTCATATTTATTAAATTCATTTTAATAAATATTCTCAAACCTAAGCCATGGAAATAAATAAATCTTTATTTATTTTCTAAAATCCATGTTTATCCTAAGGAAATTCTAGACTCTTCTAGAAAATCCTAATCCTAATCCCCCCCTTAATCCTGTCACATTCCCTAACCAAGGTTAGCCAACTCCTAAGCTTAACCCAAAGTCAACAAACTTCTAAAAACTTCTCTCACATGCATTAAATGCATTTAAAGCCTCCTTATCCCTCTTACATGCATTTATGATGCATTTAAGAAGCCGCTCACCCCTTTCTTACACCTTTTGACCTTAGGCACATTTCCAAAATTATGCACATCCCTCCCATCTTTCAACCTAATGCCCTTATGACACTTGTCACAAGGAGGTGGCGCTGAACTAGCACAATCCATGTGCTCCCTTTTGAAAGGATCTTGGCCTCTCTTAAGGATTTTGATCTTGGCCACTCATTCCTCCTTCCTAAAGCCTATAAATACTCCTCATTTCCAAGAGCAAAATACCAATTCACCTTTGATTTTAAGCATTGTTATCATGCCCTTTTACTTCTAGCCTTAGCATAATCATCTTAATTTAGCTTACTTTCAAGCATTTTAGCTCATCTTAATATAGCAATAATGGATTAACATAGTTTATTTCATTGTTTTGCATAGCATATCATCATTATCACATCTCTATTTGGTTTAAAATCAATCTTAGCATAAACATCATGTAGCTTAATCTTCATTTTAGCATCATTTGATCCTTGAGGCCTTAGGGGAAAATCAAGTGTTCTATACCTATTTTGTGCCATTTTTGGGGTTTTTATGGATCTCAATCCGTCCAAAAATGCATAAGGAACATGCTCCAAGTGCTTAGAGAGCACGCCCACATCCCCTAAGCAAGAGAAAATCAAACGGTGCTTGGGTGCCCCTGTTTTAGCTCAATCTGAGGTGGCTTAGTTTAGAGTTTTATTTGTTTTGAATTGATTTCATGCTTAGACTAAAATCTAATCTTTTTTTGGCTTGAGTCTTTCAAAACAGGTATCCTCAAAAGCATTGTCCATAGTAGTGTCTCAATCTCTATGATGCAAAGATCATAGCTAGACACAATTTTTCTATCATAGAATAGTTCTTCTCATATGCCACCAATGTTCTACTGATATAGTATATAGCTCTTTCCTTCTTGTCCTCATCATGTTGTGCTAGCAATGCCCCTAGTGATGTATATGTGGTGGAGACATATAAGATCAATGGCTTCCCTTGAATAGGAGGCATTAAAATAGGAGGATTTGATAGATATTTCTTGATATGATTCAAGTTCTTTTCACATTCCTCATTCCATGCAAAAGTCACACCTTTATGTAATGTCTTTGTGAAAGGTTGTGATATGTCTGCTAACTGATATATGAAGTTTCTGATAGATTGTACTCTCCCTTGTAATGTTCTCATTTGACTAATATTCTTGGGAGGTTGCATCTCCATGATAGCTTTGACCTTCACTGGATCTACTTCAATTCCTTTCTTTGAAACAATGTAACCTAAGAGCTTTCCAGAAGTGACGCCAAAATCACACTTCTTAGAGTTTAGTCTGAGACTAAACTTCTCCATTTGATCTAGTATTTTTCTCAAATCATTTAGATGTTAAGATCATATCATAGATTTTTCCAAAGCATCATCAACATAATCCTCCATAGTTCGATGCATCATATCATGAAAAATAGATGACATAGCTCTTTGATATGTAGCACCAACATTCTTAAGGACAAATGGCATGACATTCCAATAGAAGGTACCCCATGCACATGTGAAAGCAATTTTCTCTTGATCCTCTGGAGAAATTTTTATTTGGTTGTACCTAGAAAAACCATCCATTAAAGCGCACAGTCATGTCCACTATCATATCAATATTTGGTAATGGAAAATCATCCTTAGGGCATGCCTTGTTTACATCTCTAAAATCTGTGCATACCTTGATTGATTTTTCTAGTTTTGAAACTGGAACAATGTTAGAGATCCATTCTGCATAATCAATAACTTAGATAAATCCACCTTTCAATAGTTTTTCTAATTCAACTTTGACCAAGAGTGCAACATGCGGATGCATTTTTCTCAATTTTTTCTTAATAGGTTTGACTCTTGGAGCTATAGATAAATGGTGCATTATAAGATCAAGATCTAATCCAAGCATATTTGAATATTTCCATGCAAAGTTGATCTTCTTCTCTATGAGGAATGTAGTAAATGTTTTCTTTTCTTCTTCTGATAAGGATTGTGCAACTTGGATCAACTATGGTTCTTCTGTTGTGCCCAAGTTGATAGATTGAGTGGGCTCAATCAATACTGGAGATCTGTTCTGTAAATGATTCATAAGGACATCAAATATCTCATCCTTAGGTGCCTTGGAGAGGTTTTCACCTTCGGATATGTCTTTTATTTTTACTTTTGTAGGTTCTGAGACTGCCACAAAGTGGTTTTCACCCTCAGAACTCTTTTTCTTTTATTTTTATTCTTTTGACTAAGATACTTGATGTCAAACTCTATCATGCTAACACTCGATTCACTGATGGAAGTCATCATAGGCTCCACTGCATTGAGTTAGCAAGCAAGGGCATAGTCATTTGGAAAGGTATAGATACCTTGGCTCGGATTCATGGAGGTTTGGTCAAGAAGTTCAGGATGTTGGATAGCCAAAGTGGGGAAGGATTGGGAAATGGTGTCTACAGATATGGATCCATCATCATTGGTCCCAATCTGACTCTCAATTTTGAAGGTGATATTAGAACTCAAAATGTTCAATTTGTGAATAGGCTCAATGTCATTGTGGGAGTCCACTTTAGCCATAGGTGGATCAGACTCGCTAAGTTCATCATTTCTCTCTAGACTTACATTGGGTTTAGGTGCATATTGGTGAATAACATCACTATGTTTTTCTGTGATTAGCTCATCTTCCTCTAGAATGACTCCCCATTCATATTCATTTGATTCCTCATATACCTCTAGGAAATCTGAGAATATGTGTGAAATCAGGGAGAATTCCCCAAGAAGGGTTTCCTTATGATTCCAATTTGAATTCATACTCATGAGAGTCTGTCTCAGAATCGCTATATTGTTTCAATTATTCAACTATTTGGATAGTTTCAATTGATTCCTCTTGTTTAATTTTAGTAGTAGGTTCTTGTGTTTCTACTACATTGATATCTCCTTAGGTTTCTCTTCATCTTTAAGGAGGTCTAGTATTTCTTTAGGAAAACACTCATAAGGAATGAGCTCATTCATGGTGTCCAAATCATCACTATTAGATTGTTGTGTTTCTTCCTTTAGTTGAATTGTTGATGATGGTTCAATCTGTTCTAAGACATATGGAGAGTTTTTGCTAAGATAGAAAGGCTTCTTCTGATTTCCTAGACCTGTTGTATTCTTTTTTGTTCGACCACAGTGGTCAAGAGGTGATAGAAGACATTTACCTTGTAGTCCTAGAGGTCCTTTTCTAGTGTATCCCATTTTTGTGATCAATTTGTCTCCTGGTCCATATGACTTCTGAGGAATTTTTCTTGAAGTCGAGTCACATTTTTGAACTAATTGGGATTGAGACTCATCCTTGTATAACCATGCAAGCATGACTTCTTCTTCCTCAAACTCTTGTTTAGATACTTGCTTTGTGACAAAGCTTCCATTGAATATGACCTGGGACTCTTTAGCATTAGGTTTCACTTTGTGTGAAGCTTGTCCATAAGATTTTGGGGACAATAGGAGAGAGGTGAGGGATAAAAATAGTTCCATTGTGTATTCTCCCATACCCTTGTTTTTTATTTTGACCTCTTGTGCAATGTCTTCCATCTTGGATGTAGATGCAATATCTGTTTGCTTAGTGGAAGATTCTATGTTATTAGGAATAAGTTTGTCAGCACTTTCTTTTAATGCATTGCAAGTTGTAGATATGTTAGCTAGAATCATTACCTCTACTCTTTCATAAGGAATAGCTCGCATTTCATGTATCTAGGGTCTCCCTAGAAGGGTGTTGTAAGAAAAAGGTAGATCAAGAACTTGACATGTGATATCTCTAATAACTAGACCTATTCTGATAGGTAAGAAAATTGTTTCTTTGGAAGATATTTCTTGTTCATCATATGCCTTGATAGGTATCTTCTTTTTAGGATCAATGGAAGCTTCAGATAATCCCAGTTGTGTGATCAAGCTGTAAGAGAAAATGTTGAGACCAACACCTCCATCTATCAACACACATTTGACACGATGGTTTTGGATTAAGAATTCAATGTGCAAGGGCTAGTTATGCAGATGAATCAAGGAGTTATCATCTTCCTCTGAAAAGGAGATATAATGGGGACACATTAGATGACCAACCATAGTCTGGAATCTTTCCAAATCAAGGTTGTTAGGAATATTGGATTTGAGTAGAGCTTTGTCCTGAATGGCTCTATGAGCTGGAGATATCCGAAGCAACTCAAACATTGATATTTTTGCATTGGTATGCTGGAGTTGTTGGACAATAGTGTATGATGTTGGTCTCGTGTCTTTAGAATTTGATGATTTAGAGGTAGCCCTCTATTTAGAAGCAAATGAAAGATTAAAAGGCATCTTAGGGACATTTGATGAATCTGAGATTTGTCCTTGTAGATGTGCCTGAGCTTGTGATCGAGTACCTACATTTTTTGATTGATTGTCTCTATCCCTTCGTACAATGGTGATGACATTGCAATGTTCAGATAAGCAAGGTTCCACCATGTTTATGACAACATTGTTTCTAGAGTAAGCATAATTGAATTTAGCACCCATGTTAGGCTGAGAAGATGAATCTCCTTGACCATGTTTCAAAAATGGTTCTGTGAATGCCGTATGATTATTGTTGGTTTTGTGACTATCAATTACAATTTTTCCATTATCCATTTTGTCTTGTATGAGATGATTCAAGTGTATCCAAATATTGGTTTTATGACCCTTATTTTGATGGAAATAATAGAAATCGGTCTCTTTCCACCATTTGGGTTTAGGTTCAAGATCAAATGGTCGAACCCTAGGAAATGTGATGATTTTGTTGGCCAACAAAGTTTTCATGGAAGACTCTAAGGATTCTCCAAGAGGAGTAAACTTGCATTTAGGATCTGTAGCCCAAGGTTTGTAGTCAGATGGATTCTTGTTTGATTCTATCGCTTATACCTCTGAGGCTTTGATGGCTTGGGTACCAACAGTGAGATTAAAAGAGGGTGTCTTGGATGGGTTGTGGACATTGTCAAAAATGCCATCTGTGACGATGCCTTTATTCTTGTTCCAATTTTTGTTCTTGTCTTTGGAACTAGAACCAGATTCATACTTCTCTTTTTGGAGTGATATGTCTCCTTTTTTCACAAGGACCTTCTCAATTTTGATTGCATTATCTACCATCTTATTGAAGGATGTGTGATCTTGCATTTGTAAAGTGTAGTTGATTTCTGGAACAAGGTTTTTGATGAAAATTTCTAGCTTCTCTATTTCTGGAATGGGTCTAGCATATAGACAAAACTTCTTCCTCCATCATTTGAGGAAAGTTAGGAATGGTTCTCCTAGGTATTGTTTCAGATTACAAATGTCAATCATGGTGACTAGATGTTTGATGTTGTAGGAGTATTTTTGATAGAATAGCTTGATTAACTCATCAAAAGTTTTGATTGATGGAGGCATTTTTAAGAACCAATGAATGGCTTCTCCTCCCAAAGATCAAGGGAAAAGACACATTAGGTAGGTTGGTTCATGCATGAACTCCATGGATTGAGTACAGAATTCTCTGACATGATCTTGGGGATCAGAGTTTCCATCGTATTTATCATATTTAGGCATTTGCACTCTCTTCAGGAATGGTGGCATGTACAAGTCTCTATCAAATGGAAAAGGACATAGAGCCTCCATGGAGAACTCTTTAGGTTCCTTCTCTTTTTCAAGTTTGTTGAGCTTGAATTGCATGGCATGCATCTGTTTCATCATAGCTGTAATAGGAGTTTCTTCCTCTTGAGTAACGATATCTTTGACATTAAAGTTTGGAGGAAGTTTAGCTCCTTGTTGAGCTAACTCTAGAAAGTATGCCTCTTTCTCTTCACGCAAGAAATGCCTCATCATTTTCTTGAAGTTATCATCATTTTGATATTGGGAAATTTCAGAAGGTGTGGGTTCTTTATCTACACCATGTTGAGATTGGTGTCCTTGGGAGCCTTGGTTTTCTCCTCCTTTAGCCATCGTGTTGTTATGAGGACTACTATGGATTGATTTAGGTGGGGTCGGTTGATGACCTATGTGAATCGATGTAGGAGGGGTGACGTAAGCACCTTTCAAGAAAAGATTTCCAAGAGTGTCTTCTCCAAAGAGATTTGTGTCGTAGGGTTGATGAAATGTCTGTGCAATCACAAAAGATATTGCTGAAGAGAATTTGGGTTGTTCTCCTTGTTTTCTTTGTGAGGAAGCTCTAGTCTCCACCATTAACTTTGAGTGAAGAAAAAGAGAAAGATTAAGAACTCTGAAGAATGACTTGATTCAAAAAGATCAAATGACACAACCTTGTCAAAATTGGATTGATTGAAGATAGATTAGACATAAATGAAGGATACTGTGCCCTAGAGGTATGGGTAGATACCCAAAAGATGACAGACATGAGCTCACAACACTTAGCCATTTTTTATGAAGATTGAATTGAAGAGGATTGACAAGGTTTCAACACAAGATGGAAAAGATTCAAATTGATAGATCAGAAGGTTAGCTCAGACTCAAGAGACCACTTTTTGAAAATAATTGGATTCTTTCTAGTTTCTACTCTGTTCCTGACATAATGATTTATTTTTTTTGACAGAATCTGGAAGTAGGCTGTAAAAACTAGATTTCTGGAAATTTTGGCAAGTTTCCGGAAATATTTCAAAATTCTCATACAAGTTTCTCCAAGCTCATACAAGTCTGGGTAAGCTCTGGCATGATAATTGGCAAGACTTGTATGACAGTTGACACCAGGGTTTGATTTTCTTGACTTTTCTGACAAAACTCGTACGACAATATACTAACTCCTGTATGATAATCTAGGGGTTCTGATATCACTTTTGGAAAAACTCGTATGACTTTCTGAAACTATGGGATGACTTTTGGTCTCTAGAAAGGAATTTTGCTTCAGATTTTGCAATTTTTTTAGTTTTTAGTTTCAGATTGTTTGTAAGATTTTCTTTGTCTAGGTTTGCAAATTTGTGTAACAGTTCAAGATTGTTTGTTTCCAAAGGACCAAGTAGATAGCAAACACATAGAACAACAAGAAAAGGGAAGCAATCAATCATCTCAAAATAATGAATAAGGGAAAAACAACCTTGCACATGAGCAAGCAATAGTGACTTATTGTGCTAATCCCTAGGAATGCTACTTGTGTATGTTCTCAAAAGTTTTCCAATAACGCACATAGTCCTAGAAAATGAAAAATTGGCCTCACTAAGGTGTTTAGTAATGGTTTGACTCTACAACTTTTGTGATCTCAAGAGTTCAAACTCCAATCTAGGTGCATCGGGGTTTTGACACAGTTTGATAATTTAATCAATCAAGAGCTGCTAGGGAGATCTGATAGCCCAATAAGAGACCACACTTGTGGAGATTTCTTCCACAGAGACATTTATATAGAAGGTGTTGCTACCACGGTAAAAATGGCTATTACCATTTGAGGTTCCGTCCACATGGTTGACCCAATAAAGAGAATGTCCACTATAGTTAACCCTCTCTAAAGGTGACTCACAAAAGATACCACATTGGGACTTGGTCCAGATCCTAGGATTTGAGTTTCTGATACTAACCAAAAAGGGAGTAGAGCATAATCCTCTAGCCTTATCACTTTTACCCAAACACAACAAATAGATCAATCCAACATGCTAAGACTGAAATCACCACACCAAGGCTTGTGATGTCAACAACGATGTCTACCGAGCTCTCTAAGAGGGACCAAGAGAGAATGTACCGATCAAAGTTGAGGACCAAACCAAGTAGAATGTGAGATAATCATAGTAACCTCCCTACTTACAAGAGGATCTATCGTCAAGAAGAGCTTCACATGAAAAACAAGTGAATGAAGCCCACTCTCTCAAGATCATCCGCAAATAGTGGTCATAGGGTCTATTTACTATGTGGAACAGATATGCAAAAAGCAAATCTATATTCATTTTATAGCCTAAAACTGAAGTCTGTGGTATGCAAGCAGAAAAAGTCACATAAGCTTAACCCATGAGAGTTTGTTTTATGTCCCAAAATGAAGTGTTATTAGATGCAACAGAATACCTAAGTTCCTTGCAACATGCTTAGTCACTACTACATTTGGGGCCAAATTTCGATGGCCATTTATCAGATTTGCAACGCTCATTTGTCAAAATTTTGACACATGTGTCCATCACCATTTTTGCGTAGAAGATTGCGATAGAAGACCTACCTATCAGTTTATCAACACCATCTCACGTCGAAAAGTTGCAAATGACAATAGCTTTGAAATGGCATTTCCTGCGGTTCATCCATCAAAATTCTGATAACAAGACCTATCAGAAATATACAACCTCTGTCGGAACTGACTGTCGAACCATATTATTTCTGACGGTATAACTGTCGATATTCCAATAGTTAGTATCAAATTCTGACAGATCTATGTGTCGGTGATATGGCCTCACTGTCGAACATTGTGTCAAATATGTTCTCTTTACGACACTTAAACTATCAGAAAAGTGACCGTTTGGCACTATTCTCTGACAAGTTTCCCTATCGAACGTATAGTGTTACTATCGCACCAAATGTCGTAAGTTATTTGTTTCTGACATTTTGTCTGTCGAATGCATAGTGCATCTGTCAGAATTAATTATGAATTGTCAAAAAACTGACGGATAGGCACATTAAAGTTAACACAGCTCAAGAGACCATCATAAGTTGTCTCTTTCTTCAATCTATATTATTGATAGAATGTTTTACCTTTCATTAGCTCATCAAATCCAGGGATTTGAAAGAATTTAATAGAATATTTTCATGATAATGTATATTATTTAAGTTGACGTTGCATGAATTTATCTACTTCACGCACTTGTAGACTATGAGGACGGCAATAAAGAAGCATTCCCATGGGAGGAGATGCTTCTTTATCGCCATCTTCATAGTATACAAGTGCGTGAAGTAGATAAATTTGTGCAACATCAACTTAAATAATATACGTTGTCATGAAAATATTTTATTAAATTTTTTCAAATCCCTAGATTTGATGAGCTAATGAAAGGTAAAACATTTTGTCAATAATATAGACCGAAGAAAGAGATGACCTGTGATGGTCTCTTGAGCTGTGTTATCTTTAGTCCTAGCTACCTGTTGATCATCAAGAATAATCACTGCCTTGCATTTATGTACACTGCAGAAATTGATCATAGTCTCACAAATTTTTTTTACACTTGTACATCTCATCAATACTGGAGGCCTAAAGTAATTTTATACAGTCACTAGCACATTTTGTGCATGGATGAGAAAACACTATCTAAAGTTTCTAGATAACTATTTTTGAGAAGAGGAATGAGTGGAGGCCAAAGAAGGGATAATTGTGAAGGTTTTATAGATGTAGGTTACTAAATCATCATCTCTACACTAGTACTCAATCTGGCCTCCACTCCATATACATCTTCTCAGAATCTAAAAACTCTCCATCATTGATTCTCATCATTTTTTCAGCATCTCCATGGATTGGGACCTTAAATTATTGAGCTTATCTTTGTTTCAAGAATAGTTTAACATTCTCTACTTAACAGGGCCAACCACGTGAAGGTGGAAGCTCACCTAGCCCCTCCTAGGAGCCTCTTATGACCCTTTATGACATTTTAAGACCTCTAAGATGTATTCTTAGGGATTGTAAATGGTCGTAAAGGGTCATAAGGGGTCTTGGGACACAATAGCTGAGAAACATAAATGTAGGCATCATGGTCACAATTTTTTGGAGACACAACATAATTGAGTAGTTTTTCGAGACGATGCAAAGTAGTGGTTGCTTTGCATCATCTGGAAATAGCACTCAATTATGTTGTGTCTCCAAAAAATTGTGACCATGATGCCTACATTTATGTTTCTCAGCTGTTGTGATATGTACATCGCAGTCTGTCATTGTTGCAACAATAGAGCCTATATTCCATAACAAAAAGGAAGACATCTTTTTAGCCTAGGTCTCGATCCTACCCCAATTGTCAAAGGATCTAGGGCCAGGCTTGAAAGATGTCTTCCCATTCTATTTACAACATTATGTCCATCCATGATCTCAGGAACATCATCATCTTTCCACTCTTCATTTGCCAAAATATATCGCTTCTTTAAGCTTGTAGAGTAATCTTATTAATAAAAGAACTCTTGCCAACATTAGGGTACCCGCATATCAAAATAGTTGATGTTATTGGTGCTTGTGCTTGAGGATATCGATTCACTATTTTGAAATGGCCAAATCATTTTTATTTCGATTGTAGACAAAAGGAGTGGGAGAAAATGAGCAGGTGAAAGCTGATCGAGAGTGAGAGAAGGCATTGCATTTTATTTGATCATAAATGCTCTCTGAAATGACCAATCATGTTTTCTATTTGATTCCTTTTGGTGTTTTTTTTTCCCATATTCAGTAGATAAAAATCATGGCGGCAGCCACTTAGCCATCTTTTTGATGTTCTAGGTATTTTACAAAGATACAAGTATGTGGATTTATCATTCAATTGCTTGCAGTTATTGGTCAAATGCAAATATTTTGTCATGTTGCAAGGGAAAGATATCATTTTGGTGTTTTTGGTTTATGTTAAAAGTTGATTTGGCAAAATCCTCAAAAAACACACTACATGTTCTAAAATGTAAATAAGTTGAATTTTAAATGTAAGATATATATCTCATCCATAGTAATCAAAAGAAAGGACATGAAACTTATAAGGAGATTTACCAAACCAAAAATATAAGCGAATAGGAAACATGGATTGGTACCTTATGAATTAGTTTTTGAGGTGCACAATCTTCATCAATCTCCTTAGAACAAGACCCCTCCTCACGAAAAATGCATTTAACACAAAAAACAAATCTACAAAACTGAACCAATGGCATGTTTAGAACAAAGAAATAGATTGATAATAATATGCTGAAAATTCTATTATGTTTAATACATGCAAAAGGACTAGTCCCAATAATTCTTAAACATACTTTATCTGATATTATAATAACATGATAATTAAACTGATAAAGGTGTTATCTGCATTTAATCTACCAATTACTAATTACACAAAAATAAAATTTACAAAATTGAACCAATGGCATGTTCTTCGTATGTGATTTCTTCATCTTTCGAGCCTCTGGCATCATATTCGACTGCAAATTTCAAATGCATTGCATTTTATTTGATCATGAATGCTCTTTGAAATGACCACATTCTACTGGTGTCATGCCCTAGCCCGTGATTTATCTCCATTATTTGGTGTTATTGGTGCTCGTGCTCAAGGATATTGATTCACCATTTTCAAATGTTTGGATCATTTTGGTCATGACTATTCCTCTAGTACATAGTCAGGAAATGTAACTGTCTAATGAGTATATGTAATGTTGAATGGATTAAATGCTTTATTCTTGGTAGAAGTGAATGGAAGAAATAGTGTTGGTGTTAGGTTTCATTTATTATTGAATTCAATGGTTTCCAAGATGTGTTCAGGAGTTTGCTCCTTGTTTAATGTTAACTGTTCCTGCACAATCCACTCATACAACAGTGAAATGCTATGTGATTGACAATTTCATACAACTAGTCCTTTGGCATGTATTAAATACAATCCAGTCACTTATTAAATTCTTTGGAGACTACTGGTTTGACTATCCATGCATTACCAGTGACTGAGATTCATTAAAGGATACAAAACCCTTCATTTTGGGGTTATTGTGTGTGGATTCAAATGTAGGTTTGATTTGGTTAATGTTTAGAAGAGATCAATAAGGTATTTAAAGACAATCTTACATGTTTGGAGAGGTTTGAGAGGCACTTATAATGACTATCCCCTCACATACAGCGGCATAGATTGGTTTGACTAAGTTTCCTTTCTTTATTTTGAGGTTTCCTTTCTCTGCCGCAAGAGTACAGTCAGAGGGTTCATTGACAAGATGATCCTTTGAATGGTTACTATGAATATGAATGATTTGATATAGCATATTGCTCATTTTACTTGAAGTTTGGAATAGTTTGTGCAAGGGTGAAAGTAGTTTTGGTCGTGACTGTTCCTCTACACAGTCAGAAAATGTAACTGTCTAATGATTATATGTAATGTTGAATGGATTAAATGCTTTATTCTTGGTAGAAGTGAATGGAGTTTCCAAGATGTGTTGAGGAGTTTGCTCCTTGTTTAATGTTAACTGCTCATGCACAATCCACTCATACAAAAGTGAAGTTACAAAACTGAACCAATGGAATGTTTACAACAAAGAAATAGAATGATAATAATATGCTGAAAATTCTATATATTCTATTTAATACACGCCAAAGAACCAGTCCCAACAATTCTTAAACATACTAGTTATCTGATATGATCAATTGTTAATAAAGGTCTAATTTTGTAGACTGCTAGCACGAAGGAAGATTTGACCTAACCAGATTTTCCTTTTACCACACAAAAAAATGTGTGATAACTATGTCTACTCCAACCTTAATTGTTTAAGAATTCATCATATCAGATAAAGTATGTTTAAGAATTGTTGGGAGTTCTATTAGAGCTTTGTTGTAAACATGTCATTGGTTTTCAAATGTTTGGATTCGTGTTTGTTGATATTACTGGCATATATGTTTAATGACGCCATTATATATTGCTGTCACTAAAATGACTACATTCTACTAGTGTTGTGCCATAGCCCGTGCTTTAACTCCATTATTTGAGGTTATTGGTGCTTGTGCTCAAGGATATCCATTTTTTTGAAATGTTGATTGTGGTTATCAAATGGATAGCCCATGAGCTTCTAGCTAGGCATCATTTGTATTGATAGCTTAGGGCATCAAATGTATTGTATCATTTTTAGTTGAGACTTTGTTAAAAGGAAATAGGACAAAGAATGATTCTGATTTAGTTTCTCTATTTTGATCTCTAAGTGGCTTACAACCCTAGAGAAGTATATGTAGATTTACAAATGTAGTTGCAGGATACATAGCAGCCGATAATTCACAAGAAATCCATGCATCCAATTTGAATAGAAATTAATACAAAGAAATAGGGTCCTCCAATGGCCCAATCATCTGGACCTTGACTGTCCCCTCAACCAGTGACCCTTCAAAACTGGGTTATCATGCAATCAGTGAATGATCCTTCATTCTCCTGGTCTGCCCTACATCCAAACATATTGGAAATACACAATACAATGATAAAAAGTCTTTCACAATCCCCCTTCCCTCAAGGGACACTATCAACCATCCCTTCCACATAGCATTTTATTGTTGTATGAGTGGATTGTGCAGGAACAATTAACATTAAACAAGGAGAAAACTCCTCAACACATCTTTGTTGTAAACATGCCACTGGTTCAGTTTTGTAAATTTGTTTTTTGTGTTAAATGCATTTAAATGGAACATTAAGCATAGTAATAATATGCTTAATCTATTAGTAATTGCAGATTAAATGCCCATAACACCTTTATCAGTTTAGCATGTTATTATAAGATACTAAAGAAGACCTACTATTTGTCAGAGAAATCTTCACTGTCCCCCACAATGAAGACAATGAAGATTGACCTCCTGCCCCACAACAAAGAACATTGTAATAAGAATAAGATATAATATAGTGTTAGAATAAACTTTGAACAAAGACATGTAATGCTTAAGCTAATGATCTAAAAAGCTGCAAATATAGGAATTGAAAAAGAAGATAGTGCCAAGAAACATTTTCACAAATATGAAACGTGAGGAAAAGAAATAACATTAACAATGCCAAGATTCACAGCATTAAATTTCACCTGCGGATGAATTTCTACAGTGGGTTGCCCAGCATCAAAAATATGTTGGGTTGCATTTGAGCTGTAACTAAGAGTATCATGTGGAACAGACCCTAAACTTTGAAAGCGTTCTCCAACCTGGCAATTCAAAATTCAATCTAGGCAAGCATCAGTAAGTGAAATAAATTATAGACATCAACATCAACATCATCATAATCATTAGAAATAAACTTTAAATACATATTTTGGATAGTACTATGTTTCTTGAAAGTTTTTGTGATGCTTCTAAACTTTAAAGACATATTTTATGGCTTGATGATGTAAGTGTTCATTAATATTCATTAATCGCGGGCGGTGATTCCTTGGTAATAAAGGCATTAAAAAAATTCATAATTGTATAGCTCTTTACTTGATCTAGTCACATCATCAACATCAAGGTCAGTTTGTCTGGCCTTAGCCTCAACCTCAACCTGCTCATTAACAACGACCTCTACACTCTCTACAACTGCAATACAAATTGTTACATTAATCCAAACACCAATTGAAATTAAATTTGTATTACTACACCAATCAATTTAAGATTTTTACTTGTATTACTATGATGCACGTCCTCATTGTCATCAACACGCATAGGTTGTGTATGGCAAGAATCGACAGGCTCCAAAGTTTCTAGATAACTATTTTTGAGAAGAAGAAAAAGTGGAGGCCAAAGAAGGGAATATAATTGTGAAGGTTTTCTAGATGTAGGTTACTGAATCATCATCTCTTGTTGATATATTTCAGATTCTACTCCGGAATGAACAAACTATAGAGATCTAACATAGTTAAACATAGAATAAAGTAAACAAGAAGGGATAGAAGATACCCATATATCAACCAAGTATACTCCAGTCTATATGCCTCCAACTGTACTAACAAAGGTGCTGAGGAGAACCTGATTAGTACCTTAGTGTTAGTGTATTGAGGAAGAGTCTAGTCCTAACAGAGGCTTCCATCCCTAATCAACTCACAATTAACATTGCCAATAATTGTTGGTTGTATGGATCAGATCATAATCTGATCTTTATTCATGCTCAGACTTGTTTTTATCTATTAGCTGAAGCTGCTTATCTTTCACACCAATATATGTTGATCTAAGTTTTCTTAAGGTAGAGAATCAAGGTTTTGGGGGAGGGAAGCACGTTATGTTTTTGGTGCTTCTCTCCCTAGAATCCAACACCATATATATATGAATTGAATTATCTTCAAGAGGGCCGACTTGGTCTTATTAAATATATTTAATGTTAAAGCCAAGAGGCCGACCTTGGTCCCTTAACTAATTCAACCAACACATATATATAAATGAAATAATAATCTCCTTATTATTATAAATCACACAAGGGTATTTATTTGATCAGTTTGATCTTGGCCGAAAGGCTATAATTATTAACACTCTGCACTGGTACTCAATCTAGCCTCCACTCCATATATGTCTTCTCAGAATGTAAAAACTCTCCATCATTAATTCCTATCATTTTTTCAGCATCTCGATGGACTAAGACCTTAAATTATTGAGCTTCTCTTTGTTTTGAGAATAGTTAAACATTCTCTACTTAACAGGGCCAACCACGTGAAGGTGGAAGCTCATCTGACCCCTCCTAGGAGCCTCTTATGACCCTTTACGACATTTTAAGACCTCTAAAATGTATTCTTAGGGATCATAAGTAAAGGGTCATAAGTAGTCTTGGGACACAACAGTTGAGAAAAATAATTGTAGGCATCGTGGTCACAATTTTTTGGAGACAACATAATTGAGTTGTATACCCAGATGGTGGAGAGTAACTCCTGCACCTTCGATTCCAAGTTGACTACATCTATTGCTCAGGAATACAAGGTCCTCCAATAGATGTATTCAACTTGGAATTGGGGGTGCAGAAGTTTCTCTACACCGCTTGGGTATACAACTCAATTACGTTGTCTCCAAAAGATTATGACTATGATGCCTACAATTATGTTTCTCAGCTATTGTGAAATCTACATTTATGTTTCTTAGTTGTCGTGTTTATGTGCATGTTTTTTATGTATTTTGGATAGTAAGTCTAATTTAATTTGTCTGTGGACTAAGACCTTAAATCATATAATGAGGACGCTTAGAACACTAGTATATACAAATTTCATTATTTAATAATAAAAATCTATTAAAATGTTTATACCTTCTCCCATTTGCTAGTGTAATTCCTCTTTGATTATCCCCTTTCTCCTTTGCATCCAAAATGAACTCATTCTAATCCCTCACTGGAATAAAGGGAGGACGCTCAAACTTTAGCAAGACTTCATACACGCAATGTTCGTAGATTACGTTCAATGCATTATTTACGTTCGTAAATCAGTGTTGCATATAAATCTATAGACGGTGCGTGTTACAAAGTCACGCTCAAGCTTAAAAATGATAGTCAATCCATAGTCAAGGTCAAGGAACAAATGGAACAACCAAGAAAACACTATACATTAAATCATGTGATTGATAGCAGATTGGGGCTCACCTAAGCCATAAACATGAAGAATTATTCTAAAAAAAGATTTAAACCATATATATGTGCACTTGAGGCAAAGAGAAGTTACGTCATATCCATATTAAAATATTAGTTACAATATGAAAATACTAAACTAACTAATTCCTGAGTTCATCTCTACATATGGTCGCAACAAAGACATGTGATTACAATACAGAGAAGGCATCGTAAAAATATAATTTTAGAATTTTCCCTAGCTTGACACATTTTGCACTCAAATCCTTCATCATAGATAATTGGAGATGGGTGGATAGATGCAAATGAGTTGTCATCGACCCAACTAAAGTATCTGCAGCCATTATTTCCCTGTGATGCCCAGTCTACATTAGTTCTTATATTATAATGAATTGTATTTACATTAGAAACATTAAATATATACACATCAGCAACCTTTTTTCTATTTGGGCAGCACCAAAATTGTCATCCAAGGTTGTTCGGTGTCCGTGAAGTCTTCAACACACATTTCCCACCACCACATTGATAGTTTGGCACATTGACAAGAGTCATCAAGGCTATATATCAATAATGCACCACACCATCATTACTACATTTATTATTTTTATATGATTATTTTTATATGAAATACACAAAGGAGTACCATCAGAAATATTAACCATTTACAATAATGAAAAGTAAACCTAAATCAAATAGCTCATTTTTTTATCAGCATGTGTAGTATCTGTGTATATGAAAAATTAAAGAAATATGAAGCTGAAATAAAATATCGAACAAAATAGTATTCGATCCACATAGACTGAATGAAATATACCATCAAAAGAAGGTGACAAAATCCTATCACGAAGCACAGACATAGGAAATAAAAAAGGGACAAAAGACAAGAAATAAGAAAAATCATTACGACTATAGAAAAATCATTTATACTGCAATCAAAAAAAGAAACACTCTTTGTCAACAATTTTCAAAATCATTAGGACTATAGAAAAATAATTAAGACTATACAAAATCAACTTTTAGAAATGGACGGTTCTGATGCTTTGCCATTACAACAATTGAGCATTCATCATTTGGTATTGTGTATTCCATTTAAGTATGTCAACAATGTTCAAAATCATGTCACCAAGCACAGACAAGAAATAAGAAAAATCATTAGGACTATAGAAAAATCAAGTTCTGTAAATGGACAGTTCTAATATTGCTTTGCCATTACAAAAATTGAGCATTCATCATTTGGTACTTCTTGGTGTATTCCATTTAAGTTTTTCAGTTGTCATGTTTATGTGCATGTTCTTTATGTGTTTGGCTTCTCTCCCTCGCAAGGGATGCATCGATAGGTAATTGATTTGAAAGCATAATGATTTGACAATCTTTTTTTAGGATAGGTGTAATCATCCCACCAACCTTAATTAGCAACATTTGTGATATATGTCAAGTACTTATAATTAGTATGCCCAAAAAATAGAGACTTAGTAGTAAAAGCATGTCCTTTGGTTTACTAGTTTACTTATAATCAGTATGTCCTTTGGTTTACTAGTTTAATCTGGTTTAAGAATGGTTTGTTTCATGTTTGAATGTACAATTGAATGAAGCTTGGCTATATTAAGTAAAATCTTAAGACTCGTGACTCCTCAAATTCTCTTGTTTCCTTCAGACCTCCAAACATGTGTACTTTGAGTAGCCCTCCAACAAATGGACTTGTGATGATTTTCACAATAGCACATGTGTAGGAGGACTACTAAAAGTACTGCTTAAGAAAAATTGAATGTTCATCACCTGTGCATATAAGAGTTGCTCATAGAAGGTATATGTTGTTGGGTAAGCTCCCAATAGCACTCAGGTAAATATGCATGTTCATCACCTATGCATATGAAGTGGCTCTAATGCAAGATACAATCACTAAATTCTACATACTCCTTATTTTGTTCTACGTTGATATTGTCAAACATGGTCTTTCTTGAATGGAATGACTCGTTACTTGTACATTGACTAGAATGTTGGTGGAAGAAGGATGATTTGTTTGCAACCATTTTTTCAACTCTAATTTTCTCAACACAAAGGACATTTATTATAGCCATAGAAACATGATTATTTTAAAATGAAATACACCAAGGAGTACCATCAGAAATATTGACTATTTACAATCATGAATAGTTAACCTTAATCAAATAGCTCATTTTTTATCAGCATGTGTACTCTGTGTATATGAAAAATGAATGAAATATCAAGCTAAAATAAAATAGTGAACAAAAATTCAAATTTAAGGCCTAATTTATCAAGAGCAACAAACATTAGGATGAAATAAAAATCATTAAGAGTATAGAAAAATCATTAGGACTATAGAAAAATCATTAAGACTAGAAAATCAAATTCTAGAAAAATCATTAAGAGTACTATAGAAAAATCATTAGGACTATTGAAAAATCATTAAGACTACAAAATCAAGTTCTAGAAAAATCATTACGACTATAGAAAAATCATTTAGACTATAAAATCAAGTTCTAGAAATGGACGGTTCTGATGCTTTGCCATTACAACAATTGAGCATTCATCATTTGGTACTTCTTGGTGTATTCCATTTAATTTTTTTAGCTACCATGTTTATGTGCATGTTCTTTATGTGTTTGGCTTCTCTCCCTCGCAAGGGATATGTCGATAGGTAATTGATTTGAAAGCATAATGATTTGACTATTCCAAGTAATGTTTTTAATCCTTTGGAATTTCTCATGATCCTAATGTAAGTTGATTGGATTAAGCAATTTGGGGATCCAATAGGACTTTAGGGGAGCTCAATAAATGTTTTGGAAGACTTAGAGGAACTATTAGCATGACTATTCCTTCATCTACAATGAGTTAGACTGAATTTGCTAGGTTTTTCCTTTGTTTTGAAGTGTATTTTGTAATCTATTTCCTTTCCATGGACCCAAAGACCTAGGACCCATGGAAAAAGGATACTAACAATGTATTATACAACTCTAATGTTTTTGACTTGCAGAGATTTGAGAAAGTAAAGAGAACACTGGTTATGTTTAATGTTAACTGTTCCTGCACAATCCACTCATACAACAGTGAAATGCTATGTGATTGACAATTTCATACAACTGGTCCTTTGGCGTGTATTAAATAGAATAGAATTTTCAGCATATTATTATCATTCTATTTATTTGTTGTAAAAATTTCATTGGTTCGGTTTTAATCTACTGGTGTCCTGCCCTAGCCCATGCTTTATATCCATTATTTGATGTTATTCACTGTTTTGAAATGTTGACTGTGGTTATCAAATGGAAAAAATAGAAAAAAAAAAATTACATGAAATTTTGTTTACAAAACTGAACCAATGGCATGTTTACAACAAAGAAATAGAATTATAATAATATGCTGAAAATTCTATTTTTTTTAATACACGCCAAAGGACCAATTGTATGAAATTGTCAATCACATAGCATTTCACTATTATGTGAGTGGATTGTGCAGGAACAATTAACATTAAACAAGGAGTAAACTCCTCAACACATCTTGGAAACCATTGAATTCAATAATAAATGAAACTTGACACCAACACTATTCCTTCCATTCACTTCTACCAAGAATTCCAGCACAAGCACAAGCTATTCCAAATTTCAAGTACAGGCTATTCCAAACTTCAAGTAAAATGAGAAATATGCTATATCAAATCATTCATATTCATAGTAACCATTCAAAGGATCATTTTGTCAATGAACCCTCTGACTGTACCCCTGCGACAGAAAAAGGAAACCTCAAAACAGAGAAAGAAAACTTAGTAAAACTAGTCTATGCCACTATTTGTGAGGGTACAGTCATGATAAGTGCCTCTCAAACCTCTCCAAACATGTAAGATTATCTTTAAATACTTTATTGATCTCTTCTAAACATTAACCAAATCAAACCTACATTTGAATCCACACACAATAACCCAAAAATGAAGGGTTTTATATCCTTTAATAAATCTCAGACACTGGTAACACATGGACAATCAAACCAGTAGTCTCCAAAGCATTCAATAAGTGACTTGATTGTATTTAATACATGCCAAAGGACCAATTGTATGAAATTTTCAATCACATAGCATTCCACTATTGTATGAGTGGATTGTGCAGGAACAGTTAACATTAAACAAGGAGAAAACTCCTCAACACATCTTGGAAACCATTGAATTCAACAATAAATGAAACCTAACACCAACACTATTCCTTCCATTCACTTCTACCAAGAATAAAGCATTTAATCCATTCAAGATTACATATAATCATTAGACAGTTCCATTTTCTGACTGTGTAGAGGAATAGTCACGACCAAAATGATCAAAACTACTTTCACCCTTGCACAAGCTATTCCAAACTTCAAGTAAAATGAGCAATATGCTATATAAAATCATTCATATTCATAGTAACCATTCAAAGGATCATTTTTTCAATGAACCCTCTGACTGTACCCCTGCGACAGAGAAAGGAAACCTAAAAATAGAGAAAGGAAACTTAGTAAAACTAGTCTATGCCGTTGTTTGTGAGGGTACAGTCATGATAAGTGCCTCTTAAACCTCTCCAAACATGTAAGAATGTCTTTAAATACTTCATTGATCTCTTCTAAACATTAACGCATGGACATTCAAACCAGTAGTCTCCAAAGCATTCAATAAGTGAATATGAATGTTTGAAAACTTTCCTCTCAACTTCCCCAACCACTCCTAATCGGTTAGAAGGATTAGTTGAGTGTTTAGACACTAAAACTTCTTAAACATGCTTTATCTAATATGATGAATTGTAATATCAACAAATGTGAATCCAAACATTTGAAAATAGTGAATCGATATCCTTGAGCACAAGCACCAATAACATCAAATAATGGAGATAAAGCACGGGCTAGGGCACAACACCAGTAGAATGCGGTCATTTCAGTGAGCATTCATGATCAAATAAAATGCAATGCATTTGAAATTTGCGGTTGAATATGATGCCAGAGGCTCGAAAGACATTTCCCGTCAAAGATACCAATCAAAGATGAAGAAATCACATACCTTCTCTCACGCTCAGCTTGCACGAAGGAAGATTTGATAGCCAAATCTTCCTTGTACCACACGAAGAACATGCCATTGGTTCAGTTTAGCATGTTATTATCATATCAGATAAAGTATGTTTAAGAATTGTTGGTAAGGATAGGAATAGTGGAGATTCTAGAAATATCCCTCTAACTGATTAGGAGTGGTTGGGGAAGTTGAGAGGAAAGTTTTCAAACATTCATATTGACTTATTGAATGCTTTGGAGACTACTAGTTTGACTGTCCATGCATTACCAGTGACTGAGATTCATTAAAGGATACAAAACCCTTCATTTTGGGTTATTGTGTGTGGATTCATCCCCTTTAGCCAGGAAGATCAAGAAGATGGGCCAGGAGGACATTGTGGTAGAAGAAGTATTTAAAGAAGCAACAAGAAGAAATAGAAAAGTTTTCAGGAGTTTGGAACAACATTTCAGAATCCATGAATGGTATGGGTAAGGTGACCTTCATTCTTGGCTGTGACTTCAATGAAACATTGGATATGGCTGATAAGAAGAAGGGTCACTTGTTGATAGTTTTCCTTGAGGGAAGGGGGATTGTGAAAGACTTGTTATCATTGTATTGTATATTTCCAATATGTTTGGATGTAGGGCAGACTGGGAGAATGAAGGATCACTCACTGATTGCATGATAACCCAGTTTTGAAGGGTCACTGGTTGAGGGGACAGTCAAGGTCTGGATGTTGATAGTAATTCATTGAGGGAAGGGGGATTTTAAAAGACTTGTTATCATTGTATTGTGTATTTCCAATATGTTTGGATGCAAGGCAGACCAGGAGAATGAAGGATCACTAACTGATTGCATGATAACCTAGTTTTGAAGGGTCACTGGTTGAGGGGATAGTCAAGGTTTGGATATTGATAGTGTTCCTTGAGGGAAGGGGGATTGTGAAAGGCTTGTTATCATTGTATTATGTATTTCTAATATGTTTGGATGCATGGTAGACCAAGAGAATGAATGATCACTCACTGATTGCATGATAACCCAGTTTTGAAGGATCACTGGAAGAAAAGGAAATGAAGGATCACTCACTGATTGCATGATAACCCCAGCAAGCATTCTTTCCTTTAAGTTTCCACAATATCTCAAAATATGATCATTATTCTTTACTTTCTTCTATATGCTATTCTTTCTATGGTTTTGTTATCTTAGAAATATATCAAAAACATTGCATATGTGCATATAAAAGTAAAATATTGTCCTTCAATTGTTCCACATTGAAGCATTTCCTCTTGGGAGTATTCTCTTTGTTTGTACAATATCTATCAAAAATGGTTCCCATATTTCTTCAAGATCTATTTTAATCTTGATACTGCAATTTTGATTAGATTTGACCAATAGTTGATTTCATTGGTATTTTATAGCATATACTCCTAATGTGAAATGTGGAGAGAAAGAAAGAGACACACTAGGTATGAATTACATGATATACCCATCATCACTTAGCACTTAAATAATAAATTATGGACAAGGAACAACCCCCTAACTTCTGGATGTTTGTTTCATGCTGGCCTCTTATTATATGTAAAGGTAGGCCTGTCTTAGGCTAACAACCACAGTGTAGGGGCCATAAATTATGGATCCCAAAATAGTGCACACTTGTATTAAATTAGGTTCACTATACTACAAGGGAATGGAAACCATGCAATAGTGCCTCATGGGGATGGAAGCAACCCTTCACCAAGAAGATGATTGTGTCTGCAATATTTACTAGAGGCAAAGAACATAATTTGGTTCCAGCAATTACTCCTAGAAGATAATGGCACCCATAAAAAATTTGGAAAAGATAGCACTCACTATATCTTTTATCACTCTTTTAAAGCTGGGACAATAAATCTCAAAGATTGATCAATGAATTCTTGAACACAGAACCATTGACAATTATGATTCATGTGTACAATAGCCAACAACTAGTTGTTCCAATCATGGTGTCCAATAATTATGTTAGAAAAAGCATCTACAAATCCCTTACACAACCATAATAGATTCAAACCATGAACCGTAAGAACCTAACAATGGGACTAAGAAAGATACAGCCTAAACAAATCTTGATCATATTCCACCCTATTGTAAGGCCCAAGAAGTAACTCTATCTTAAAGCTACACATTCCTCTAGATGAATCTCAAAGGTCAGGTAGCTGAAGCATAGCAATACTTGAATGAATATAGGAATAATTTGATGTACAATCATTTGCTAGCTTGGTTTGTGGGTTTTCCACATAATATTTTCCCTTTAACCACATTTATAGTTTGAGAAAATCAGAAGAAATTGTTTCAGATTTATATTATCCTTTTGAACTAGCACACTACCATCAAAATGCATAATCATTGGTCATATCAAGAAAATTCCTATTGATTAGTAGGATATCCTTATAAAAATTTGATGCATGGATTTCTTGTGAATTATTGACTGCTATGTATCTTGCAACTATGCAAGGAATAGTGTTGGTGTTAGGTTTCATTTATTATTGAATTCAATGGTTTCCAAGATGTGTTGAGGAGTTTTCCCCTTGTTTAATGTTAATTGTTCTTGCACAATGCACTCATAAAACACTGAAATGCTATGTAGAAGGGATGGTTGATAGTGTTCCTTGGGGGAAGGGGGATTGTCAAAGACTTGTTATCATTGTCTTGTGTATTTCTAATATGTTTGGATGCAGGGCAGACTAGGAGAATGAAGGATCACTCACTGATTGCATGATAACCTGGTTTTGAAGGGTCACTGGTTGAGGGGACAATCAAGGTTTGGATGATTGGGCCATTAGAGGACCCTAGTTCTTTGTATTAATTTCTATTGAAATTGGATGAATGGATTTCTTATGAATTATCAGCTGCTATGTATCCTACAACTGGATCTGTAAATCTACATATACTTCTCTAGGGTTGTAAGCCACTTAGGGATCAAAATAGAGAAACTAAATAAAAATCATTCTTTGTCCTATTTCCTTTTAACAAAGTCTCAACTATTAATGATACAATACATTTGATGCCCTAAGCTATCAATACAAATGGAACCTAGCTAGAAGCTCACGGGCTGTCCATTTGATAACCATAGTCAACATTTCAAAAAAATGGATATCCTTGAGCACAAGCACCAATAACATCAAATAATGGAGTTAAAGCACGGGCTAGGGCATGACACCAGTAGAATGCGGTTATTTCAGTGACAACAATATACAATGGCATCATTAAACACATATGCTAGTAATATCAACAAATGTGAATCCAAACATTTGAATACAGTGAATCGATATCCTTGAGCACAAGCACCAATAACATCAAATAATAGAGATATAGCACTGGCTAGGGCATGCCACCAGTAGAATGTGGTCATTTCAGAGAGAAAATCCCTCAACAATAAAATGAAATGCATTTGAATATGATGCCAGAGGCTTGAAAGATGGAGAAATCACATACCTTCTCTCGCGCTTAGCTTTCGCTCCTTTTCTCCCGCTCTCCAATCGAAATAAAAATGATGAGGCTGTTTCACTTTTTTTTTAAATGTATACCCCGAATCTATTGGAGTTCCGATGGTCAATTAAACACCCATTGGAATACCGACATCATCGGGGCCTATTACAAAAAAAAAAAAACACCAAATTCGTAAGAAAAAGTTACCCATTAGAAACTTCTGTCAAAATTTGGCCCCAAATTTAGTAGTGAGTAGATTTTACCTGTTTTGCAATTTTTTTGTTGCACTTTTCCAATTAGAATCAGCAAATACTAATAAAAAATAGAATATCTCAATTTTTAGGGTTAGCGGCTAGTCCAAATCCAAAAATCAAATTTGGAAAACTCCCTGAAAATCTAAAATGACAATTGAATTCTGATGCCAAAACTCGTATGATAATCAATTACCTTCCGTATGACAATCCAGACCTAATACGAAAGTGGGTCTCTGCGCACATGACAAAGTAGCTTCCAAATGACAATGTGTAACAACTGATATGAGTCTCAAAAATACCAACTATTGTAAGACAGTTAGGGGGTCTTGGTATGACTTTTTGACAAAACTAGTACGAAAAATGTAGGGACCGAAAATAAAGATCACATTTTTGGCCAAAAAATGATAGAAAATTGATAGAAATTGTTAGAAATGAAATGGAAACCCATTTCAGGGCCCCACGGTGGGCGCTAGAAATGTGTGTGAAAATTGTACCTAGCTATGGACACAACACTTCAGTAAAACATTAGAGGTTAGCAAAAATTAAAATCTGTAAAGAAATAAAACTAGTCTAACCAGACAATTTAGTGCCTTCTAGTAGGTGCGAGTATGGTATTCTCAGATTAGACCGAGATCAGTGACAATGCAACACCTAAACGAAGGATTTCAATGATTGAAAGCAATGAAGATGAAATGCAAATTAATCTATTTTTTTTGGATTTTTGATGTAATAAGATGAAAAATTGTATGAATCTAATCTAGGATTGAATTAAAATGATATTCATATTTAATCTAACAATGATATGAATTGATATGAAAAACTATGCAAAGCTATGAAAAACTATGAATGATCTCACAAAGTCACCTATTCGCAAAAGATTGATTCTTCAGATGCAATTTCGCCAGAGTAATTGTGCAAATTTGAGAGATTTTTTTGTGAAGAGCTGAGCCTTATTTTTATAGAAATCCAGGGCTTGAGAATGCATTGAGAAAAGTCATAAATCACTCTTGCTAAACTCAGGTTGATTTTTGAGTTAACAAGAAATCAGAATTAATTAACTCACAAAATCATGCAAAAATAGCTTTTTGACTCAAATAAGAAGTTTAGCTCAGCTTTCAACCCAAAATAGATGTTGAGTTTCAAAAAAGATAACAACTTGAATTGATTTTATGATTTTAAGTTCAACTGCTCCTTCAAATGTGCATAGATAATTATGAATTAATTAAATAAATAAAGTGATTTATCTTCAACTTAACTAATTTTTGAATTAAAATAACTGATTTATTGGTTAATCAATTAGTAAATCAAACTTTTATTCAAAATTTATATCATTAAATATTGACAATTGACATTAATTAATTAATTAATAATTTAATCAATTATTCATAGGATTTTTGATTTATTGTCAAAATTAAATAATATAATTTAGGAATAAATGTAATTAAATAATTAAGTGGCAGGATTAAATTAATTAATGAAATATTCAGTATATTCAATTAATCAACTTTAGGATAAATAGTGACATTTATCGCCAAATACTATTTAATTAAAAATAATTAGGATAATTAGGAATATTCAAGGAATATTCCTTGATGCAGATTTAGGATAAAATCAATTTTTTTGATAAACTGATGTACAAATGTGCCTTAGGTTAGGACTTTGATGTCGATTTTGTTTGATTTGATGATGTAGGAAGTTAATGAACCTATAGCCCATTTTTGGGGTATTACACTATCTACACCATGTGCTCTTTCCTTTAAACCATCTAACATGCCAGCTATTGAGCTTGACCATAATATCCCTCTTCACATTACCGTTATGGTCAGATATTTTTCCATCAAAAGGGTCATGATAGATAATGGCTCAGCCCTAAACTTGTGTACTCTAAAATTCAATCAACAGATAGGGTTCACAGAGGCTGACATATCACATGAAGTCATGACTATCAAGGTATACGATAACTTGGAGCGTACCTCTAAAATTACCATTCTTTTGCCTATCTAGCTAGGTCTAGCAATACAAGACACCATTTGTCATGTTGTTGATCTTGACCTACCATTCAACATCCTCCTCAGCTGACCATAGATCCATTCCATCAAGGTTGTACTATCCACTTACCATCAGTGTGTCAAATTTCCACATCAAGGCATTGAGGTCACCATCCATGCAGACCCTCGAGCCTTCACATACTGTCGTGTGATGGAAGCATCATTCCCTCATTCCACTCATTGTCTTGGAACCCAATTCTTCACAATCCCATTACAATCCAAAGACTATCCTCACCTCCACTCTCTCTTCTATCAAGATCAACAACTAGAGCTATGGTGAATACACCTTGAATGATGCATTTGCATTAGGGGCCCTCCCACTTGATCCACATATGCAAGGGCTCCCAAATCACTAAAGTGAACCCATTGAAGTAAATCATGAAATCAAGCAGATGGGACTTATGATGTTTGTCTCCCATTTTTGGCAATTTGGTTGAGTTTATTACATAGATGTTGTCATTATGGCACCATATGATCCACATGAAGATCACACAGGTCAGAGAGAAAGTATGATAGAGCGCATTGCAAATTTGTCTAAGTATGAGATAGTATTTTTACCAATGAACCTGGACACAATTTCTATTTGTGATGTTGATTGGAGTAATTTCAGTGCTTTTGCACTTGAACATAGAATTTATGATGTCTATTGAACACCCATCTTAGAGTGCAAGTCAGCATGACATGTACAGAAGGAGTTATGACATTTTTACCAAAGACAGTGTCAAGCTGACAAGACAAAATATGAAGACAGAACTAGTAAAGAGTTAAGTGATTATTTTGTTTATCAAAATAATGACTTAACAATATAAAGGGATGACATCCTAGATGTTAACTCTTGTATAAAGCTATTGGTATAAATGTAATTGTAATTGAAAAGATAGATGAAGTAGTAATGAAGCAGTGATATGATGGGAAATATATGATGCATATGTAATAGCGATAGTGAAAGAGCAGTGAAGAGATATTGATACAAGCAGTATAAGGTTATGTACCTTAACCTATTTTTGTAATCAATGTATATTGTACATTACTTGTTTGGGTAGTGGGCTCATCTAGTAATCACATTTTGTACTACCAACTCCTAACAGGGTTGAGGCTTCTAAAAGGGCCTATAGTCCCTTAATCAGGACTGATACACTATATTCTTGTAATAGACTCCTAACAAGGTCAACATCATTAACAAGATACTTTTGATTAGTGGATCTTTGTGGGTACCATCCCCACTAAGGTTTTCCCTTGGCCAGGGTTTCCTCACAAAAAAATAATATGTTATGAGTTCTTTATTGTTATGCATGTTGTTTAGCTTCTTATGTTATGCATGTATAAAGATAATCTGTTATATCCATAAGTGGGCAAAAGATAAAGATTGTAGAATACTGATTCACCCCCCCTCTTAGTATTCCCTATTTCTAACACCCATGGAAACATAAATAGTCAAGAGATGGATCTTGACATCAATAGGTGGTTGTACAGAGATCCCCCACCACCCGACACTCAACTTCTTGGTTACTTCAAAGATAAGTATCCCCAATCACACAAGTACACCACTGAACAATGGAAATATCAAGGAGGTGGTCTAGGACCACAAGAAGGTGGAAAAAAAGACCCCATCACAGCATCAAAAAATCCACAAAATCAAGGTCTTTCCTTTAATACTCCTCACCTACATATACAAGAGTCCAATACCACAATTAGGGGCACCAACATGACCAATGTTCCCTTGTTGAATATCTAGGATGACCTTGTAGAGATCAAAGACATCCCTAAAGAGGAAGAAAATAAATCATATGATGACATCTTCGATGATGATACCCTCCTGGGCACTTCTGTCCTCCAAAAACTTGCCATTAACCTCATAGAACTTCCCCTCATCCATCCCGAACTGATAGACTAGGACCAACCAAGTGTCACAAATATCTTTGAGTTCCAAAGCATGGAAGTGCTCGTAGAGTTCATGGGGGCATCAGGCCCATAATCAGATCAAGATTTAGAGTTAACTCACATATGTAAGCTCAACCCTCAAGGATATTTTAGGGAGGAGGTGAGCTCTAGTCACAAAATTGAAAAAGAAAAAGAAAAGAACGAGTCCTTATGTGAAAACCTCTCTGGGGCAAATTCTGATTCCAAAAAAATAAAAATAAAGGGCATATCTTCTGGTGAAAACCTCTCTAAGGTGCTAGAAGATGGAGACTTGCCTCTTCCTCCTATCCAGGATTATAGACCTGATCAGTCACCTATCGTCATAGAGGAAACCAAACTAGTCAACTTGGGCACAAAAGAATGTCCAAGAATCACCTACATTGCAACATCTTTAATAGAGGGTGAAGAAACAAATCTCATTGCACTTCTCCAAGAATCCATTATAAACTTTTCATGGTCATATGTGCATATGCCTAGGCTTGATCCAAATCTCATAGTACATAATCTTGCAGTGGATCCGAGTGTCAAGCTAGTAAAGTAGAAGCTAAGAAAAATACATCGAAAAGTAGCCTTATTAGTAAAAGAAGAGCTTGAAAAAATCTCCCAAGAAAAGATTACCAGAGCTATAGATTACTTAGATTGGATCTCCAACATGGTCCCAGTCACCAACCCTTTAGGTGATATCAGAATCTACATAGATTTTAGGAACCTGAATAAAGCATGTCCAAAGGATGATTTCGTGCTACCCAACATAGACATGATCATAGATCTTACAGTGAGCCATGAGATGTTGTCACTCATGGATGGCTTCTCAGGGTACAATCAGATTTGGATAACAAAAGCAGATCAACACAAAACAACATTCACAACTCCATGGGGTACCTTCTATTACAACAGGATTCCATTTGGTCTGAAGAACGCAGGAGCCACCTATCAACGAGCAATGAGAGCCATCTTCCATGATATGATCCACAAGATCTTGGAAGACTATGTGGATGAAATTCTTGAAAAATCTAAAACATGAGGAGAACACCTAAACATTCTTGAGAGTGTGCTCAATCGTCTACAACATTATGGCTAGAAGCTAAATCCAAGAAATGTGTCTTTGGTGTAGCATCTAGAAAGCTTCTAGGTTTTATAGTATCACGACATGGCATAGAGATCAACCCAAAGAAGGTCAAAGCTATAATAGAAATGTCTCAACCAAGAACACTCAGGTAGCTCAGGAGCCTACAAGGAAAGCTCCAATTAGTGTGTTGATTTATCTCACAACTGGCAGACAAGTGCCAAACTTTCACACATCTGTTTAGTAAGGACACAAGCTTCGAATGGGATCCCATCTATCAGAGAATCTTTGACAAGCTCAAGGAATATCTAGCTAACTCTCCCATCCTTGTACCACCATTTTTAGGATGCCCTCTCATAGTCTACATCTCAGCAACCACTACTACACTAGGGGTACTCTTAGCTCAACATGATGATGACAACAAAGAGAGAGTCATCTACTATATCAGCTGAACTCTTGTCGACTATGAGCTTAACTATTCACCAATGGAGAAAGCATGCCTTGTAGTGGTCTTCACCACTGAAAGGCTCAAACGTTACATGCTCAGCCATACAATCAGGCTCATCTCAAAGGTAGCACCACTCAAGTATCTGTTATCAAGGACAACTCTCATAGGCCGTATGGAAAAATGGGTCATGCTACTCAATGAGTTTGACATCCAGTACATAGATCAGAAAGTAACCAAAGGGAAAGTAATTGTCAATCAGCTAGTAGAAGCACCTCTGGTGGATGCATATCTACTAATCATGGAATTACCTAATGAGCACCTATGTATGATCGAAGAACAACTCATATGGAAGCTATACTTTGATGGCTCCTACACCTCACATGGATCAGAGGCAGGAATCCTATTCATCACACCTCAAGGTGACTATATTCCAAAGTCATTAAAATTGGGATTCCCTTGTACTAATAACATTGTAGAATATGAGGCACTCATCTTAGGCCTCAAGATAGCTATCGAATGGAATATCACAAAATTGCAAGTGTTTGGAGATTCACAGCTGATAGTCAGGCAAGTCCTAGATGAATATCAGACAAAGGATGACAAGCTGCTACCCTACAAAGAACTAGTTGACAAACTCAAAGAGCATTTCCTAAATCTATAGTTCACTCAAATACCAAGGCTTTAGAACAAAGCGGTCGATGCAATGGAAACCATCAGATCCTTATTGGAAATCCCACGTGATTCATCACAATATGAATTCTTAGTCGAGTAGCTACACATGCCTACTTATGAGAACGTTGATGTAGAAATGGTGTGTGTCTTTGTTGGTCCTCAATCCCCATGGTACCACAAAATCCATGCATATCTAAAGAATGGTATCATATCTCCCCATCTCACCAATAACCAATGCTAAAAATTAATTCACAGAGCTTCCAGCTACACTCTTGTAGCCAACACCCTTTATCATCGAGGATATCATAATATCCTTTCTAGGTGTTTAGATTCAAATGAGGCCATCCTAGCTTTACAAGAGGTCCATGCTGGAATTTGCGATGCCCACACAAGTGGCATGGTTCTAGCAAAGCAATTTTTTTGAGTCAGGTATTATTGGCCAACCATGGAACATGACGCTTGTGATTTTGTCAGGAAATGTCTACTATGTCATTAGCATGCAAATCTAATTCATGCACCAGCACAAGACTTGCAACCCATTGCACCACCTTGGCCATTTTCATGTTGCGGCTTTAACCTCTTTGGCTTAATCACCCCCCTCTCTTCCAATGGACATAAGTACATAATAATTGCCATAAAGTACTTCACAAAATGGGTCGAAGTGATTCTACTCACCCTTACTACTCGCATCCAAATATCCAAGTTCATCCTTTACCATATCGTTTATCACTTTGGCATACCATCTACCATCTTCAAAGACCATGACACACCTTTTGAAAACTAGCATGTGGATGATCTGTGTTCCAGACTCCACATCCATCATCATTTCTCTAGGCCATATTTCTCTCAAGGAAATGGCCAAGCGGAGGCAACCAAAAAATCAATCCTCAAAATCCTCAAGAAGGTTGTCAATAATTCTGGTCATGACTGGCACCTCCAAATAAATCCCACCCTTTGGGCCTATCACACTTCTTATTGCACTCCCACAGGAACCACCCCATATTCCCTTGTATATGGTGCCAAATCTATTCTACCAATCAAGGTCAAGCTCTCATCATTAGGAGTCTCCATGAAGAACTATACCATTGATGAAGACTATCGCATGGCACGTATCACATAGCTAGATCTACTATATGAAAAGAGATAGCAAGCATATGATCAACTGGTTGCACACTAGAATCGACTCAAAAGGAGTTATAACAAGAAGGTCCATCCTAGATAGTCCCAGGTCAGTGACATGGTCCTAAAGGAAAATTAGAAAGTCCAAGCACACAGGGAAAAGAAAGGCAAGTTCGAGCCTACTTGGTTGGGCCCCTATGTTGTTACAACATGCTTTGGCTCTGGAGCTTATCAGTCATCTACACCAAAAGGTGAATCTTTGAATGATCCAATCAATATCATCCATCTGAAGAGGGTCTATGCCTAAAAAAGATCCTACATATTTAGAAAATCCATAAAAATTGGAAAAAGCAGAAAAATACCCAAAAATAAAAAAAGCAAAAAAGAAAAGAAAACTAATCATCCAATGGTGAAAACTTGGCAATTCAAGCACCTTGGGCAAGTATGTTGGTGAAAACCTGGCAAACAGGTGCCATACATAGTGGACCGAGTCATTATCTATCAAACTCCCATCCTCCCCATCCCCACGACCATCCCCCAACATTCCTCTATTTTAATCCTCATGAAAATCCGCAATCCCACCTATCCATATCTTGTACCATATCTTGTATAGCACAATCCTTTATGTATATATCTTGTATAGCGAGATCTTCCTATCCCAAATCCTGAGCTTCTATACATATTTGTTGTAAATATTTCCCCATCCATTGTACATATCGTCCCGTCTTGTTGTACATATCCTAGTTGTTAGTCCTGGAGCAGCATTTTATTTGAAATCTTGTCCTACTCAGCCTTGTACTTCAGCAACATCAATTTTCAACTATTCTTGATCACAATGATTATCCTTGAACCTCATCATTTGCCAGTGAACAACAACACTCATTCTCTCATTAATCAGTGGGTCCTTGAGGATGTATCCTTCCTCCCGTTAACCTAATCTTCCACCAATCACACCAGGTCTATGTCGATGTATCCTTCCACAAGTTCAGACCAATCTTCCCACCATCTATCTCTCCTTGGCAAAGAATGTCTCTTGGATTTATCAATTTGGTCTTGGAGTTTATCCTTTGGATCTTGCTAATATTTTATGGCTTCTCATTGTTTCCTCTACTCAAAGTCGCCATGATCATTTATATCATGGTGCGCTGCGAATGAGGGCAATCTATGGCAAGGTCTTTTGATCTTTCACTTCTTCCCGTGAGTCAGTCAGATATGACCCTTGCACGGTTCACATGTGATCTTCTTAGTTACATGGTGCAGTTGGGAAATGTCATTTTCTTGTGTTTTCTCCAACATCGTTTCTACCATGCTTCTTCTTGGATTCATGCATGATGCTGGGGAAACCCTGCATCTCTTTTCATGTCAGCCCTATGCAACGTTGGTGACAAGGCCTTATGATCCTATTATCCTTGGCACATCTCTAATGTTGCTATATCAAACTAGGTTGTGCTCTCCACATTTACACTTGGAGTTCCCCAAATCCCCCTGCATCCTGCATCATCTAGATTAATCTTGCATCTTGCATATAGTTACATTGCTGCATTCTACATTCCATCTCATCTTGCATCCCTCCATCTTTGCTCTTGGCAGTTTGGTTATTTATCCTCCCTTCTTCCTTCATTCCTTCCCCTTCCTTTCTATTTCCTTTCGAGAAAACTCCACAAAGTTTCCTCTTTGCATTATTTTCTCGAGGGGGCACAACCCCTTATTCCTCTAAATTCTAGCACGGGGCATCTTATTTTCTTGTCTTTGACGCCATGCCACTTGCGGCATCACATCAAAGAGGGGCAAAATCTAGACACCTAAAAATCCATTAGAAAATAAAAGTATTTTTATTTTTCTAAAAATCTCTAATGACATCATCATTTGCTATTAATTATTTATTTAATTAATTAATATATTTTTATGCCATTAAATCCCTTTATTTTAATTAAGCATCTTAATTAAAAAATTCCTCCCTAAAGCATTTAAATCAAATTTAAATGATTTTCCTATCTTTATTGAATCAATATTCAATAAATGATGTCACAATCCCTAAATAAATTTCATATTTATTTAAAGCCTCAAAACCTAAGAATCTTCTAGCCTTTCCTAACCCCTTCCAATCTTTCCTAAACCTACTTAGGAGATGTTTCCTACATTTCCTAAGCCAATCCAAGTCCTCTTTGACTTTTGTTCAAACCCTTCCCTCAATGAGCCTTACACACTCATTTAAGCCTCTTACACACTCTTTAAGGCTAGGCTAACATCTAGGGTGTCGTACCTAATTAGTTAAGTCATTATTTTGATAAAAAAAATAATCCCTTAACCCAAAACATTCATTTACTAGTCACTTCTTTGTTCTTTTGGCTTAACATTGTTTCTATAAAACATTAATAACTTAGTTCGTATATGTCATATAGTCTTGCACTCTTAGTGGTAGCTTCAAAATACTTCATACAATCTATACTTAAGTTCTCTTTTGTTGGAAATACTTCTATGAACTTTGCTGATCAAAATAGCCTCTATGTTGATAGATAAACATTGTTATACATAGACAATTTTCTTAAGTTCTCATCCAAAAATTAATCCTTGAGTCATGTTGTCTTAATGCTGAATATATGTTGCCATAATGACAACATTGTGATATTCTACTTAGCTAAATTGCAAACAAATTTGTGGGTTTGATCTCCACCGTAGTTTTTACCTTCTAACAAGGGTTTCTGTGATACCAAAATACTAGTTTTATGTGTATGAAGTTTCATGTATGCTTATTTTATTAGATTACAAGTATTTACATTTAAGTTATGTTATTCAATGTATGAAGAAAGTAAATGCTTGAGTTAGTTAATTAAGGAACTTATCTTTAAAGGTTTAAGGGAAAAAGTTTTTAGGGTTACTAATTCACCCCTCCCCTCTTAGTAACTCACCTTTCCATAATCCCAACACCATCTTCTACAAGATCTAGCACACAATGAAAATAGACATATAGTAATAAATTAAATCAAACATCAAAATAATGCAACACTTTCACATGAGTATTTTTCTTTTGGAAACCCTTATTAGATGGAAAAATCAAGTGTGCAAATTAGTACCCACAAAATCTCACCATTACATTAATAAGTTTTCCTATCACGAGCATTCCATCCACCTGGTTAAGGGTATACCTAGTTAAGATTATTTATCCCTATTAGGAGCTTACAATAAAGACCTGTTAGGATCTACCTAGTTAAGAGATTTGAAAATCCTTCTAAGAGTCACCTTATTAGAGGATTTTGATCTTTAGACTTGTTAGGATCCTGCTCACCCTGTTAAGAGTGACATGGTTAAGGGATTTCTCTTGTCAACCGACTAAAATAAAAAAGTAAAGAATGATATTATATTTTCACTCAATGCATGATAGATCCAGTGTATTCCTAATCAATTCTCTTCTTTGAAATACTTCTTCATATTTGTACTAACACCTTTGATCACCATAAACCACCACAACAACAACAAACAACACTGCACATTGATAATATCCTCTAATCCTTTTTATAATACATCATAAATGATGTATAAAATGATTTACAACTTAAGGTGGAAAAAAAACCCTAATACCTCATTATAATTCATTCCTTAAACCCTAAAACCTAATACCAATTATCATTTACAATTTTAGATTCATGTTGGCCTCCAGATCCATCACACAAATGATTTGACAAGGGAAAAGTAAAACCATATCACACTCTCCAATGTTCTTGCATAAATCCAATAAATTTGATCATCATGATCATGAAAATTCCAACTCATCATTCCTCATTGATCTGCCATGTCACTACGATCCTTACAACACATAACCACTTATCATAACACAATGCAACATCACTGGTTAAGGATCTGACCCATTATTCTAAGAACCTCATGTACCTTTCACTGAGTGAGCTTCAGTTCATTGTAACTTTGTCCATCGATCACAAATCTTGATGTGATTTCTACCAAAATCCAATAATATCATCAATATCACACATCTTGAATTGCAACACTTGAATCCAAACCAATTTAACACAATCATCAAATCATCACTCCTTGGCTTCATCATTTTCTTTGTAGTTACCTATTCAACCTTCAAACAATCATAAGTCACAAAATACATATAATAAACCTATGTGGTCATGGATATATCTTCTTGAGACATCGATTAGTCTTTCTTTATGATCACACACTCCAATTCGTACTACTGTAATCACCTAAAATTTGTCTAGTGGAACCTAAGCCCCTAATTTTGATCAAATTGATGCAAATAAAATCCTAAATCTCAAAGGCATATTTACTAGACATAATTGTGCAAACTAACCCTAAAAAATCTCCTTTGCATAATTAAATCAAAAATCTTATATCACACTTCTATGGTCTAATTTCTAGAGCTTTCATATTTGTTAAATTGCTATAACATTTATTTTAATACAAAGTTTCTACACTTTTATTAAAAGAACACATTCACATGTGTGCATGCACTTAATCCTACTTAAATAGAAATTAAAGGGGATTTCTGCTTTCAAAATTACTATTTTTTCTTATCTTACCTAACATTTCTTTTGCCTCTTAATCCTCACCACTCATCTCTACATAATCTTTCATCTCCTTCATTCTCCTTTTTCCTCTTCATCTCAACCATTCATTCTTTTGCCTCTAAATCTCCACCATCCATTCTTGAGGAAAATGCTTTAAAAGGAATCTCTTCCTTGGCTCAAGGGCTCCATCTTAGCTTTTGGTGAATTTATCTTTCTTGCATTCTTACATTATTAGAGTAATCTTGTTATTTTTAATTCCTAGCTCTTAGTTGCTTTCATTTACATGCTCATAGCTCTCTTACATTCTTAGTGCACTGAATTGTTATCATAAAATTGCATTCTTATTCTATTTTTCTTTCTTTCATCATTTCATTGCATAGCTCTTGCATTATCATTCTAGAATACTAGTTGTTTGCATCCATTCTAGCTTAAAATCTCTCATTCTAGCTTAAATCTTGCATTCCATTTTATTTCTAGTTTTGCATTACATATTGAATCTTCCATTTTGTATTATTCAATCCACTAATCCTTCATGCCAATTTGATGAGCATCATGAGAAAGATTAAACTCACTTCAACTATTAAGCAATAAACTGCTTTTGAGGATTTAGTTGGCTCATTTGATATGGCCTCCTATAGATAAATTATTGAGTTGATGGTTTAGTGAGTGTTGGTTTTTCTTAAATTGAGTACCAATATTTGACCACATATTCTTTGGCTCCCACCATGGGGTTGGATTCTAGGGTTTAGCTCTATTTCTTGTATTTTTGTCATTTTGTTGCCACAAGTTCATATCTCTATTTTGCAAGCCAAGATTATCCTATGACATTACACAATATAGCAGGACGACACTTCATAATACTCCCAAATGATCTTTTCCACTTTTTGGAATATTGCCTCTGTTCTTTGTGGTCTATTGTCTTACTTCTAGTGGAATATTGTGTCTATTCAGCACGCTCTGTCATCCAAGCCTAAAATATTGTCTAACTTTTGGAGGTATATCATACAATTTTATCATAGACTATGAAGTGTCACCCAGATTTGATTGCTTGTATAGTATGAGTCATTTAGCTTAGTTTACGTGCACATTTCTTGCATTTCAAATGTTTTGGTTTGCTAACAATACTTAATAAGTGGTTTTTCAGGGTTATGGTTTCATTTTCATAATTTTTTGCCCTAACTTGTGGTTTTGTAGGAAATCACTTGCCAAAGAGATCAAAACTTGCATGTTTCATGGCTACTAATGATATTGTGATGTAGGACGCTTGTCGAAGACTCATTTGGAAACTACTAAAGCTATTGGTTTTATAGGTTTCCTTGGAGATACAAATCAACATTGTGTTTTCATAAGTTTGGTTTTCTAGGCAGCTAGCTTAAATAAAGGATGAATCAGAAATCTTGACCTACTTGATTGGTTTCTTATAAAAGGAATCTTGGGTAAATGAACATGTGTTTTATGTTCTTGGGAGAAACTATGGAGTAGGAGAGTATTCTCTTTTCCTTATGGAAAATAAAAAATCTTGACCTCCATTAGGTATTGTAGACACCTAAAAAGCCTTTGTCAAAATAAAAATATTTTATTTTGCATAAACCCTTGATGACATCATCATTTGTTAATTAATTAATTAATTAATTATGCCATTAATCCCTCCTATCTTAATTAAAAACATTTAATTAAGAAATTCTTTCTAGAAATGTTAAATCCAATTTAAACATCATTCCCTCCAATATTTATTAATTATTTAATAAATTGGCCAAAAATCCTTTAAATAAATGAAATATTTATTTAAAACCCTCAAAACCCTAGAATCTTCTAGAGATTCCTAAACTCTCCTAAACTTCCCTAAACTTTCCTAAACATGTTTAGAAGGTGTTTCCTAACTTTCTTAGCCTAATCCAAGTATCCTTTGACTTTTGGTCAAACCCCCTCATTAATGAGCCTTACAGATTCATTAATAGCCTCTTACACACTCATTAAGGCTCTTACAGCGTCATAAATGAGGCCCATGTCTCCTCTTTCACCTTGGTTCCCTAGGCACACTTCCCTAGTGTTTCTCACACATGTGTGAGAAACCTGAACCCTTGTCCATCTAACCTTACCTCTAACTCAACCTCAGACTCTACCCCAAACCTTGACTCAGACCCTAACTCCACTTCCTAACCCAAGCCCTTCCCAAAATCCTATAAATACCCTCACTTCTAAGAGAAATTTACCAATTCACTGTTCATTTACATAGTAAAGTTATAATGCTAGTTTACTTCTAGATCATAAGCTTTTGGCATAAATTGTTAGATTAACTCATTTTCAAGCTTTCCTAAATCACATCTTAGCTTAGAAATAATGGATTAATCTTAGTTTCTTTCATTGTTTTTCATTGTATTGCATCATCTCATACTTCATTTGGACTAAAATCAATCCTAGATTAATCATTTGTAGCTTAATCTTCCTTTGAGCATCGTTAGGCTCCTTGAGCCTCTAGGGGAAAATCGAGAATTCTATACCAAATATTGTGCCATTATGGGGTTCTCATGGTCCCTAATCCATCCCAATCCTTCCTAATCTTCATTAGGGACAAGCTCCAAGTGTTTTGAGAGCACAACCACATCCCTAAATCAAGAGCAAATCTAATGGTGACAGGGTGCTCCAGTTGAAGCTCTATCTGAATGTCTTTGCAAATTTCATTTACTATATGTTAGGAATAGAATGTTTGAATAATGTTTGAATGTCTATGCCTATTCTGAACATGTTAGGTTTTCTCTGTACACACACACAACTAGAGCATTTCTTTTTCTAGTCATCAACAAAATTAAACCTCTCTTATTTTTACCACAAGCCTACAACACCTCTCAAAGTTACAATTTTGCAGAGGTACAAATTTTTTCCATAACTAATTTATCCCATTAATATGATAAAGAACATAACAATGCCATTCATTTATCTTATTCATTCATTTAGACACTTTTAGATACTCACTAGATCACCATGATGCTAATGCATTTTAGTATTCTATCATAGTCACCTTCACTCATTCTCAAGAAGTACAAAGCTTGTTTTGTTGGAATAATAAGGCCCTAATATTACTAATAGGGGGGGATGAATTAGTAATCTACCAATAAACACAAATCTAATATGATAAAACTTATCCTTTAAATCCTCACCACATGCATGCATTAAGTAACCTTTACTTGTAGTAAAATATACACTAAGAAATAAGCATCCACACAAATTCAACACATAATACAAGTATTTTTCATGGGGAAACCCAAAAGGGAAAAACTATGGTGGGGATGATTCCCACAAGTAATAAAATACTCTTATGAAGTACATGCAATTAAGAGCTTAGCCTTGTTAGGAGCTTACAATAAAGTCTGGTTAAGAAAAAACCTTGTTAGGAGCCACATGGTTAAGGGATTTACCTCTAGCCTTGTTAGGAGCTCTATCATGTTAGGAGTAGCCTTGTGAGAAAAAAAAGGTTGATATGGAAATTATCACGAATTCATTTCTTGTACAAATCCAAATAAGCTAAAACTTATTCCTCTCTTGTAGATTCACCTCTCCTTTGAATTACACCCCTTGATTTACTATCTATCTCCACCAAACACTCGATCTTTGCTGCTTATTTTTCTACACTCTCTCAAAAATACATTAAAAAATTATATTAATATATTTACAATAATTAGGGCATACAAATGCTTTAATATTACATATGAAATTTGAATTTAGCTCCATAGATGTCCACCAAAATAATTGGAATCATTTTCCATCTCACACTAACATCAGGATCCAATCACACTTTTATTTGACACCAAAAGGTAAAACATATTACACTTCCCTAGGTTCATCCACCTCTCCATGAATTATCAATCAAATCAACCAATAGGAATCATACCTAACATTCTATTGGTACTCTCAAATTCTTGAGGTTGCCATGTTAAAATTTGTGAAGGAATCCCTTTGTGCACTCAATTGTGGTGCCCTATTTTGGTGTTGAGTTTTCCAGGTACCTTGTGAATTTTAAAGCTTCAGTAACTGAAAGGTAGGTTCCCCTCATTGAATTCATCTCATATGTCCATATGTAGCCCATACTTATAGATTGAATGGTTTTGTAAAGTGCATTTCTCAAGATTTTTGTCAATCTGCATTTTTCTTATTATTTACACAAATTGAACATGCCCACTTTATGAAGGTATATTTTGAGCCCTAGTATGTGTTATGGGTTATCAACTTGTGGATGTGTCCAATGCATATCAAACATTATACAAAGCCACATTTTACATCTTTTACCTACATTTTCCTAATTTTTTTTGTTTCCAAAAGGGCACGAACAGTGACATAAACATGACTCATGCTTGGTTTGTTTCCAAGACTCATCAAAACAAAGGCGGTTTCAATTGTTCTACTATGTTTTCAAGATTTGCATAAAATGGATTTGGTGAAATGGTGTGAAATGTGTAGATATGCCTTAATGGAATTATCCTATATGCATGGTGGGGTAGACTTTTAGGACATTCATATATGCCCACGCATATATCTCAAAGTGCCAATAAGGCAACAAGCCTTTTAGTAGCTTGCATGCAGAAGCAACTTGGACTTGGAGGTTGACTTGGAGGATGACTTAGCAATATTTTGTGGGCTCATGATGACTCTGAAGACAACTTAGAAGTGAGATGGTGGTTCAATGGTGAATCAAATGATGAAAAGTGGCACTAGTTCCAAGGTGATGTGGTAGGTCCAAGATGACACAAGGTGTAATCCTATGATCTCGTGATCTGGGCTGATGTAGAGAGAGAAATACCATGATATCATGAGAGGATTCCATGTGGTACATAAAGTTGAGGTGGATGGTGGGCCTGATGGTGAAAGGTTTCTAATACTCTTAATCTCATGACCAAGATGATGAGGAAAGAGAAAAAACATGAGATCATGAAAAAGAAACACGTGGTAGACATGCACGACTTCACAAGGTTATGGTGTAGTTAGAAAAAAAAGGTGTAACCTTGCGATGGGAGATAGTCAATTCCATGTCGTAAGTTCACAAGTTAAATATTATGTTAGTGGTTAAGCTCATGACCATGCGAGTAGTGGTTGTTACAAGTTCATGGGTTAGGTTCGTGGTTAACACAAAATGTTATGATTGTGCATGCAATTATCAGAGATGTTAAGTCATGAGCTCGTAGGTCTTCCGAGTAGTTACTATAAATAGTTTTGAACCTGTGCATAGTTACATGAAGTTGTTGGCACAACTTCATAAGGTTTTTGGGAGGTTACTAGGAAGTGCTGCAAACTTTTGCATGGTTATAGGAAATGCTAATCGCAGTTTCACTAGTTATCTTGGTGGTTGGGATCTAGAGTTGTGAGGTTGCATGGAAAATCAGAGGTTGCCACATGGAAGTCAAATAAGGGTGGTTGATGGAGTTTTACCAAGCTAGATATTTGAGTGGGAATGCAATATATTATGGCAAAGAGTTTTTGTATTCCCAGGAAATAAAGATAAAGATGAAGTAAAAGGTCAGAGATTGTCGGCTGGACAGAGGGGAGTTGATATTTTGCAAATCATATTTTGAGGAAGAAGAGACATGTGTCATCTATAAATCAAATCTAAATATCTTCTCTCTTCTATATATTCTCCTCTTTTCTCTTTTGTAAGGGTTCCAATCTTAATGGTTCCAATAGGAAGATTAGCAAGGGATGAGCAACATTTGTAAATTCATTTTCAAAGAATTTTAGATGAGTCTGTGTTAATTTTTTGTAGGTTTTGAGTGATTAAGTCTTGTAGTTATTGTATGTCAAAGGTAGAAAAGGGTTTTACATAAATAAAATTATGATTCAAATCTCTCCAATGTACATGTTCAGTCAAGTTTCAAATCGAATCAAATAAAGAGTTATTCTCATTTAGTGTCTTGTTATGAGATATATAATTTCTATTAACGCTTTGATATAAGGGGTCAATTAAATTATTTAATAGAGTTTTAGATTTGCTGAGTTTGTGTAGGGATTTTGATAAGTAGGCTGTATTGGGATTATTTTTGAAGAATATTTTAAGGTAATATTCTTAGATCATATGTTATTAGTGAAACTTTGTCGTACATGGTTATTTTCCTTATGAACTCAAATGCCCAATGAAATAAGGCACTAATCCTAAATATGCTTTGTTTTACAGTCAGTTTGTTATTTAGATTTTTTCTTTTCTTGCTACAAAAATGATTAAATTGAGAATATCTTTTTTTTTGTATAAGTTATTTGAGTTATTTTATCTCACGCTCCATAAAAATTGAGAATCAATGAGTAATTAACCATTACTCAGTATTTTCTTGTTAGTGTTGAGCCCCTTATGAGATTTATGCTTTGAGTTAATGCCACTTGTGTCTATAAGTAAATGTATTGAAGGGAATTAAGGTGTATGTGCCTTGGTTTTGCGGAACCTAAAGTTTAGAGGGAATCAGTAACCCTGTTAGTTGGTCTAGTCCTCTTAGGAAGTTTAATAATTGGAGTTGGCTTCTCTATAGAATTTTTTGAAGAGTGTATTGGTAGCTTCTTCAAGTGTAAAACCATTTTGGGAACCAATAAAATGGTGACTCTGTTGGTGAAGGAGATGTAAAATTCTTGTTGAAATTTGTCTAAGAGTCTTTGGTATTTCATGTTGTCAAATAACATTATCCAGCTGATTTAACCCATCCGAGTCACCAAAAAAATGGTGACTCTACTGGGGAAGATATTATAACTTGTTGCATTGACAAGATTCATATTTGATCTTGCTCCTTATCTTTTTAATAATTCAAACCAGTTAGTCAGTCTATTGAGATTACACATAGTTGATATTGCATTTTCATGATTTGGGGTAGAAGGATATTGTTTTGTGTCTGAGATATAAATATTTTCATCCAAGGTTGATATCTTGTGAGGAGTCAGGTTTGTCGTGTAGGTTGAGATATTGTAAGAGTTTTTCTTGCAATTTTTCATTAAAAAAAAAATCTTTCCCAATTTATATTGGGTGGCAACTCGAGTCTCTGCACCAGTGTTGAGTATATTTTTTTGTATTTTCAAAGTTTACAAGATGAGAAGAAAGTTCACAAGATCATGGGATAAGAAGCATCTTGAGGAAAAGTTATAGGATGAGCTTCATAATACTTCAAGGAGAGGATTCCCAATGAGAAATCAAGCAACAAGAAGTGCTCCCCAATCATGGAGACCCAAGAGCAGGAATGCAATTGTAAGAAAGTGATTTTTGCATACTTATGATTTGTATTTTATAGTTTATGTGTTTAGTTGAGGAATTATGTTGAGTTTTTTGATAGAGAAGTATATTTTTATGTTGCAAGTTTTAGATCTAAGAATGTTATAAGTGGGTATGTGATTTGTATGCATATGTTTGGAGAGTGTCAAACATGAGTTTACAAAGTTTACAACCCATGTTTCACTTTTATAGTAGCTTCTCTATGAAATATATGTGGCATTATGCTTTGATGGCATTCATGGTTTCCCTAAAGAAATTCCTAGTGAGATTAGGGAGCATTTACCAATTTTTAATAAGAAACGATCAGATTCATCAAGTAAGAATTTGTTGAAATTTGTTTATCTGATGGGTGATTATGATATCTTTCATGAGGATGTTTTCATGAAGTTGTTTGTTCAAACTTTGAAGGAAGATGCCAGGGATTAGTTTTCTTTCTTAACAACAGGTTCTATTTCTTCTTGGGAAGAATTAAGTACAACTTTCATGGAGCATATTGCTAAAATAATAAATACAAGTGATGTATTGAGAAGATTAATGGAGATTGAGATTGAAGAAGATGAATTGGTTCCATCAATTAATATTAGATTTACAAAGACATTAGTTGATATTCCAAGAAGCTATAGGACCAATGATAAAGTATTCTTAGTAATTTATTTGGGTGCTTTCGATGAAGAGATGAGATTCTTGTCGAGAGATAAAGAGCCTAAGATTTTGCATCAGGATTTTATGACAACAATGGACATCGATAATAATTTGAAATGTACAACAAATTAGTTTGGAAAATGTACAACAAACCACATAACATCTAGTGCCAAATCATGCAAAAGAAGTACTTAGATGAAGCAAATTCATCCAGAATTTTCACATTATCAGATCCACCTAAAGGTTCAGCCATTTGGGATTTCATGATCTCCTCCAAGGAACTAATATGTAACTTCATTACGTGGGAAGTGAATAATGGTCTATCAGTTAAATTTTGGCGTGATTCATGGAATGGTGCACCGCCTTTAATTAGAATGGATGATATAGGGAACATAATTACTACTTCAAAAAATGCTTGGGGTGCTTATTTAAGAGATTATGTATTGGCAGTATGTTTAGATTCAAGAAAGGTGATATGGAAGGATCCACATGAATTATTTTTGACCCCTCAAGAGATCCAATGCTTGGAAAAGATCTTCTCTCAAAAGGTAGTCTACTTATCAAATCTGGAGGATAAATTGATACGGGCGCTAGGATTAGATGGAAATTTCACCATCAAGGAAGGCTATAAGCTCCTCCAACAAAGAGATGCAACCATTAAACCATCCCGTGCCTACACTTTCTACTGGAATCATCTCACTCTACAAAAGGAAAGTTGTTTTTCTTGGTTAGCTTTGAACAATAGGGCATTAACTAGTGAAAGGCTACACAGACTCAATATAACTCAACCCTTCAAATTCCCTCTATGTGATAATCATCAGGAAGATACAAATCATGTATTCCTAAATTGTCAATTTGCATAGGACTACTGGCTTTTTGTCCTTGGGAAATTAGACTATTCTACTCCACTCCCATGTAGGCTTTGGGATCTATTTGAATCATGGCCACAATTATACTCCTCATCCCTCTTCTCTACTATTTGGAAGTGTATACCTACCCTAGTTGTGTGGGAATTATGGTGGGAGAGAAACAAAAGGATCTTTTGTAGAAATGCCTCATCAATCCAAACAGTCACATCTCATCTTGAGACATCAATATCTGAACTAGTTAATGCTAGTCACAATAAATTAAAGCATAATCTAGTCATGACTCCATGGGATTCATCCATCTATAATTTAGGAATGGAAACAAATTCATGTGCCGTTTGGCTGGTGTTCTCAAATAGTATCTAACAAGGTGCAAAATAGAGCATTAATCAAATGGAAACCACCATCTAATGGGGTTAGTAAAATAAATTTTGATATCTCTTCAAGAGGTAACCCAAGAAATTTTGGGGCAGGAGTATTTATTTAGGATCACCAATGTTTATTAATAGCAATAAAATGTTGCCCACTACCATTTGGAACAAACATGGCAGAGGCCTAGGCATTATTTAAGGGATTAATACTGGAAAAAAAGGGGGGATGTCACCAGATTCATATTGAAGGTGATTATATGGTCATAATTTCAGCATGCATTAATCGAGCCTCTCATAATTGGAGACTCACATACATTCTTCAGCAAATATGGCAATTGTTGGATACATTCCAACAAGTCCACATCTCACATACTCTGCGTGAAGGTAATAAAGTAGTAGATTATTTGGAAAATAAAGGATGTGATGGACATGTCGATCAGTCTTTTTTTCCTGATGTAATCCTAAAATAGGATGCCCAGCTAAAACATATACTCCAATCAGATAGGGTGGAATTTGATGGAGACTCCTCAAGTGTGCGGATGTGATGTTTGTCACTATTCAGATTTGCACCTGATGGTTTTGGCTTGGCAGATGGTATTTGCAGTGCATCTGTGAATCACATGGCTATACTTATGAATATGAGTGGATGGCTGAAGGCTTGATATGCCAATGCATGTGTATTTCTCCACTAACTAAATCCTATATTTTGTATGCCATCACTACTAGCTCAAAGTACATTATTTTAATTATTGTGCAAGTTGATAATTAAAGGAAATGTGTGATTTTGCAACACGCACCCTATTTTATAATTTTCTCTATACCATATATACTACAATAAAAGATATGGGAGATTTTCCATTAATTGGTTTGTAACATAAACATTTACTGGTGGTCTTCAAATACTCAATCCCTCTAGTCATTTATTCACATTGCAAATTGAAGTCTTTACAGTGAAGATAATCTATGGGATCAGAATGCTTCATTTGGCATTTCCTTCCTGCCACACTTGTGGGTGTCTCCATGAGGAGCTCTTGCCAAGGAACTACAGGGTTTGCATCCCATTGCCAACTTTCGAGCTCCCTCTTCCAAACAAAATTGAAGGTCCCAAGATAAAACAAGGGTTTATCTGCAACTTGATGCTACATTACAGGGCTGTGTGAAAAATTATTGGTGAAAGTGTATTATCTCCAAGAACAAAAATTATGGTTTTCCCCTCGCAGTTGGTATCAATTTTTCTCTCCAATTTAATGGATCTGGTATAGTCTGTGGACTTAGTTGTTTACATTGCCAAAAAGGTTGTTCGGCCATAGTTCATTCATGGTGCTCGGTTCATTATGGCTCTACAAAGATATGATCTCTAGTCAAGCCCTGCATTGATTGGGGGATTATTTAAGCATCAGGACATTATGGAGAGTCATGAACATTTCATGGCGTATGATAGTTTCAAGTGGGCAATGGAAAAGAAGAGTTTCAGGATTGTAAATAACAACTTGCAAATTATGGGTTTGATTATTGGGAAAGCTTTGGTGGATAATATATGAAGAATGGCACACATGATTTTGGACTTGATAATTTCACCACTCCCTTTGGTCCAACCTCAGACTGGCAATTGGCTACCCACTGGTAATGCATTATAGGTCTCGGACCTGAATGTCACAATTTCACCTGGTCATTCCTCTAACAGATGACTAGTAGTTCAGTGTGCGCTTAATGGATGAGAAACTAACAAAGTCTTGGCACCGCTTGCAGGATGGGAAAAAGCTTGGCGCTCATCTTCCCCCATGGAAGATTGATCAAACTAGAAATACAGGTGTATAGCATTAGCATGCTTGATAAGCATATTTTGTAATTTTGTAATTTTTGTCATCTAAAATGTGTCCTTGGTCTAGGTTGACATGATAAAATTTAGAGGACTTTTGTGTTTTATGGCATCAACTTATAAGGAATTATGGTTTGCTCGTGTAAACCAATATGTACAAAATGATATATTTCCATATGTGTATACGACTACGATCCTGAGGTTTCTTTCTGGCTCTTCCACGAGGGAGTCATTGAACCAGTTTATTAATAAAAATATGGTGGTAACCCCACTTTGGTTTTAAAAAAAAAGATAATAATTTGAAATATGGAATTATGAGAGTTTTTTTATCAATTGGTGTTTTTTTTCACAACACATCTAATGTTGAAAAAAGGTGTGAATCAAGAAATAGTATTCATTATCAGATCTCTCTCTTGATCATACTAATCATGTTGTTGTATGTGTTCCAAATCTAAATGTGAGTGAAGAGTGCTTGTTGCAAACAATAGTTGTTCCTCACATTAATGATGAAATGGTTAGTGGATTTTTTTATAATAATGTTGATATAGAGATGGATATGAATTTGGATTTCACACCACATAATATGTTTACTAGTTTTTCTAGTAAAGAGGCTACATGAAGAAGTTGTTTGTAGTCTAATACTGAAGAAGAGGAAGAAGAAAGTTATTCATCATATAAAGGAAATGGTAATGTGCAGAATTTTGATGATGTTGATTCATCTTTGCATGAATTAGATGAATATGATGATGAGATTCAAATAATGAAGTGCCATCATTTTTTGTTGATAATGATATTGAGTTAGAAGAGTGCATAGTTGGTTAAAATGAAGAGGATATGTTTCAGCCTATGATTTTTCCACATGAAAATATCCAAGAAAATGTGTATGAGGAATTAATTAAGGTGTGTGTGCCTGAAATTAATGTTGCAAGTTTTTTTGATATTGTTGTCCCATCAATTGTAGATCAATTTTCTTCTCAACATTTTATTGTTTCAAATGACTATGAACCTACATGTGTGGTTGACAAGGAAGATGATCAATGGTAGAAAGATAACTATGATCTCTTCACTGATGAGAATGATGGTCACGATATCAATTCTTCTTGTTATGAAAGATGCAATGTTGAACATTGCTTCAGTTTATTTAGTTTTGTCTTCTCTTGATGATGATGATTATGAAATTGAACTATATGGTGTTTTTAGTGAAGTTCCTAATTTTTTCTTTGATGAAGATATTGATATGGACTAGTCATTTCTTTCTTATAATGTTTATAAAGGGTAATTTTATTTGGTTTTTAACCCTTTGTATGAAGAGATAATTGATAAACCAAATGTTATAGATGATGTACCAATTTGTGAAGTTGATGGTGTGCACAGAGATAAATCATAAAGTTCACCTTCTTTTCAGTCAGATGATTATGTGGTAATGCGTGATAATAATTGTATGTTATATCTTAATGCATTACTTGATCAAGGTTGCATTTTCTTTCCATATAGTGATGAGATGAATAGTGATGCATACTTTTTTGAGTATGAATATTATAAGGGGTGTTATTGGAAAGACTTGGGCAATTTTAAATATGGAATTATTTTTCAGCCTATGGAATTTTATGTATGTGAACAACATGTATACATTGATTTTTTTAGGTAGTGGGTCATATATGTTGATGAGAATCAGACATTTGATAAATTTAAATACCGGTGTTACAATTTTTGGTGTCGCGAATCCACCAAATAAGAATCAAGTTTGATTTCTTTTTTCTTGTAGAAGAATAAGATCATGGAAGATGGAGTGGTCTTCTCAACCATAGATTCTAAGATCTTTCTATGCATGCAAGAGACATACATCCCCAGGTGGAGCTACTATTGGTACTCTCAAATTCTTGAGATTACCATGTTGAAATTTTTGAAGGAATCCCTTTGTGCACTCAGTTGTGGTGCCTTGTTTTGGTGTTGAGTTTTTCAGGTACCTTGTGAATTTTAAAGCTTCTGTTAGAAAGTAAAGTCCACCAAGATAACTGAGAGGGGGGGAGGGTGAATCAGTTATCTAATAATTATAACTTTTATCAAATTCAACAACATTTAACCATGTAAGAAATATAATTACCAACCATAGAAAGATATTCATACACAATGACACAATAACACAAGATATGTTGACTAGGGAACCTCTTGATCAAAGAGTAAACCCCGGTGGGAATGATGCCCAAAAAAGATGCACTAATATGAGTATTCATTGTGAGAGGATGGACTATGTTAGGAGTCTTATGAAATACATTTAGTACATATGAATCCCTGCTAGGAGATTTTGAATCCTTGTTAAAAGATTCTAACCCGGTTAAGAGTTATAGAAAACAGAAGGACCCACTGCCCAAACAGCTTCAGGGTAAGATCACTGAACACACTGTTCAAATAATCTTTGCATTAATCAATAGAATAATATGTTACCTCTTCTCTGACTATGCCAAACCACACTCATTGTTACATTAGACCTCAATTTTAGATCTCTGCACTTTGCATGTCTTCCTTCACAATTTCACTCTCATACTTAGCCCTTTTCTTCACTTCATGCATATTGCATCACACATCATCACTAAAACTATATTCCCATTTTCATACCAATAAGGAAATACATTCCTTCCTTTATACCACACTCAAATAATTACAAATGAGTCTGCATACAATTACAAAATAAAAGTTTCCACACGCTACACCAAAATTACACAAAACTGTCAGCTTCCAAATATAAAAAATCTTCACTCATGTGACCTCGAAGTTTGCATTGTCAACCACATCACTATCAATGTGTCTTCAACTTATCTTTAACTATGCAAAACTAGCTTCCATCTTGATTAGGAGATATCATTTGATTTCCACAAACCGCTACTCAGGAACATTGCCTGAATACTACTTCCACCAAAATGATCATAACTTCCATGAATCAATGAATTACTGCATGCGCTCTTAACCATAGAAATATAACATATAAAAGAATATATCCTCAAAATTACATAGCTCCAACTATAATATCCCATGTGTGCTAATCAAAACACTATCTGCTTCTCTGTGAGTCTCTAGAAGATCACTATGTTGACATAAATGACAATCATAGTCATGAATGCAACAACAACTGCTATAGAATGACTGCCAAGCATTCATTCCTAACAATCTCCCCCATTGGCATTGATGGAAACATAGATGAAAAACATCCAATGTGTTAGCACCTGCAAAATTCTTTTTTTTCATGGATATATGTTTTTCTCTTTGGTCCCTGCAGGGTTTTCTTGGTCTCTTGCCTCAAACCCTAGTTCAAATTTTCAAATATCTAGCCGTTGGTGAAGAAAAACCCTAGGTTAACTTGAGATTTGTTCTATTTCTTTATTACTTTTTTGGGTCACTTAGGTCTCCTTTCTACATGTGGTCCTTTTCCTAGTCTTCACTAAATCACACCATGCATTTCCTTATTCTTAAACCTTCAAGCGATTTGGCGATTGTGTTGTCTCTTATTCGCTTGTTTCCTGGCAGTTCCATATTAACCTTCAGCGACTTGGAAAATGAAGAAATGTCAAAGTATGTTTCCCTTTGGTCCCTGATTCTTGTAATAAAAAATTAATGGTTAAAAAATCATTCAGCGATTTAGCGAATACAATCAATCGCTTGTTCTCCAAGTTCTTGGGCGGTTAGGCTTTTGGTTCAGTGATTGGGGGAATGCATTGGTCGCATACTCTCTTGTTCCTAGTAGTTAAACCTAAAACATTATGTGACCTAGCATGGCAGTTTATCTTTTCTTCAGTCACTAAATCATGTGATGGGGGGCCCAGCATCTCTGTCTCCTTTTAATCCTACAGCAGGTGCATGATCTCATGAATTCTTAATGGCTATGAGATCATGAGACAACCGTCCGATCCTCCAGCTTGTTTGGGCTAGTATGCAGTGGGTCCTTGACTACCATGTCATTATGACATGGATGCTTTTGATTGGTTGAGATTCAAGCGACGTGGCGGTTGACAGGACCTTGTTCTTAAAGATGAATTCAGGAAGGGGCCCGCTCTATGCAACATGGTAGGTTTTGATTCGACGGAGTGGCTGATAAGGCAAGGTGGGGTCACTCTTTAATGGCATTGACAACAGATTCAAGATCAATGATTGTCTTATGTTTTCATGGAATCTTTCCAGGTTATGCGCTCATAAGACTATTGTCCAATCTTCCAGGTAATCTGGCATTTCTCAGTGGGCTCGAATCTCTCAACGGGAATCACAGAGGATCTACGATTGTCACTTATTCACATGGAATCTTTCTAGGCCATGTGATCATGTGACCACCATCTGATTTAAAGGCTTGTATGAGTGGGTTTGATGTGCTACATCATGCTGAGATGCTCATTTCTCATTGGTTGTAGGGCACTGATGTGGCAAAAGACTTTTCAATGACTTGTGATGGTTGCAAAGATTTATGTGGACCGCCTGATCTACCAGGAAGAAATAAAATTAATGGTCACATTTTAAATTTGGTTGATTAACCATTGCTATCAGGAATTTAAAATTTTTAAGGGTTTTTCAGCGACAGAAGGACTAGTTTTTAATGCTTTAGCGGTTGGATTTGGTAGATATGATTTTTCTAACTGATACAGTGTGGTCCAAAAAGTTTGATAATTGATTGTAGAAGGTTTGTACCGTGAGAAAGTGGGTAAAGGTTTCTCTAGGCATGTTGCAGGTGGTTGATCAGATTGATAAACTTGATGAATTCATGATCTTCGGTACACTATTCTTAGAGATTTCTCATAAAGGAAGATCATTCTAGGATCTATTTTCTCCAGGTTACTTGGTTTTCTCCCCTGTAATTAATTCTGATTGAATCTAATTGGTTTGGTGGTTGAAACCTTTACCCTAGTCATCTGTAGCTTGTTGCATCCTAATTTTTGTGATTCCAAGGTGACTAGTGGTATATATGGCAGCTATTTTTACTTTTTTTTGGTTGTTGATGTTATGTTGAAAATCAATGTAAAAGACTAAACAAGGAGAGCTTGGATTTTGGGTTTGTCTCCTAGCATTTTGTTGTCTTGGTAATGTATAGATTCTACAAATTTTAATGAGAATACACTTGAATTCCACTCTCAGATTTATGTTTGTCTTCTTGTTTTGATCTTGGGCTCATATATTTTAATGTCACAAAGTGAGTTAGCATATGGTAAACAAAGAGTATTGTGGAATTATCTTTGAGTTCCTAACAAAGTTAGGATTAAAGTCTTTAAGGTAATTTTAGTGAGTTCATGGTTGGATAGGAATTTGATGATCAGGTTTGGGAGTGAGAGGGATAATAGGCAAAGAACTTATTCTGAGTTCAAGAGTGTTTGAGTTAGGATTTTTAGTTGATATATGTTATTGAGTGACTCTATGCCCTAGGTTAAGGCACTAATCCATTCTCTAGAAGCAGTTCATCATCATCAATCACATATTTAAATGATAAAATCTTTAAAATTAGTTTGTAAATGGTATAAATGCATAATATTTAGTGATTCTTTTCAAGAAGTGAATCAAGGGTACACCCGCTTGAGCATCTAGGCTCAAAGTGTAGGAGGATCCTTATTGATCCTTGTTAATTGGCCCTTTTCCTTGCAGACTTTGGAGTGGTGATGGAGTCAGTGACATTAGTTTGTCAATCATAGTGTAAACCTACAAGTAGAAAGAAAAGACAACCAACAAAATGATGACTCTACTGGGGAGAGTCTAGAGAATAAAGTTATTAGTGGACTTTTGTGTTTCTCCTATATATTCGATTGTTGTCCCTAAGATTTTCAGAGATTTCCTACTTTGGTGGGTGGTGACTCAAAAGGATTAGAACTAGTGTTATAGACTACAGATCATGGACAAAAGAAGGAATACTAGGTCCTTTGTCAAGAAACATCCGAAGGTTACTCTGGAATAGTTACCTAGACAGGAAAAGAAAAGTTGGATCAGAAGAGATAGAGAGTCTACTAGTGCTCCCATGAGAGAACAAAGAAATACTAGAAATAGAGAACCACATGCATCCTCTAATGAGGAAGAGTCACAATACAAGAGTTCTAAATCAGATAGTGGTTGCTCTAAAGATAGATTTTATGATACCCCAAAGGTAGTATTTCAAGATAAAGGTTCATTACCTGCAAGTCAAGATGAACAAGCTAGAGAAAGGGGTTTTGGACCAGATTTAGATCTTGATGAGGATATGTTCAGAAGGCAACCCATGAGACCAAGACAGGTCCATTTCCCATATCAAAGTCTCACTAATATGGATGTGTCATCAAGTCTTGATGATATTATGATAGACCCAGATGATTTGAGTGCACTAAGGTTACAGTTGGCAAAGCAGGATGCCATACATAAGAGGTTCCAAAAGGAGAGAGAAGCTGAGAAAGTGAATGCTCTGATAGAAAGAGAGTCTCTTCTTAGAAAGATTAATGAGTTGAAGGAAAGAAACAAGATGCTTGCTTCTGCTCCTAAAACTTTGCAGCATGATGTCTTTGGTGATCTTGATGCTTTGAGAAGTGAGTAGGAACACTTGTTGCAAGACCATGAGTTTGATAAAGAGGGCCCTATGATTAGATAGGTTCAAAGTTATGCTTCTCTTCCTAAAGATAAAGATGGGCATGATATCACTAAGCCTACTGTTGCTATTGGAGAGAAAGGAAATCAAAAGATGGTGGGACTCCAAATAAGCAAACCATTGACAATACCAAAGGTCCCACAACCCATTTCAAATAAGGATACAGAAATGGAGAGAAGAAGAAAAGAAGATGAAGACCTAGCAAGAGAATTAGAGAAGGCTGAAATTGAAGCCTCCATTGTAGAAAAAAGAAGAAAAATCCAGTTCTTGAGGGCTTCATCTGCAAGTACTCTTGTACCATCCACTACTGATGAACTAGGTATGCCATCAACAACTTCTAATGTTGTTTCACTATGTAATGTTACTACTAGTAGTTCACTTCCTTCTTCATCTACCAAGATAAATGTTGATCCTAAACAATAGTCAAATGCACAAGTAGATGGAAATGTAAATGTGAACATTGACCCTAAGGTGAACACTAATTCAAGTTTTCAAAAAAGACCTATGCAACTAGAAGGCTATAGGTAGATTAGTTTTGAGGGAATACTTGGTTACCCAAATGCTTTTCCAACTGATATAAGAGATAAGGTACCTAAGTTTTCTGGTAACAATGCCATTAGTTGTGAGGAACATCTTAGGTTATTTGTTGATATGCTAAATGATTATGAGATAGAACATGAGGATGTAGTCATGAAATTATTTGTTCAATCTTTGGTGGAGGATGCTAGAGATTGGTTTAAGAGACTCCCTGACCGATGTATTGACACCTGGGATTCTTTTGAGAAGTGTTTCAAAGAATAGTATGGTGATAGGCCTAATGCTAGTTTCATGTTGAATGAATTCAATACTATAAGGAAAAATCAAAATGAATCTGCAGCTGATTTCAATATGAGATTTCAGAAGGGTATGCATAAGCTATTTCAAGTCATGAGGCTAGATGATAATGTTTGTTTGACCACATACTTCAATGCCTTTGAGGAAAAAATGGGATATTTGTTGAGGGACAAGGAACCAAGAACTCTTAGAGATGCTTTTAGGATTTTTGTCAACACTGAAAAATAACATGAAGATTTTAGGAAAACTGGGTGGAAAGAGAGATGATCCAAAGTTGTTCGGAGATAAAAAATACAAACGGGATAATGAAAGAAATGTTGGAAATAAGAAACAAGAGGAAGATAAATTGGATAAGGTGTTGAATGCATTGAAGGATTTAAAAGCACCTACTAATAGAATTAATAATGTTCTTGCCAATGAAAAGCCTCAATTCAACAACCATTTTAGTAGGCAGAATAGATTGCAGAATTATCCCTAAAACACCTAGTGGAAGGATGGCAAGCCTATTGTCCCTGTTGCAAGAGGAGACAATGATAGGTCTATCCCTGATCCTTTACACAAGGCTTCTATAAATGTCATAGAGAATGCACCATGGTGCATAGCATGCCAGTCCCCTCATTCTACAAAGCATTGTGTGGTTGCACAATCCATGTCAGCATATCAAGATGATAACAATGAGGAGTTAGATCAAGAAGAAAATCATGATGACATTGGGTGCAATATGGAAACTTCATATTTAGGATATGAAGATGATTCTGATATTGATGAAGAAGTAGATGTATGCCTAAAAAGACACAATAGGGCAATTTTCCGTTAGGAGGTTTTTTCTGATAATGATGACATTAATGAAAAGATATATAACATGAATTCCTCCTCAAAAATAGTGAATTTGAGAAGACCTTCAAAGGAAGAAATGGATAGAATTACTGCAGAAATGATAGCCCAAGTGAAAACTAGAGGCATGGTGGCAAGGGATACAAATGAGAATTCTGTAGGAATGTTTATGAAGAACACCAACTCCAGAGAACCTAGTGAGAATAAGTCAAAAAATGATCATATGGCAAGATTCAAGAATGTAAAAGGTAAGAAATGGGAGCCTAGGGGAGTTGGAGTTGAAAAAATTTCTAATGAAATAGAGAAGCCAGTCAACACAATGGCTAAAGATGAAAAGATGAAGGTCACAGCTACAACCAATATATCAGATAAACAAAAAGACAATAAGGCAGAACAGATTGAGTTTCCTCCCTTTGTCCCTATTGACATGTTGGTTGTGTTGTCTCAGATAACTGTCAAGGTTCCATTGTCAGAATTGTTAAGGAGCCCTGAACATAAGGATAGGGCTCTTGCATGGGTAGATAATGTCCATGATAATGATGTCACATGCAATGAACCTCAGGATAAAGTTTTGAAAGAAGTGGAGGTCTAAGGATTGGTATCTCACATACCACCTATATACTTGGATAATTCTGTCAATGCTAGCCTTGAAAATATAGATCCATTCTTCTTGAGTATCCTTGTGAATGGAATGAAATTAAGAAATTGTATGATTGATTCAGGTGCTTCCAATACTATCATGCCTTTCAAAATTATGGAAAAGTTAGGCCTCAAAGTTGATACAGTCCAAGGTAGATGTTGTGTAATGGATCAAAGAGAAGTACCAGTCATTGGGACTATAAATGCTATGCCATACAGATTCAAAGCCTACCTAGAGAAAGAATTGACTATGAGTGTGTTAGTAGTAGACATTCCACCCCATTATGGTATGCTATTATCTAGGAAATGGAGTGCTTCCATGGGTGGAAGTTTGCAGTGTGACTTGTCTTTTGCAACTTTCAATTTTGATGGTCAGTCCATTAGGATGAAAGGGAACCAAGGGTAACTTATATGATTGAAAAGAATATTGATAATGAGGTTGCCTTCTTTGTAGATACTAATGTCAATGCTTTTAGAGATGAGGTCACTGTACTTGAGAAGGAGCCTGTATTGCCATGTATTGCTGAAAAGATAGGTTTTGAGTCTGTGAAGGGTGATTTGTGGGTGATGTACTTTGATGGTGCTAGCTACAGAGATGGAGCAGGAGCAGGTATTTTAATCATATCTCCTAATGGGAGCACCTACAAGTTTTCTTTCACATTGAATTTTTCATGTACCAATAATATAGCAGTGTATGAAGCATTATTGCTAGGATTGAGATTGGCACACAAGCATGGAATTAAATGTATAAAAGTTATTGGGGACTCTGAATTAGTGGTATCCCAAATAAGACTAGTATATGCTTCCAAGAACAAAAGGCTAAAATAGTGCAGAAATGTTGTATGGGATTTGATTGAGTGTTTTGAGGCCTTCAATATTGAGTGGAAGGATAGAAGTAATAATAAGGTGGCTGATTTGTTAGCCAATATAGAAATTAATCCTAGTGATATTACTTTTGCTGGCCTCTCTAAGGTTGAAATTCAGACTAGGCCTAGTATACCAGACAATGTTGAGAACTGGCAAGTTTCTGAAGATGACCAGAATATCGTGAGATTTATGAATTGTGAAGATCAATATCATGGTCAAGAGTTATATTGTTCAACCTTGTTTGAGATTACAAAAGGAAAGGAGTTGTCCTTGGTAATGAGGTCCTGCAACTTAAAACTAACAAGGTTCCCAAGGGACTTGTTGTTCTTGAAAATGTATTTGATAATCAAGACAGAGTTTAGATAGGTACTAAAAAGGAAGACCAAATGAATCTAGAAGAGATAAATCTTGGAACACAAGAAACACCTAAGAAGGTGTACATTGGTAAGGATATGTCTCATCAAGTAAAAAGGTCATTAATTGAATTACTAAGAAAATTCAAGCATGTCTTTGCATGGTCATATGATGATCTAAAGGTTTATAGAGAAGACTTGTTCCAACATATTATTCCTTTGAAAGAAGATGCCAAACCCTTCAGGCAAAAAAAAAGGCCTATAAATCCTACCTTATCACCTAAAATGCAAGAAGAATTAATGAAGTTAAGAGATGCTAGAATTATCAAGCCCATTAGGCATTCTTCTTGGGTTTCAAATTTGGTCCCTGTCAGGAAGAAAAATGGTGACATCAGACTATGTGTGGATTTCATAAATTTAAATGTCTCTTCTCTAAAGGATAACTACTACTTGCCTAATATGGAGGCTATGTTGCAAAGAGTGACTGGGTTTGATTTGATGTCTATTATGGATGGTTTTTCTAGCTATAATCAGGTAATTGTAAAAGAATCAGAACAATTTAAGACAACTTTTACTACCCCTTGGGGGACATATGTTTATGTGAGAATGCCTTTTGGTCTCACAAATGCTGGTGCAACTTTTCAGAGGGAAATGGATGTTGCCTTTGTAGATTTTATAGATGATTTCCTTATTGTCTATCAAGATGATCTAACTATCTATTCCAAGAAAGAAGAGGATCACTTCTTTCATTTGGAGAAGATATTTGTGAAAGCTTTGGAATATGGCATTTCATTAAATCTAAGGAAGTGTGGATTTGGTGTGACTGAAGGCAAGTTGCTAGGCCACCTAGTTGGAAATTAAGGAGTTAGAATTGATCCAGAGAGGGTGGTAGCTATTGAAAAAATCCCTAAACCAAAAAATGTTAAAGGCATTCAGTCTTTCTTTGGCCAGGTAAATTTCTTGAGAAGATTTGTTACAAATTTTGCTGAAGTTACTAGGTCAATATCCAAGATGTTGAAGAAAGGATCTGAGATCAAGTGGGAAGGTGAGCCTGATAAAGCTTTCAAGAATATCAAGAAAGCTATCAAAGATGCACTTGTGCTTAAGGCACCTGATTACAATACCCCAATGCATATTTTTTCCTTTGCATCTTTCCATACTATTGCTGCAGTTTTACTGCAGAAAAATAATGAAGGCTATGAGCAGCCTATTGCATTTTTTAGTAAATCTTGTGAGGCTACTGAATTGAAATATGATATCAATGAAAAATAAGCTTATGCACTGGTGAAGGTTGTCAAGGCTTTTAGATGCTATCTGATGGGATCAATTGTGATTACTTTTGTGCTGAGTGCTGCAGTAAAAGATATCTTTTCATAGTAGGAGGTGTCTCGAAGGAGATGCAGATGGATAAATAGAATTCAAGAATTCAATATTGACATCCAGATTACCAAATTGGTTAGAGGACAAGGATTGGAAAAACTTATGGCTCAATCCAATCTTGATGCTAGTCATATAAACCAAACTGAAATTGATTACACTTGTGATATGGATGATTGTATTTGGTATCAAGATATTATCTTCTACTTGAGAACTATGAAGTGCCCAGTAGGGATAGATGATAATAAGAAGAGGACATGAAAGTTACAGGCCATCAATTATATGATTATAAAATGCAAGTTATACAGAAAAAAATTTAGATTGCATACTTTTGAAATGTGTTGATAAAAATAGAGCCGACAAGTTGTTAAAAGAAATGCATGAGGGAGTTTGTGGAGGGCATTATATGGGTAGAAGTACTGCTCAAAAAATCTTGAGAGTAGGATTTTGGTGGCCCACAATCTTTAAGGATACAGAGCAATTAGTGAGAAAGTGTGATGCTTGTCAAAGATTCACTGGTAAGCTAAAATTTTCAAGTAATGTGCCCTTGAGGCCAATAGAAGTGCAAGCTCCATTCCAACAGTGGGGAATAGATTTCATAGGGGAAATACCAAATAGGTCCAGTGGGGGACACTCTTGGATCTTAGTTGCCATTGATTATTTTACAAAGTAGGTAGAAGCTATCCCTACAAGGAATTTGACTAGTAAGGTGGTAACTGATTTCTTATTGAATAATATTGTCACAAGGTTTGGTTGTCCTAAGAGGATTGTCGGTTATAATGCAATGTGCTTTAGGTCTGCTAAATACAAGGATTTCTACAAAGGTCTAGGAATCCAGATGTCATGCTCCTCACCCTATCATCCACAAGGGAATGGATAGGAAGAATCAACAAATAAGAGTTTAATGAAAATCCTCAAGAGGATTCTTGATAAGAATAAGAGGGCGTGGAATTCAAAGTTACCATTAGCTATATGGGCTGATAGGGTAACTATTAAAAAGGCAATTGGTTGTGCACCATTTGATTTAATATATGGGATACATGTAAGGATGCCTCATAACAACTTATTGGAAATGTATAAGTTTGTTCAATTGTATGATGATGATATAGATGATGAAATGCAGTTAAGAATTGAAGATCTCATTAAGTTGGATGAAACTAGAAGAGAATCAACCTCAAGAAATGTCAAGTTGTAGTTACAAGTTAAGAATTTGTATGAAAAGACAGCTGTTGAAAGAAAGTTTGAACCTAGTGACTTGGTATTAATCTAGAATGCTAGATTGGAAGATAAAGGGAAACATGGAAAATTTGATCCAATCTGGTTGGGGCCATATCATATTCATGAAAAATGGGGCCATGATTCTTACATTGTCAAAGAACTAAATGGTGATATTCAAGAATTGCCAGTTCATGGACAGTTCTTGAAAAAATGCTTCAATTGAAGGTATTTATCTTTCCATGAATAGTAGCTAGGTTTGTACATAAGTGTGTGTTCTTTTTGGTTAGTTTGTAGGGTTTTTTCCTATTGCTCTTTGTTGTTCAAGTTTTGTCCAATAGGTGGTCTGCTTCACCCAGTAATCCTGGATCCTTGCTATGCCTGCAAGAGGCATACATCCCCAGACAAAGCCACTGTTAGCACCTAAAAAATTCTTTTTTTTTTCATGGATATATTTTTTTCTCTCTGGTCCCTACAGGGTTTTCCTAGTCTCTTGCCTCAAACCCTAGTTTGAATTTTTAAATATCTAGCCGTTGGTGAAGAAAAACCCTAGGTCGACCTGAGATTTGTTCTATTTCTTTGTTACTTTTTCGGGTCACTTAGGTCTCCTTTCTGCATGTGGTCCTTTTCCCAGTCTTCACTGAATCACGCCATGCATTTCCTTATTCTTAAACCTTCAAGCTATTCGATGACTGTGTTGTCTCTTATTCACTTGTTTCCTGAGAGTTCCATATTAACCTTCAGCGACTTGGTGAATGAAGAAATGTCAAAGTATGTTTCCCTTTGGTCGCTGATTCTTGTAATAAAAAGTAAAGGTTAAAAAATCTTCAGTGATTTAGTGAATACAGTTAGTCGCTTGTTCTCCAGGTTCGTAGGCGGTTAGGCTTTTGGTTTAGTGATTGGGAAAATGCATTGGTCGCATAGTCTCTTGTTCCTGGTGGTTAAACCTAAAAAATTCTACAACCTAGCGTGGCAGTTTATCTTTTCTTCAGTTGCTAAATCATGTGATGGTAGGCCCGGCATCTTTGTCTCCTTTTAATCCTATGGTGGGCACATGATCTCATGAATTCTTAATGGCTATGAGATCATGCGACAACCGTCTGATCCTCCAGCTTGTTTGGGCTAGTATGCGGTGGGTCCTTGACTGCCATGTCATTATGACATGGATGCTTGTGATTGGTTGAGATTCAGGTGATGTGGTAGCTGATAAGACCTTGTTCTTAAAGATGAATTTAGGAAGGGGCCCACTCTGTGCAACATGGCAGGTTTTGATTCGATGGAGTGGCTGATAAGGCAGGGTGGGGTCACACTTTAATGGCATCAGCAATAGATTCAAGATCAACAAATATCTTATGTTCACATGGAATCTTTCTAGGCTATGTGCTCATAAGACCACCGTCTAATCTTCTAGGTAATCTGGCATTTCTCAGTGGGCCCAAATCTCTCAAGAGGAATGACAGAGGATCTATGGTTGTAGCTTGATCACATGGAATCTTTCCAGGCCATGAAATCATGCAACCACCATCTGATTTAAAGGCTTGTATGAGTGGGTTTGACATGCTATGTCATGCTGAGATGCTCATTTCTCATTGGCTGTAGGACGTTGATGTGGCAAAAGACTTTTCAATGGCTTATGATGGTTGCAGAGATTTATGTGGACTGCCTGATCTGTTGGGAAGAAATAAAATCAATAGTCGTGTTTTAAATTTGGCTGATTAACTGTTGCTATCAGGAATTTAAAATTTTTAATGGTTTTTCAACAACAAAAGGACTAGTTTTTAATGCTTTAGCGGCTGGATTTGGTAGATATGATTTCACTAACTGATGTAGTGTGGTCCAGAAAGTTTGATAATTGATTGCAAAAGGTTTGTACCATGAGAAAGTGGGTAAAGGTTGCTCGAGGCATGTTGTAGGTGGTTGATCAGATTGATAAACTTGATGAATTCATGATCTTCGGTACACTGTTCTCAGAGATTTTTCATAAAGGAAGATCATTCTAGGATCTATTTGCTCTAGGTTGCTTGGTTTTCTCCCCTGTAATTAATTTTGATTGAATCTGATTGGTTTGGTGGTTGAAACCTTTACCCTAGTCATCTGTAGCTTGTTGCATCCTAATTTTTGGGATTCCAAGGTGACATAGTGGTATATATGGCAACTGTTTTTACTTTTTTTTGGTTGTTGATGTTATGTTGAAAATCAATGTAAAAGACTAAACAAGGAGAGCTTGGATTTTGGGTTTGTCTCCTAGCATTTTGTTGTCTTGGTAATGTATAGATTCTACAAATTTTAATGAGAATACACTTGAATTCCACTCTCAAATTTATGTTTGTATTCTTGTTTTGATCTTGGGATCATATATGTTAATGTCACAAAGTGAGTTAGCATATGGTAAACAAAGAGTATTGTGGAATTATCTTTGAGTTCCTAACAAAGTTAGGATTAAAGTCTTTAAGGTAATTTCAATGAGTTCATGGTTGGATAGGAATTTGATGATCAGGTTTGGGAGTGAGAGGGATAATAGGCAAAGCACTTATTCTGAGTTCAAGAGTGTTCGAGTTAGGATTTTCAGTTGATATATGTTATTGAGTGACTCTATGCCCTAGTTTAAGGCACTGATCCATTCTCTAGAAGTAGTTCATCATCATCAATCACACATTTAAATGATAAAATCTTTAAAATTAGTTTGTAAGTAGTATAAATGCATAATATTTAGTGATTCCTTTCAAGAAGTGAATCAAGGGTACACCCGCTTGAGCATCTAGGCTCAAAGTGTAGGAGGATCCTTGTTGATCCTTGTTAATTGGCCCTTTTCCTTGCAGACTTTGGAGTGGTGATGGAGTCAGTGACATTAGTTTGTCAATCATAGTGTAAACCTACAAGTAGAAAGAAAAGACAACCACCACAATGTTCCAAAAATCTAATACTACAACACTGCTTCTTCAAATCCTCTTCATCAATCAAATCTTGCTTCGTTATCCTATTCAATTCTCTCATATTGTTTTTCATGTATACTTCTCCCCCATTGACATCAATGAAAGAAATTCATCACTATGTCAACAACAACTCAATGTCAAAAGACACTTTTTAGAAATTACATTTACTAGAGTCCTCATGACTCGGCTCAAATACACATACTCCCCCATAGAGGAAGTACCAACATCCAGTCCAGAAGAAAGATAGGGCTCATATACCACTGGAGAGATGCAACCAATTGCATCATTACTCAAAAATAGGCTAGGGCATAACCCCAAGCATACCTCTTAGATACTCAAATGTATCCTTAGGCAAAGGCTTTGTAAATATGTTTTCTATCTGTTCCTTTGTGCTTATGTACTCTAGTCTAACTTCTTTCTCAGCAACTTTCTCTCTTACAACATGATACTTGATCTCTATATGCTTTGTCTTAGAATTTAATAAAGGATTCTTAGACATACTGACTATACCAGTGTTGTCACAATGTATAACAACAAGTTCAACATATTTTATTCCAATATCCTTCAGCATCTGCTTCATCCAAATTATCTGGTTACAATTGTTTTCTACTGCTACATACTCTGCTTCTACTATACTCTGTGAAATATAGTTCTACTTCTTTCTTAGCCAAGAAACTAATCTTCCTCTAAGAAAAAATGCTCCTCCACTGGTGCTTTTCTTATCATCAACACTACCTCCCCAATCAGCATCTGTATATGCACATAGGGTAAAATCATCAGAATTTTCATACCATAATCCATAGTCCATTGTGCCTTTTAAATATCTCATTATCCTCTTTACTACTACATAATGTGATTCTCTAGGTTTAGCTTGAAATCTTGCTACCATTCCAACTAAATGTGCTATATCCAGTCTTGTGTGTGTCAAGTACCGCAATCCTCCAATCATGGATCTGTATTTCTTCTGCTCAACTATCGGTGTTTCATCTTTGCTAGATAGTTTGTGTCCTGTAACCATAGGTGTTCCAACTGGTTTACAGTTCTCCATTCCAAATCTTTTCAACAAATCATTCAACTACTTTGTCTGACTTACAAAGATACCATCACTATTTTGTGTTATCTGTAATCCCAAAAAGTATTTCATTTCACCAATCATACTCATTTCAAATTCTATCTTCATTTCATCAACAAATTTGTCACTAGCTTCATCTTCTCCTCCAAAAATAATGTCATCAACAAAAATAACTATAACCAACAAACCATTTTCAATTTATTTTGTGTACAGATTGCTATCAGCTGTTCCTTTAGTAAATCCCAATTTTAACAAATACTTATCTAGTCTTGCATACCAAGTTCTAAGTGCTTGCTTTAGTCCATATAATGCTTTCTTCAATTTACACACCATGTCTCCTTCTTGAGTCAAAGGAAAACCTTCAAGCTGCTCAATGTAGACTTTTTCTTCCAATTCACCATTCAAAAATGTGAACTTCACATCCATCTGATAAACTTTGAATTTCTTAAAAGCTGCATAGGCCAAAAACATTCTTACTACTTCAATTCTTGCAACAGGTGCAAAAGTCTCTTCATAGTCAATTCCTTCTTGTTGTGAGTATCCCTTAAATACCAATCTTTCTTTGTTTCTTACTACTTCCCCTCATTTATTCATCTTGTTTTTGAATACCCATTTAGTTCCAATCACATTCTTGTCTTTAGGTCTAGGAACCAATTCCCATGTCTTGTTCTTTTCAATCTGTTCTAGTTCTTCTTTCATAGCATTAATCCAATGTTCATCTTCACAAGCTTCACTAGTAGATTTAGGTTCAATTTGAGAAATCAAACATAATGTACCTTATTCTGAGTCAGAACTCCTCTGTCCAAAAATCCAATAACTTGTTCAATAGGATGATGTTTTGATAAATACTTGTTCGGTGTCATAGTCTCAGATCTTGCTTCAACTATAGATTATTCTCTAGATTCCTCTCTGGTTTCTTCAGCATGACTCTCATTTAACAATTCATTGTCAGTCTCATAGAATAACTCATTAGTTTTAGTGTTAGGATTAGGATGAGCTTCTTCATCAAATTCATAATCAAGCATTCTTTCTTGAATTTTGAACTTCTCATCAACTTTAACATTTGCGCTCTCAACAATAGTTTTAGTTCTCTTATTGTAACATCTATATGCTTTGCTCTTCAAAGAATATCCAAGAAAAATTCCTTCATCACATCTAGGATCAAACTTTCAATATCATGATCTCTCTTTATATAACATTTGCTTCCAAAAATTCTAAAATACTTAACTAAGGGTGCATGTCCAAACCATAATTCATAAGGTGTCTTGTCTGTGTCTGCTCTGATTTGTACTCTATTCATTGTATATACTACTATATTCACTGCTTCTCTCCAGAATGTCTTTGCCAAATTATTTTCAAATAACATAGCTCTTGCTACTTCAGTCACTGATCTATTTCTTCTTTCTACAATACCATTTTGTTCAGGTGTTCTAGGGGCTAAAAACTGTCTCTTAATACCATTCACTTCACAAAAAGTGTTAAACTCTCTAGAAGTAAATTCTCCACCTCTATCAAATCTCAAACATTTAATCTTCATCCCAGATTCATTCTCAACTTTATTCTTAATGATCTTAAACTTATCAAATGCTTCATATTTTTCTTTAAGAAATGCAATCCACATCATTCTTGTAAAATCATCAACAAGAATCATAAAATACCTTTCTCCATAGAATCCTCTAGTCCTGGTAGGACCGCTCAAGTCTGTATGAACAATCTCCAACTTCTCTGCCGATGTGAAATTCTTACTAGGAAATGAACTTCTCTTCTGCTTAGCCATCACACATTCTTTGCAAATCATGTTAGTAGGCTTCATAATTTTAGGCAAATCCCTTACTGAAAGTGTAGTACTCACTTTCACAATATTATCAAAGTTTATATGACAAAACCTTCTATTCCATAACCAACTATCATCAATCTTAGTAATCAAACATGTCATCTCAGTAGGATTCAATTGAAATACATTACCTCTGGTTCTAGATCCAGTTCCAATCAGATTTCCATCTTTATCCTTTATCACACAAGTTTTCTCAGTAAACCAAATTTTATATCCCTTATCAACTAACTGTCCAACACTCAAAAGATTATGTTTCAATCCATCCACAAAGTAAACATCATCAGTATTAGGCTTTCCATCAAGAGTAATAGATCCTATACCTTTAATCAAACAAGGTGCATTGTTACCAACTCTAACAACTCCTCCTTCTTAATTGTTAAACTTCACAAACTTTGTCATGTCACCAGTCATATGATGTGAACCACTATCTATAATCCAATCAGCTTTCTTTTCAAGTTGAGAAACTAAGGCTTTTTCTTCCTTAACATTAGATTCAAGATTTTCTTCTTTAATTGCTACAAATCCTATGTCATCATTATTCTCAATATCACTTTCACTTAGAGTTATTTCTATACTAGCTTCAAGATCTTCATCATTAGCATAATAACATTCCTTAGATCTTCTAGGTTTGAAATTGCTTATGTACTTTTTAACTCTCTTAGGACATTTAGATGCAAAATGACCATATTCTTGACTAGTCCAACATTTAAAAATTTTCTTACCGTCTGGTTCTCTCTTCACAAGCAAGGCAATACCTTCTTCAATCTTCTTGTCTTCTTCATTTCTAGATCTGCTACTGCCAGCATAATCTCCACTCACACTGATGCTTCTTGACAAAGTAGGGTGAACACTAAGAGCACTAAATGTTGTCTCCATTCTAGGTAAGTCTCCTGATAACCTCAGGTTCATTTCTGCTACTTCCAGTCTTCCAAGAAGAGTCTCTCTTGTAAAGTTCAAAGTACAAGGTATCACTTGTTCAATCATCTATGTTGTCTACTTAAATACAGGAGTCAATGTCCTAAGAATTTTCCATATCACTTCATTCTCTATCTTTGTTCCTCCACAAGATTTTATCCCTGCAACAATTTCTGACATTCTACCAATATAGCTTCTAACAGATTCATCTTCCATCATTCTTATATCTTCAAATGCACATATCCAATTATGTAATCTAGCTTTCTTTGCATGTTAATCACCTTCAAAAGTAGAGTGTAAAGCTTTCCAAATTTCATGAGATTTTTTTAAACATTTTACCTGACTATATTCAGTCGCCAAGAGTGCTGTCAAAAGTGCTTCTCTTGCAAGTATGTTACACATGAATAGATCTCTCTCATCATTAGAGCATGTCTCAAGATTATCTTCTTCAATGATAGTCTTATCATTATTTGTAATCAACCAATAACATGGTCCTAAACATAGTAGATGTGTCTTCATCTTCTCTTTCCTGCTGTCAAAATTTACTCCATCAAACTTACGGCTTTCTTTCCTAAAATTTTCCATGGATCTCCTTAAGCTGTTAAACTTTCCTTTCAAGGACCTACCGCTCTGATACCAATTGTTAGAAAGTAAATTCCACCAAGATAACTAAGAGGGGGGGGGGGTGAATTAGTTATCTGATAATTATAACTTTTATCAACTTTAATAGCATTTAACCATGTAAGAAATATAATTACTAACCATAGAAAGATATTCATACACAATGACACAATAACAAAGATATGTTGACTAGGGAACCTCTTGATCAAAGAGTAAACCCCGGTGGGAATGATGCCCACAAAAGATGCACTAATATGAGTATTCCTTGTGAGAAGATGGACTCTATTAGGAGTCTTATGAAATACATTTAGTACATATGAATCCCTGTTAGGAGATTTTGAATCCCTGTTAAAAGCTTCTAACCCGGTTAAGAGTTATAGAAGACAGAAGGACCCACTGCCCAAACAGCTTCAGGGTAAGATCATTGAATACACTGTCCAAATAATCTTTGCATTACTCAATAGAATAATATGTTACCTCTTCTCTGACTATGCCAAACCACACTCACTATTACATAAGATCTCAATTTCAAATCTCTGTACTTTGCATGTCTTCCTTCACAATTTCACTCTCATACTTAGCTCTTTTCTTCACTTCATGCATACCGCATCACACATCATCACTACAACTATATTCCCATTTTCATACCAATAAGGAAATAAATTCCTTCCTTCATACCACACTTAAATAATTACAAATGAGTCAGCATACAATTACAAAATAAAAGTTTCCACACGCTACACCAAAATTACACAAAACTGTCGGCTTCCAAATACAATAAATCTTCACTCATGCGACCTCAAAGTTTGTGCTTTGAACCATGTCACTATCAATGTGTCTTAAAATTTCCTTTAACCATACAAAACTAGATTCCATCCCGATTAGGAGATATCATTTGATTTCCACAAACCGCTACTCAGGAACACTGCCTGAATACTGCTTCCACCAAAATGATCATAACTTCCATGAATCAATGAATTATTGTATGTGCTCTCAATGATAGACATATAAAATATCAAATAATATATCCTCAACATTGCATAGCTCCAACTACAATATCCCACATGGGCTAATCAGAACATTTTTTGCTTCTCTGCAAGTCTCCAGAAGATCACTGTGATGACATTAATGGCAATCATAGTCATGAATACAACAACAACTACTACAAAATGACTACCAAGCATTCATTCCTAACAACTTCATCAGCTAAAGGTGGGTTCCCCTCATTTCATTCATCTCATATGTCCACATGTATCTCATACTTATAGATTGAATGGTTTTGTAAAGTGCATTTCTCAAGATTTTTGTCAATCTGCATTTTGCTCATTGTTTAGACAAGTTGAAGATGCCCACTTTATGAAAGTATATTTTGAGCCCTAGTATGTGTTATGGGTTATCAATTTGTGGGTATATCCAATGCATATCAAATAGTACACATAGCCAAATTTTATGTCATGTGATTGCATTTTGCTAAATTTTGTTGTTTCCAAAAGGGCATGAGCAATGACATAAACATGACCCGTGCTTGGTTTGTTTTCAAGACTCATCAAAACAAAGGTGGTATCAATTGTTCTACTATTTTTGCAAGATTTGTAAAAAATGGATTTGGTGAAATGGTATGAAATTTATAGAGATGCCTTAAATTAATTTCCTATATGTATGCTGGGGAATACTTTTAAGACATTCATATATGCCCACACATATATTACAAAGTGCCAATAGGGTAATGGGCCTTTTGGTAGCTCGCATGTAGAAGTGACTTGGACTTGGAGACTGACTAAGAAATATTTTTTGGACTCATGATGAATCAGTAGACAAAATGGAAGTAAGATGAAGGTCCAAGGGAGAATCAAATGATGAAAAGTAGCACTAGTTCAAGGTGGATGGTAGGCACGATGGTGAAAGTGGTTGACACTCATAATCTCACAACCAAGATGATGAGGGAAGAGAAACAATGTACGATCATGAGAAAGAAACATGTGGTAGATAGGCACAACTTTGCAAGGTTATGGTGTAGTTAGAAAAAAATGGTGTAACCTTGCGATGGGAGATAGTTCATGCAAGGTCACAAGTTCACAGGTTAAAGATGTGGTTAGTTGTTAAGCTTGTGACCATACGAGTACTAGTTGTTGTGATTTCATGGGTTAGGTTTGTAATTATCACAAAATGTTGTGATTATACATGTAGTTATCAGAGATGTTAAGTCACGAGTTTGCAGGTCTTTTGGTAGGTTAATAGAAACTGTTGTGAACCTGCACACAGTTACACAAAGTAGCTGGTGCAACTTTGTGAGATTAACAGGAAGTGTTGTGAGCTTGTGCATGGTTACAAGAAATGCTAATCACAGTTTCATGGGTTTTCTTGGTGGTTAGGATTTGGATTTGTGAGGTTGTGAGGTAAATCAAAGGCTTCCACATGGTAGTCAAACATGGGTAGTTGACTTATTTTGACCAAGCTAGAGATTTGAGTTTGAATGCAATATATTATAGCTAAAGGGTTTGTGTATTCCTAGGAAATAAAGATAAAGATGAAGTAAAAGGTCAGAGATTGTCAGGTGGAAAGAGGGGAGTTGATGTTTTAAAAATCATATTTTGAGGAAGAAGAGACATGTATTATCTAAAAATCAAATATGAATCTCCTCTATCTTCTATATGTTGGCATAACTAGTTGGAGATTATTGATTTATGTTGTTCCAAGTAAAGACATGATTAGTATACATGATAATCAATTATATGTTTGTCATTGATGTCAAACTATTTAGCATGATGTTTTGACTTGTTACTATATCTATCAGAAGGAAAATATTGTTATTGTAATGAGAAGTTAAGGTAAAGGATATGTCGATAGGAACCTTATCAAGTAATAGTTAAGACAAACGATGGTGGATAGATGAATGATTTGATTGTTTATTAGAATATGCTAAAGAGTTAGTTGAAGGATTCTATTCATAAATATGTTAATCAGATATGAGTAAAGGTGAAGTTAATTTGATTAAGATACTTACTGGTAAACTATTATCTTATCAATATACTGAATAAAGTCTTATCGGTACAAAGGAAGTCTTATCGGAGATAGTAAAGACCTAAAGGCGAGAGAAGAATAGATGATGAAATAAGAAAGTGAGATGATGCAAGCATAATCCAAGGAGAAATGTGATGACACAAAGATAAAAGTAAAATGTATTAAGGAAGTTTCTACAAGAGTACAATGGTTTATCAATTAGCAATCTAGAAAGGATATAAAGAAAAGAAATCTGGATGGTTAGATTTGATATGAAAGATGAAAATCATTGGATTTAGGTTTAGGGTTTATAATTAAGGAAACTATACTTAAGGAGGAAGAAAGAAGAATTTTTGTATCATTGTGGAGAAAAGAAGAAGATTATGGTGAAAGATGAGATATCGACTATAATATATAAAATAGGGATCAAGATGTCATGTATGATATAGAGGATTGAGGAAGGTAAGCTATGTTGGAAATTTTCTAGCAAGCCAGTGCTGACTATATGTTTGTTATTGATGACAACATATGGTAAGTAGCATGCATGGAAGACTTATGTAGTAAGCTTTGAGTATATGTAGAATGGACATGTTATCAACATGATATCATGGACACAGAGGTTAATTGTTTATACAGATAGTAATGTAGCAGCTTGTGTTAGCAGTGTTCCTGAAAGAGTTACAGGCAGTGTTCTGTGAGTGATTGTCTGTACAATTATCATGGAGCCTTGCACCTTTGGATATGTGATGGAGACATGCTATTAATGTTACATTCATGGACACAAAGTTTGATGTGTAGTAGAAGTGAAGTTATGCAGTTGCCATTCACCAGTTGCAGTTTCCTGTGTTTATCCAAAAGATCTGACATAGATTATATTGGTACAAGAGTTGCACCTATCATCTTGATATGCATGCTTGGATTAGTGATTAGAGAAGAGATAAGAATGTTTGGTTATGAGAGAATAATTTAATTCAGCTTTAGGAGAAAGTATTAGTTAATTTGGTAGAGCTGATAGTGTGTAGCGTGCGTCTACACTTATTAATTTGGACATGTCCCAGTTTGTATTGCATGCTTAGTAAAGCCAATAGAAATGTTATTGGAGAGTGTTATTATTTCTCTAAAATTATTTCAAGGTGGTTCTAATGGGCTGACTTGATTATATCATTGAGAGGAAAGATATTTATCGGCAGTCATTTTGTGATTGCTAAGACATGGTTTAGAGTTGAAAGATAAGAGCAAAGAAGAGAGTGTGAAGTGTTGAGCCATTAGCAGAAGGTTTATGTGACCAAGTAAAAATTATATGCTATTCATTGGAACTAATCAAGACATCAGATCTACCTCGTAGTTCACAAAGATCTAGATATAGTGTGTATCTATTATTTAGAAGTTTTTATCCTTCACCCCATTGAGCAGTGATCTCTCAGACTGTGTGTCCTCACCCCTAATAGGGTCAATCATAAAAGAATCCTAATAGGGTTTGACCTTTGACCAGGTCACTGTACTTATTGCATTGTAAAGATCAACTCCTAATAGGGTTGTAAGATCTTCTAACAAGGATCATTATACACTAGTGCAGTTTATTAGTGGGTGTCAATTTCCAATGGGGTTTTACCTATTCAAGTTTCCCTGTAACCAAAATATAGGTGTTTTGTTCAAGTGTTCTTTCATTGTTTTTATTCTTAATGTTTAAGTATACTTAATTGGATAAAGAATTGAAACTCTTAGATAATTGATTCACCCCCCCCCTTCTCAGTTATCTCTTGGGACTATTCCTAACAATTGGTATCAGACCTAAGTTCCTCAGAGAGAAATTTTAACAGCTTGAAGTTGATCAGATGGCATTCTTTAGAAAAGACAGTCCTAAGTTTGATGGAGAGAACTATCCTAATTGGAAGAACAAAATGGTGACACATTTGCAGTGCATTTCTTTTGAAGTTTTGTAAGTGGCTATCAAAGATATCAATATCCCCTTTCTAGAAGATTGCAAAAGATGATGCTACTAGAAAGAAAAAATATTTGTTCCATTAGAATGCAATAGCCAAAGATGCCCTTATCAGCGCCTTATCTAATAGTGAGTTTTCAGAGTTAAAGAAAGTAGACACAACCTACAAGATATGGAAGCACCTAGAAGACATGTTTGAAAGAGATACACAAGCAATTAATGCACACACAAAGACATGGAAGAAAAGATACAATGCATTAGAGATGCTACATAAAGAAAACATCAGAACTTACAACTAAATGATTAATGAAGCAGTTGCTAGAATCAGGAACAATGGTAGAGAGATCTCGGAGGAAGACATTATGGATAAGTTGATGACTACTCTTACAATAGAGTATGAAAACAAGATCAACATCCTTGATGAGATCATGCAGATTATAAGAAATTTCAAGAGAGGGACCTTGATCAGAAAAATTTTAGCTTTTGAGATTTCAAGATTGAAGACAAAGCCTAAAAGTGAGACAACCTTCAAAGCATCAGTCCATGGTAAGAAATCTTTAAACACTTCTGGTAATTTTTATGATGAAGATGAAGATAAAGAGATAGATTCTATTATTGCTATGATTGCTAAGAAAGAAAGAAAAGGAAAAGGAAAGTATGAAGTTCATTTACCTTTCAAATGTTTCTCATGCAATAAGATTGGTCACTTTGAATCTAAGTGTCCTACAAGAGTTAAGAAATTCAGAACTAACTACAAGCCTAAGTATACAAAAGAATGTTACTAAGTTGGTGATGGAGTTTCTGATGATGATTCATTGAAGATGAAATTGGATTCATTACTATTATGGATAATATGGATCATGAAGATGACAAAAAGGACCAAGAGCTAGCATTGATTTCACAAGAAGACTTAAGGATAGATTGGATTATAGATAGCGGCTGTTCACATCACATGATAGGTGATAAAGATAGATTTGTTCATCTGGACAAATACAATGGTGGCATGATTAGATTTGGATACAACACTCCTAAACCTATTATTGGTAGAGGAGCTATTACATTAGATGGAAAGAACAATATTGATGATGTTCTTTATGTAGATGGTTTGTAGCATAACCTTCTTAGTGTTGGACAACTTCTTGAAAAAGGTTATAGATTGCAGTTCAAAGACAACAAGTGCATTGTTAACAACAAGGATGGTGTAATGATTGCATCAGGTTCAAAGACTAAAGGTAATGTTTTTCACCTTAATTCAGAAGCAAGTTGTTTTTCTGTTAAAGTAGATATGAGTTGGCTATTGCATAAAAGACTATGTCATATCAATTTTGATAACATAGTAAAGATAAGCAATGTAAAGGTAGTAAGAGATCTAGCTAGCATAGAAAAGCTAGTTGATACTATTTGCAAGGAATTTGTGATGGGAAAACATGTGAGGAATTCATTCAGAAGAAAGAGTAATTCAGTAGAGAACAAGTTGAATCTGATTCATACAAACCTATGTGGACCAACTCAAACAAGATCATACTATGATGAAAGGTATTTCATTTTGTTTGTTGATGATTATTCTAGAATGATGTGGGTTGCGTTCTTGAAAGATAAGTCAGAAGCATTTAAGAAGTTCAAAATATTCAAAGCTAAAGTTGAGGATGAATCTGGACTAAACATAAAGTGTCTAAGATCAGATAAAGGAGGAGAATTCACCTCTGACATATTCTGTGAGTACTGCAAAGAACATGGCATAAAGAGACAATTGAGTGCATCTAGAACCCCTCAGTAGAATGGGATTGTAGAAAGAAGGAATAGGATCATCCTTGATACAGCGTGCACCATCATGATTGAAGGAAATGTTGTACACACCTATTGGAGAGATGTGGTCAATACAATAGTTTATACCATCAATAGAATACAATTGATGCCTGGCAGTAATGTTCCCACAGTAAAATACTTCAAAATCTTTGGAAGCAAGTGCTACATCAAGAGGGATGAAGCAATAGGCAAGTTTGATACAAGAAGTGATGAAGTTATTTTTTTTGGTTACTCTACTAAAATCAAAGCTTATAGATGTTTTAACTTGAGATTGAAGAAGATCATTGAAATTTCTCATGTTAAGATTGATGAAAAGTTTATGGTTCAAGAAAGATATCATGATTATGAACCTATGATTGAAGAAGAACCCATTCCTTCCACTAGTGAGACAGTTGTTGAAGAGATGTTTGATAGTATTGATGTAAGGTTCAATGACCCTGAAAAAAGTGAAGAAGAAACTCAAAAGGAAGATGAGTCAGTATCACCTAAAGTTCGAAAGTATACATCTAGATATCACTCTAAGAATGACATCATTGGAGATCAGAGTGAAAAAGTCACTACAAGATCAAAAGAAAAAAGTTTAGCAAGCAATAAGGTGGTATGTTTACTATCTTAGATTGAACCTTTAGGTGTTGAAGATGTTGGAAAGTTGACTATACTATTGTATATTACAAGAAATAGTGTTTTGGAGTTAGTGCACATTATCAGAAGATCAAAATTTGGATAAGTACAAAAGACTAGACAGTTACTAGAGTACCAAAGGGTCAGAGCATTAGTGCACATGTGTATGATCTAGTTATGGTATGTGCCCTTGAATTTAAGCTTGTATGTATGTATTAATGCTATTCTAAAAGTGTATGATCAAATGAGACCATATGATGAAGATATAGACAGTTGAAGAGGTACAACCAGTGAATACCAGGAACAGAACAGAGTATGCAGCCGACTATTGGCAATTTGATTAGCGATGATAATATTGTTTTGTAATGGCTATGTGCCTATTTTAATTAGGTTTTAGACATTTAATTATCTTTGTTTGTAAACATGCTTGAGCCAATTCAATTGGAAGCATTGTATGTAATCGGTTATAGGCCTACCTAGTTAATTGTTTTGGTAGTGCATATAAATATTAGATGTGCCTTTGTAATAAGATATGGAAGTTGATATAGAGTTGAGATAAGTAGAGAATAAGTGTGCAAAGAGTAGTTAAGATGTATTAGAGCTTTGCAAGAGGTCAAAGCATTAGTGCATCAAAGGAACTAATCAGACAAGCAGTGTCACAGTGCTAATTCATCCAGCAGATATAGTGTGTATCTAAGATCAGAAGGTTGTAGCCTTCACCACTTGAGAAGTGAGCTCTAAGATAGTGAGTCCCCACCCCTAACGAGGTTATTGTAAAAGACTCCTAACAGTGTTCAACCCTTGACAAGGTCACTATACTAAAAGCAATGTAAAGACAACTCCTAACAGGGTTGAAGATCTTCTAGCAAGGATGACAAGACACTAGTGCAGTGTTGGAAAGTTGGCTATACTAGTGTATATGACTTGGTATAGTGTTTTCATTATGGCAACAAAGTCATATAGTAGTTTGGAGTCAGCGCACTTGATGAGAAGATCAGAAACTGGCTAAGTGTTAAAGACTGGAATGTATATAGAAAACTTGAAGCTCAGAGCATTAGCACACGTGCATACGACTAAGTTATAGTATGTGCCCTAGAAGATAAGTTGGTTAGACTATATTCATGCTTATTCTATGAGCGCATGATAAGATATGCAAGTATGACAAAGTTACAGACAGTTGAAGTTACACAGCCAGTGTGTGCTAGAGAAGAACAGAGTAAGCAGCCGACTATTTGAATTTTGATTTGCGATTATATCATTATGATGTAAAGGCCATGTGCCTATTGTAATTAGGTTTATGACATGTAATTTTTTTTTTTGTAAACATGCTTGAGCCAATTCAATTGGAAGCATTGTATGTAATTGGTTAAAGGGCCGACCTAGTTGTTTGTTTTGTATGCACATATAAATATGAGATGTGCCCATTGTAATTAGCATGAGAGTTGATAAAGAGTTGAGATAAGTAGAGAATAAGTGTGCAAAGAGTCTATAAGATGTATTAGATCTTTGCAAGAGGTCAAAGCATCAATGCATCAAAGGAACTGATTAGACAAGCAGTGTCAAAGTAACAGTTCATCTAGTAGATATAGTGTGTATCTAAGATCAGAAGGTTGCATCCTTCACCACTTTAGCAATTAGCTCTAGGAAAGTGAGTCCTCACCCCTAACAGGGTTTATTGTAAAAGAATCCTAACAGGGTCTGACCCTTGACAAGGTCTACTGTACTCAATACATTGCAAAGAAACTCCTAACAAGGTTAAGGATCTTCTAACAAGGATCATAAAACACTAGTACATAATATTAGTGGGTGTCAATTAACATTGGGGTTTTTACCTATTTGGGTTTTCTCATAACCATATTGGTGTTATGTGTTGATTTCATGTTTCATGTTTATGTGGATGTTCATTTTAGTACTTAAGTATTTAAGTTCGGGTTGAGATTAAGTAAAAAGATAAAATACAGTGAACACTAATTCACCCCCCCCTCTCAGTGTTCCCATTCCTAAAAATTGGTATCAAAGCTTTGGTCCTCAGCAAAGAAGTTTAACCACTTGAGGAGATCATGGAAAAAGCAGAAATGAAACATCTGAAAAGAAATCTTGAAGCTGCTCTTGAAGACCTAGACAGATCTAAAAAAGAAATTGAAGAACTTAAAGAAAAAGTCAGTGATGCTCAAGTAGTCATCAAAAGGCTAAGAAAATATTTGAAAGAATGCTCTACCAGTGATTTAGGGATTATGATAAAAAAGCTCAGTGAAGAAAATTCATCTCTAAAAGAATAGATTGAAGAGTTAGATGATAAGCTGACTAACAATCAGGAAGTCTATGATGAACAGATCAAAGAGAACCTTCAACTGAATGAAGAATTGAGGCAAGAAAACATGGAAAACTTGGAGCTAAGGAACAACAAATAAAGCTTGGAATCTAAATTGAAAGATGCAAAGAATCACATTGATAAGTTTCACACTAGTTATGATTTGATAGAATCTCAGTTGTATGCAAGAAGAGTTAAAGGAGATACTAGCTGCATTGGATACAATGAGGCACACAATCAAATTGACAACATGCGAGCAAGAATGAAAGTACCAAAAGACACCTCAGATGCTAAGGTGACTAGAAGTCAGACTATAGATCATGTTGAACCATCCAAGAATGAGTGCAAGCTAGTAGATCAAACTTGTTATGCATGTAATAAACATGGACATATGGCAAGGAACTGTACCGAGGTAAGACCTTTCAATGGTTACTATTATTCATGCAATAAATTTGGTCATAGAGCTATGAATTGTAAGACAAGTCAAAAGAACAAGATTCAGCATAACCAAAGAAATCAAAATTAGCCAAATATAAGAATTTCTTCGAATGTTACATGTTAGATATGTAACTATAATGGTCACTCAGCTAGACAATGTAAAATGGTGACCCATGTAATTACGCCAAGGAACATAAGGCCTCCAGTCATTTGTCACTCTTGTAACAAGGCTCGCCACATCTCAAAGTTTTGTAGATCAAGGACGTAAGGTCAAGAAAGCCCTAAAAAGCTTGAAGAACCAGTATTGGATCTCGAAGGAGAAGTCAAGTTTGTGAAAGCTTCAGAGGATGAGAGCTTGATTTGGTCAGAAGAAAAGAAGGATAAGGTTGATGAGAATGTATTGGATGCATCCATAGTGGATGCACCCTCTACATTTGGATGAATGGCCCTTAGGGTCATAGGGGGAGCTAATTTAGCTCTAGACCCCTGCACGGCTAGTATACTCACTTTCTGAGTATGCACCTTTGGACTTAAGCTTTTGGAGACTTGAAGAACCTTCGTGCAAGAGCGCACCAGCTAATTGTTTGTAGAATGAAAGTTAGAAATTTTCAAGTGACAACTTGGTTTATGCGACAAGCATTAAAGGCAAATTTTCTACTTTAAAGTACATAGAAGTTTGTAAATTACTCATTGCATTTGAATTTAGAGCAATTGGAGAGCAAAAGAGTCCTAGCATTTGATTGTGAAGGATTTTAGTTTGACTCATCAAGTGACTTGCTATGCATTTGATCAGTTGTGGAAACCCTAGTTCATTGTTTCGATTCAAAATATCTTGGAAACCATTAAGAAAGTGATATACAAGTAAGTGATGGCTACTCCTATAGCATTTGATGTTGTAGAGAAGAAAAGATATGTATTTAAGAGGCACCCATTCAAATCCACATTGGATGACCTAGAAGGGGAATTCTCCTGCACATCTATGGGTGTTATGCATGTCGAAGACATTAGGGTATACATATACTATAAGAAAGAGCCAGTAGGATTGAACAGAATTAGGGTGCACATGGAAACGATGATGAAACCAAAGAAAACCTTCATGGATGAGTATGCACAATGGAATAATCACCCTATAGTGGAGTATGCTATGGCATATGAGTTCTGCGAATCGGAATGGATCAAGATTCTACTGAGCAGGATTCATGATGACCTATTTTGGATAGGTGAAGTGTTGGTCAGGATTATAGGTGACCTAATTCATGAGATGATAGGCCTCTCAAAGACATGCACCATTCTTCCACAGCCAAGCATGTAAGGAAACTTGTTGAGAAAATGTACAAGTCAAGAAGTGATAGGTACGGAATGACTATAGAGCCTATTGAGTAACATGACATCAAATTGATGTCCATGATACTAGGATACAGGTTCCAACACACCAGCGAGGTGAACAGTGTGTCTATGGCCACAATTCTTGCAGCTATAATACTTGTGAGAGAGAATGGAGAATTCAATTTGTGTGAGATCCTACGCACATAATTGATAGATAACATTAAGGCCATCAAGCATGACAAGACCAAGATATTCAGATTTGGGTCTTTGATCATATATATGTACTTCCATATTGTTGGAAAAGTGTCTGATTTGTATCTAGATAAATCTATCCCCACAATGCCATAGATATATCTCAAGGCATGTACTGAGAGTACATTGAAGGACTACATGACACTGGAGTTGAAGACATTTTGAGTCAAGATGCAGATGAGATATAGAATTCCAAAGAAGATAGTTGAAAAATACAAGGATACTATTTGTTTCATGGTTGAGACAAACACAACTTGTATGGAAGCAGTTGATCCAAGGACAAAGTGGATCCATCCACTTGGATATGAGGTTTATGATCAAGTCCTAGAAGCATATGCACAAGTATTTATTTCAGCTCCTAAAGACCTTAATGAGCCAAGATGGGGAACCTATGAAGATAAAACTAGAGAAGTTGATGTTGTTCTAAATAGCACAGCAACAAAAAGAAAAGTTGCCAAGGTTACTTCAGAAATCTTGAGAATTCATGGTGTATCACAAGAAAACTTAGACAAAGAAAGGGAAGAGAATATTTCTTTGGAAATTGAAAGCGCAACAACAACAAAGATAGAATCAGAGGATCCTAAGTTGAAGAAGGTAAAAATAGAAAAATTAGATGATAAGAAGGGTAAAAATGATGTTACTCCTTTTGCACCCAAAGAAACCATTGACCTTACTGCTCCTCCTAAGTATAAGGCAATCCCTAAGAGGAAGAAAGAGATTAGCACTGGTCATCCATCCTTGTGAGTAACAAGGAACATAAGGAACACTCAAGCTCCTCCCAAAGTAAGTTTCAAACCTAGTCTTAGTGTGTTAAATACAAGGTGTTGGTGTAATTAATTGTTTACTAATTACACTTTACTTAAGTTTACTTAGGATAATGCATTTTCATAATTAGTTATCTTTGAGACACCTAGGAGTTTGCATTTTTTTTTAGCACATGGTTAGGAGAATCTCCACTTTAGGTGTGATAGTTGTCATCACATACCTCTTTGTGTGTGAGATCCACCTTTAGTGCTCTTATCACATTATCATCCTCTCATTGTTTCACATACTTTCATGTACAATGGAGGATGATCCACCTTTGGTGGACATGTGATTCCACCATGTCTAGTTGATATCTTATCACTTGCATAACTTCTAGTTATCATGCATTGCCTATATATTGAGGTATTTCTACATTGTATGTAATCAATCAATTACCTATCATTTGATCATTATTGAATTCTTCATTTGATCATATTATCTTGTCTCTCTCTATTGTGCTATCTCTTGAGCTTCTAGATCTTGGTTTCTATTCTTTGCCTTAGGCAAATTCTTACACAAGGATTGTTGATGAAGGCAGAATTGATCAAGTAGGAAAGTTTTTTGAGAAATATAGTGAGATTGACAAATCAGAGATACATGAAATGATTGTCAAACATATGTTGAAGTTTAAGAAGACAGTCCTAGAACTGAAGACTATGATTCCAGACAATGTATGGAATGTCTTAGAATTCCAAAAGAGACAGGCTATTGAAGAGGATCTAAGGATATGAGAAGATTCTAGATGAAATCCTTCCAGTATGTTCTCTAGAGGAGAAATCTATGTTACTAGATCTATTGAAACCACATCTTAGAACCAAATCAAGGACCCTGCACATAATGGAAAAGAATTATGAATTGGTTGCTAAGGAAATAGAGAAGACATTTGAGAAGGTCTTCATGAATAGGCACATGTATCTAGCTACCACACCCACATCTCAAGTACCCATAATGGTTGAAAAAGAGTCAGAGACTACTAATGTACCATATATAGGTTCACATGATTCAACAGATGCAATTGATGCATCCACAGAGGCAGAGAAGTTTGTGCCCATAACAAAGACACTCAAGGATGATTCTATCTTTATTGACAATGTAAAAGTCACTATGGTGACCACAGACATGGATTTGGATAAGTTTGAAGAAGCCTTTGTAAGAGCTCAAGAGGTTGAGAACTTATGTAGTAAAAATCCTCCTAATCAACAAGAAATATTGATTGAGGACATAATAAATATAGAAAAAGAAGAAGAAAAGAAAGAAGAAGAAAAAGAAAAAGAAGCTGAAAAACAAAAGGTAGAAGAAGAGGTAAAAGGAAGTGAGAAAAAAGATGAACCATCAGTTGAAATGATCAAGGTAAAAAAAGAAGTGATTAATAGCACTCCTATCACTCCCTCAGTAGCATTGTTGTCAAGTTTGACACCTAACACAACTAGTTTAGATTCATGGGGAGAAGAAGACTTGATCAAATTCAATGTCTTAGTTATGGAGAAAGCCAAGGAGAAATAGGTAATGAGGAATCCCTTCCTTGTAGAATCAGTAAACATCTTAAATAACTTGTTACCAACAGACAAGAAAGTGTACAAGGTACACTCCGTTGATGATGTGAGTGCAGTTATTTCACAGTTCAAGAGTAATTTTTATAGCTTGGAAAAATTAGCATCATTAGTTTTAGAGGAGAATTATAAAAACAAAAGGCTAAGTGAATTGGTTAGAAACTTTGCACTTGACCTGAGCTCACTAAAGATAGGTCAAGCATCCTTAAAGGAGTTTGTAGCAAAGGGTAGAAAAATTATTGCTGACTGTATGGATGAAGACAAGCTCACTAATGATCATTTCAAGAGGATACAAGAAGCAGAAACAATAATAGAAAGTGTAAAGAAATTAGTAGAAGACCCATCCACTGATGTAAACATGTGCGACAATGTATATCAAGGGTAGATTGATAAGATTGAGAAGGCATAAAAGGAGATGTCCAAGATAAGGGCAAGACAAACACAACTAAGGAATGCTCTTGCGCCCTCATTAGATATACTTAATAAGAATATCAAGGAGATCGATGCCACCATCATGACATATGATCAAGGTCCTAGCACAGATTTGGAGAATATGGAGAAGCTACAATATGCACTATGTGCCCATCTCCAGATTGTTAATTCATTGATAACATTTTGGAAGAAGGAGATCCAAACCCTGTAGATAGCATATCTGGATGTTCTCTCACAATAAGTATTTGTAGATATAGTTTTGAAGCACCTTTTTCATTAATGTCAAAGGGGGAGTATGTATAGAATATGGGTTATAGATATATATAAGGAGATATAAGATAGAAGTTTATGTGTAAGGGAGATATAAGACAAAAGTTTTTTGTATTAAGGGACAGTTAGCAACTTGGCCATACTCCTTTTTTGCCATCAATGAAAAAGGGGGAGATTATTGGAAATTTGGGTATACTAGTGTATATGACTTGGTATAGTATTGTCATTATGGAAACAAATTCATATAGTAGTTTGGAGTTAGTGCACTTGATGAGAAGATCAGAAACTGGCTAAGTGTTAAAGACTAGACAATATACAAAGTACCTGAAGCTTAGAGCATTAGCACATGTGTGTACAACCGAGTTACAATATATGCCATAGAAGATAAGTTGGTTATAATATATTCATTCTTATTCTATGAGTGCATGATCAGATATGCAAGTATGACAAAGTTACAGACATTTGAAGTTACATAGCTAATGTGTGCCAAGGAAGAATAGAGTAAGTAGTCGACTGTTGGCATTTTGATTTGCGGTTATATCATTATGATGTAAAGGCCATGCACCTATTGTAATTAGGTTTCCAACATGTAATTATGTTTGTTTGTAAACATGCTTGAGCCAATTCAATTGGAAGCATTGTATGTAATCGGTTAAAGGGCCGATCTAGTTGTTTGTTTTGTATGCACATATAAATTTGAGATGCGCCCATTGAAATTAGCATGAGAGTTGATAAAGAGTTGAGATAAGTAGAGAAGAAGTGTACAAAGATTCAATAAGATGTATTAGAGCTTTGCAAGAGGTCAAAGCATTAGCACATCAAAGGAACTGATTAGACAAGTAGTGTCATAGTAACAGTTCATCCAATAGATATAGTGTGTATCTGATATCAGAAGGTTGCAGCCTTCACCACTTGAGCAATGAGCTCTAGGACGGTGAGTCCTCACCCCTAACAAGGTTTATTGTAAAAGACTCCTAACAGGGTCTGACCCTTGACAAGGTCTACTGTACTTAATACATTGTAAAGCAACTCCTAACAGGGTTAAGGATCTTCTAACAAGGATCATAAAACACTAGTACAGAGTATTAGTGGGTGTCAATTCCCACCGGGGTTTTTACCTATTTGGGTTTCCCCATAACCATATTGGTGTTATGTGTTGATTTCATGTTTCATTTTTATGTGGATGTTCATTTTAGTACTTAAGTATTTAAGTTCAAGTTGAGATTAAGTAAAAGATAAAATATAGTGAACACTGATTCACCCCCCCCCCCTCCCCCCCTCTCAGTGTTCCCATTCCTAAGATGCAATTCTTAGTGGGTGTCAATTCCCACTGGCATTTTTACCTATTTGGGCTTCCCCATAACCATATTAGTGTTATGTGTTGTGTTTATGCATCTTTTTTATGTTGATGTTCATTTTAGTACTTAAGCATTAAAGTTAAGTTTCAAGAGTAAAGGAAAAGATAAATTATAGTGAACATTGATTCACCCCCCTTCTCAGTGCTCTCATTCCTAACAATTGGTATCAAAGCTCTGGTCCTCAGCAAAGAAGTTTAACAACTTGAGGAGATCATGGATAAGATAGAAATGAAACGTCTGAAAAAGAATCTTGAATCTACTCTTGAAGACCTTGATAGATCTAAAAAAGAAATTGAAGAACTAAAAGAAAAAGTCAGTGATTCTCAAGAAGTCATCAAAAGACTAAGAAAAGATTTGAAAGATTGTTCAAACAGTGATTTAGGGAAGATGGGAAAAATCTAAATTAAGAGAACACATCTCTGAAAGATCAGATTGAAGAATCTGATGAAAAGTTAACTATCAATCAAGAAGTTTATGATGAACAGATCAAAGAGAACCTTCAAATAAATGAAGAATTAAGGCAAGAAAACATGGAAATCTTGGAGCTAAGAAACAACAAAGAAAATTTAGAATTTGAGTTAAAAGAAGCAAAGAATCACATTGATAAATTACACACAATCAAGGATTTGATAGAATCTCGATTATATGCTTGAAAGATTAAAGGAGATACCAGTGGCATTGGATTCAATGAAGCACAAAATCAGATTGATGACATGCGAGAAATGATGAAAGCACCAGAAGACACCACAGATGCTAAGGAGACACAAAATTAAACTAAAGATAGTATTGAACCATCTAAGGATGAGCACAAGCCAGTAGACTAAACTTGTTATGCATGAAACAAACATGAACATATAGTAAGGGACTGTAAAGAGGTAAGACCTTTCAATGATTATTATTATTCATGCAATAAATTTGGTCATAGAGATATGAATTGTAAAACAAGTTAGAAGAACAAGACTCTTAATAATCAAAGAAATCATAATCAAACAAATGCAAGAAGTTCTCAGAGTATTACATGTCAGATATGTAATTATAATGGTCACTCAACCAGACAGTGTAAAATGGTGACTCATATCAATGCGCTGAGGAATTTAAGGCCTCTAGTTATTTGTCACTCTTGTAACAAGGCTGGACACATCTCAAAAAAATTTAGATTAAGAACACAAAGTCAAGAAATGTAATACCCTCTCCTATGGTGATAATTGGACTTTCTAATTTGGACATTCTATTATGATGGTTAGAACTATATGCTTACATTTATGTTTTGTGGATGATGATATGTTAATAAGATGATTGATATGCTCATTTATGGTTATCATTTATATGTTTATGAAATTAGAAAGCCATCTATCTTTATATGTCTATCTTTATATGTTTTATGGAGCTAACCCAAGGATTTGAATCTAACCATTATCATGATGTTTTATATTTCATGGATATGTATTTGATGTGTTTTCATGACTCGGGAGGAAGTTGTAGTTACTCACTTAGTTGAGGTCCACACGATGTATCGATCCTGGTCATCTATTTGCATATATCTGATTTGTATGTATATCCATATGTATACATGTATCTCTCCTTGGTGATGCAAGATTGCAGGTACCGAGTATCATCTTCACCTACCTTCATAGGTTTGAGTGATCCCTCAAAATCCTTGATCGTTGTTGTTGTTATGGAGATATCACCAGGTTCCACAAGAAGGAGCTCTACCTCTGATCCTTTTACCTTTAGGTGGGAAATTCCTGAGTTAGTCCCTTGTATGGATGATGTATTTATGTGTTCTCTCAGTTTGTTGGTTTTGAGGACCCTAAAGATGGTTTCTTGTCTTTTGCATTCGTTGAGAATGAGGTTTTTAGTATGGTAGCTCTAATTGTCTTCATGGTATGTTTAATTTTGTTAGTAGATTATTGATGTGATTTTAATATCAATATGGTACTAATAATGTTTTATAATATCCATAATAATAAGACGTCTATGGCAATATTTATAATAGATATTTTAATAATAGTGGTAAATTCTAACTTATGCTAGTAGTTACCTAATATATATATATATATATATATATATATATATATATATATATATATATATATATATATATATATATATATATATATATATATATATATATATATATATATTGTATTTTGTAAAGAATATGGATTAGGTATAAATAAATAATATGTTTCATAATATTTAAATAATTGTAATATTAATAATATTGTGCCTTACTTATGGTATATGTACACATAAGCATATGGGTGCACACATATGCCTATGAATACATATATATAAACATATATTATTGTTAATTGATTGTGTGAAAGAAATTATTATTTTTAGATAATATTAAATCTATGCTACTTTCTTTATGGAAATGTGTTTGGTAAATTCTTTTACCATGGTTATTAGTAAATTATTCCTAAAAATAATATTATCTACTTTTCCACCCTTAAATTTAGGAGACAAAGACTATAATCTTATTAAATAATATTTGTTTATCCCTTCACGGGAATGGTTTTACAAACCATATTATTAACAAATAACTAATATAGTTGGGATGGTTGCATCAGTTGGATTACTCATGCAACCACCTCCTCCAATCTATATATAGGAAGGATCTCTTGTGTGAGAGGGTGTTGGATAGGAGTGGATTTGAGAAGAAATGATAATAAGATGAGCATTATGTTTGTAGGAAAATTATATTTGTGAGGAGAGGATTCATTATTCAGAGTTTGGCATTTAGTTGTGCCAGTTAGAGGCTAGAGATTGCATCCAAAAGGATTGAAGGAGTGTTGAAAGGGTTTGAGAGGATTGGACCCATCTTCTTCAACCTAATCTCCGCAGGACTCCAGGTTGGAATTCATCCTAAGAGTTAACTCTCCTTTTTTATATGAAATGATGAAACTCTGGTTAAATGTTTCTCTGTATATTTGTTGTTGATATAGATTGCATAAGGTTTATGTTATATACCATTGTGTCGATATTAGTGATTTAAAGAGTAGGATCATGTTTAAATGGAATTATTTCCTATATTGTATGTATACAAATATTTCTACATTTGGAAGAGTCTGTAGACTCCTTAGTATCCTCCTTGTATCTCCTTTCTTATCTAGAATTTCCATGAGTGCTTCCAAACTTTAGAAATTTTGTTTCAACCCTACTGTTTCATATCTGTTCATGCACCACCTTTCTTCATCCGGATCTAGAATATATTTTTTGGATAGATAGGATGGATTGATGGACCATTTTCAAAGGGAAATTGGGAAATCTCAAATGGGTCGTGCCCAGATTAGGCAAACATAGTTCCCATAATGCCCAATTTTACTCGCAAGTTGGAGTTAACAGTCATATTTTGTAGTTTCTGGCAGTCAGTGTCAACCGAGCTGTTAGTGTTAACCGAGCATTCAGTGTCAACCGAGCTGTCAATGTTAACTGAGCAATCAGTGTCAACCAAGCTGTTAGTGTGAACCGAGCAATTAGTGTGAACCGAGAAGTGTTAGCGTCAACCAAGTAATGTTAGTGTCAACTAAGGAAGACCGGTGTTAGTGCTAACTAAAGAAGACTGGTGTTAGTTTCAACTGAGGAATACCGGTGCTAGTGTCAACTGAGGAAGACCGGTGTTAGTGTGAACTGAGGAAGATAGGATTTGTACAAGTATAACATTTAAGTATAAGTTTGATACTTTAAGCTATACTTGTATAAAGAGTAGGTACCTATCAGGATGTTTGAGATAGATTTCAACTTCATAGGAGATAAGATGCAACTTCTAGATTTTAGAATTTTCAAAAAATTAAACTTAGCCAAATTTCAAGCATGTGAGAGTTTACGAAGTATTGTGTTTTGGCATATGAAATTTTGTGGAAACTTTATATATGTTCATTTCTTGTTGGGTAGAGTTTATATGGTGCATTTAGATGCTTTAATAGGGTTAGGATGTGTGTAGGATGCAGGATTAGGGTTTAGGATTGTCTGGAGGATCAGGACTATCCAAGGCCTCCCTCCTAATGTTCCTAAACATCCCTAAACTCTCCTATTCTTTTATGTTCTTTGATGTAAGTTCTCAAAGTGTGTATGATATGTTTTATTTCTTGTATGATGTACTTGTGATGTGTGGGTTATGGGTAGAAAACATAAGAACACTGAATGAGTGACTCTCAGTGCGGGGTCGGGGCCCTAAGTGGCTAGTACTAGGATAACCAACTAAAGAGCTATTTTAACAAAGTGATAACTTAATTAAAACTTATGGGAATGGGTTCAAACACTAAAAATATTAATATGTGCCTCGCCCATGCCATTAGTGCTATTAAAGGCTATGGATGGGAGTGGGAGAAGGTGCCTATGTGTAGGTATGATCAAATGGTGCTTGTTTGTACAAAAGGAATTCGGTTCCGCATGTGCCTACTTAGGGGCCGGGGCCCAGAGTGGCTAGTACCAGGACAACCCAAGGGGTGAGGGCTATGTGATTTCACTCACTTAGGTTGTTGCTTAGAGTTTCTACCAAGCCTTAGAACCTTTGGGAAAAGATTTATACTTTGATCTTCTTTTTCATTTGTTATTTGGGAAAGGTTACCCAACCCTAGGTATGGCCTAGATATTATTTCTTATTGGACCTTGGTGTTTATCTCCTAGCATGGGGGAGTGGGCCTTTTGGTATCCACGTGGTTGGGTGGTAAATATTTTTATTGAGGTACCTTTTGTGGATGCAATGCTTAAGGATTCGTGCTTGCTTATGTTCTAGTTTTGAAGAAGAAGATCTTGTACTATCTTTATTGATATTCAATTAAATGTAATGTTATTGTTACCTCCCAAAAGGAGATGAGTGTAATGTAATCCTTGATGTACTACAAAATGATGTATTTGGAATGGGTAGACTTAGGAAAAAGGAAAAAGGGAAAGCACAAACTTTATGTATATGATGTATGTTGAAAAGAAAGGGAATTTTGTAAGATTTCAAGTAAAGTAGTATGTTTCTCATTATTGATGAATAAAGGAAAAGCTAGATGATTCTATTACATGGTATTAAAGCTTTAAATGTTATATTGTTCATAAATGATACTTAGGAAGATATATGTATTTGAATGGAAAATTGAAATGAAAGTACTTTATATTTCTTTATAAAGAATCTACAAATGTTGTGATGTAGTTTTCTTAAGAAGTAAATCAAGTTGCTAGTACAATAAATAGACTTAATTGGATTGTGCATTAACTGAAAAGGGAACCTTGGAGGAATCTAAGTTAATCTATGTTTTTTTTATATAATTCTTTTAAAAATTCAAAAAATTTCATAAATCATTACTTAGGTTTTCTTTTACAAAGAGAATCTATTTTCTCTTCCCCGGTTCCCTTGCGGGGCATGACAAGAAAGCCCTAAAAAGCCAGAAGAATCAATTTTGGATATCGAAGGAGAATTCAAGTTTGTGAAAGCTTCAGAAGATGCAAGCTTGATTTGGAGAGGGGAAAAGAAGGATAAGGTTGATGAGAATGTATTGGATGCATCCGCAGTGGACGCACCCTCTACATCTAGATGAATGACCCTCAAGGTCATAGGGGGAGCTAATTTAGCTCTAGACCCTTGCATAGCTGGTATACTCACCCTCAGAGTATGTGTCTTTGGATTTAACACCTTGGAGATGATATGATGCTATGTGCAAGAGTGCACTACCTGATTGATTGCAGAACAAAAGTTGGAGATTTTCAGTGAAAGTCTGGTTTACGCGGCAAGCATTAGAGGCAGAATTTTTCACTTTAAAGTACTCAAAGACTTACAGATCATTCATTTCATTTGAGTTTGAGTGATTGGAGAGCACTGAAGCCTTAGTAGTTGATTGTGAAGGATTGAAGCTTGATTCACCAATGAAGAGGTTTGTTTGATCGATTGTGGAAGCCCTAATCCGTCGTGATGATTCAGAAGTTCTTGGAAACCTAATTAAAGCGATAACCAAGTAAGTTATGCCTACTCCTATTTTTTTTAATGTTGTGGAGAAGAAGAGATACATTTTCAAGAGGCACCCTTTCAAATCTACCCTAGATGATTTAGAAGGAGCATTCTCCCGAACCCCTATGGGTGTTATGCATGTTGAAGACATCTGTGCATACATTTACTACAAGAAGGAACTAGTAGGTCTTGAAAAAATTAGAGCACACATTGAGACTATGATGAAACCAGATAAAACCTTCCTTGATGAGTTTGCGTAGTTGGAAAACTATCCCATAGTTGAATATGCTACAACATATGAGTTTTATGAGTCTGAATGGATAAAGATTTTACTCAACAGAATTCATGATGACCTATTCTAAATAGGTGAACTACCAGTGAGAATTACAGGAGACCTAATTCATGAGATGATATGCCTCTCTAAGAAAGGCATCATTCTTCTAGTGGGTAAGGATGTAAGTAAGATAGTTGAGCAAACATGAAAGTCAAGAAGTGATAGGTGTGGAATGAAAATTGAGCCTGTAGAGGAGAAAGACATCAAATTGATGTCCATGATATTGGGATATAGGTTTCAACACACCAGTAGGGTGAATAGTGTGTCTATGGCCACTATTCTTGGAGCAATAAGACTTGTGAGAGAAAATTGTGAGTTCAATCTGTGTGAGATCCTGAACACACAACTGATAGACAATATTAGAGCCATTAAGCATGATAAGACCAAAATATTTAGGTTTGGGTATTTGATCATATACATGTACTTCCACATACTTGGAAAGGTGTCAGATTTGTATTTGGACAAGAGTTTACCTATAATGCCACAAATATCCTTTAAGGCATCTACTGAGAGTGCACTCAAGGATTACATAACACTAGAATTGAAGACATTCAAGGCCAAAATGTAGATGAGGTAAAGAATACCAGAGAGTATTATTGAGAAATATAATGACAACATTTGCTTTATGGTAGAAACTGATGTAACCTGTATGGAAGTTGTTGACCCAAGAAAAAAGTGGATCCATCCCCTTGGATATGAGGTTGATGAACAAATCTTGGAAGCCTATGCTCAAGTACTACTATCAGCACCTAAGGACCCTAATGAACCTAGGTGGGGTACTTATGAAGAGAAGACAAGAGAAGTTGATGCAATTCTTAACAGTGCAGCAACAAAGAGGAAAGTAGCTAAGGTTACTTTTGAGATACTTAGAATTCATGGAGTAACATAGGAAGAACTTGATAAAGAAAGACAAGAAAATATTTCTTTGGGAATTGAGAGCACATCTACAAAAGAAGCAAAAACTGATGATCCTAAGTTAAAGAAGGTCAAGATTGAGAAAACTGGAGATCCTAAGGATAAACAAGACAAATCTGATCTTGCCCCTCCTGCACACACAAAAACAATTGATCTTATAGCTCCTCCTAAGTATAAGGAAATGCCTAAGAGGAAGAAGGAAATTAGCACTAGTCACCCATCCTCACGAGCAACCAGAAGTAAGAAGAATACTCAAGCACCTCCAAAGGTAAGTTTCAGACCTAGTATTAAAGTGTTGAGTACAAGGATTGTTGATGAAGGAAGATTGGATCAGATAGGAAAGTTTTATGAGAAATATAGAGAAATTGAAAAATCAAAGATTCATGGCATGATCATAAAACATATGATCAAGTTCAAAAAGATAGTCTTGGAACTAGAAATAGTCATTCCAGACAATGTTTGGAACATCTTCGAATCCTTGAAGAAACAAGCTATTGAAGAAGATCTTAGGATAAGGGAAAAGATTCTAGATGAAAGTCTACTGGTGTGTTCCTTAGAAGAGAAAATACTATTTATAGATTTGTTAAAGCCACATCTAAGAACAAAGCTAAGAACACTACACATAATGGACAAGAACTTTGAGTTGATAGCCAAAGAGACAGAGAAATCTTTTGAGAAGGTTTTCTTGAATAGACACATGTATCCACCCACTACGCCCTCAACACAAGTGCCCTATAAGGAATTCAAGGTGGTAGAGCCTACTAATGTACCAATGACAGGTCCTTAAGACTCAACACCTATAGTTGAAACACCCATAGAGGCAAAAAAGTATGTGCCCATGACAAAGACAATAAAAGATAACACTATCATCATTGATAATGTAGAGATAGCCATGGCGGCCATAGATAGAGACCTAGACAAGTTTGAGGAAGCTTTTGTGAGCACACAAGAAGCTAAATTCTATGCGGTGACAATTCACCCAAGCTACAAGAAGAAATACTGATAGAAGATCTCACAAGTAAAGAAGAAGAGCAAGAGATAGAAAAAGAGACAGAAAAAGAGGAAGAAAAGGTAGAAGAGAAGAAAGGAGAAGAAGAGGTAAAAGCAAGTGAATCAATAGATGAGCCATTTGTTGAGATGAAAATCAGAGTAAAGAAATAATTAATGGATAGTACTCCTATCACTCCATTACCCTCAGCATCATTGTTGTCAAGTTTGAAACCTGACACCAATAGTTTGGACTCTTCCGGAGAAGAAGACCTGATCAAGATCAGTGTCTTAGCCATGGAGAAAGAAAAGGAGGAGTAGGTAATGAGGAACCTCTTGTTTGTTGAATCAGTCAACATTTTAAACAACCTTCTACCTTCAGACAAGAAAGTGTCTAAGGTACATTCTGTTGATAATGTAAGCACAATTCTTTCAAACTTCAAGACTAATTTTTCTAGCTTGGAAGAATTTGCATCCCTAGTTGCAGAAGAGAAATACATGAAGAAGAGGCTAAGTGAATTGGTTAGAAACTTTACACTTGACCTGAGTTTACTAAAGATTGGTCAAGCATCTTTGAAGGAGTTTGCAACAAAGGGCAGGAAAATCATTGTTGATCGTATGAACCGGGATAAGCTAATTGGTGATCATTACAAGAAAATCTAAGAGGCAAAAGAAATGAAAGAAAAATTAAGGAAATCAATAGAAGACCCCTCCACTAATGTGAACATGTGCAAAAATGTATACCAAGGACAATTAGACAAGGTAGAAAAGGATGAAAAATAGATGTCTAAGATAAGGGCAAGGTAGACACATCTCAGGAACGCTCTTGCGCCCTCTCTAGATATTCTAAATTAGAACATCAAGGAGATCGAAGCCACCATGGTGACATATGATCAAGGTTTGAGTACAAACTTGGAAAAGATGGAGAAGTTTCAATATGCCCTATGTGCCCATCTACAGGTAGTTAATGCACTGATTGCATTCTGGAAGCAAGAGATCCAAAACTTACAGATAGCATATCGAGATGTCCTAACACTGTAAGTACTTGTAGAGATACATTTTTTGAAGAACCTTTGTCATTAATGTCAAAGGGGGAGTATTGTGTATATAATGTGGAGTCTTACATATATGTAAAGAAGATGTATAGTACAGAGTCTAAGGGAGATATAAGATAAAGTATTTAAAAAAAAAATTGTATAAGGGTACAGTTAGTAACTTTGCCATATTCCTTTGTTGCCATCAATGAAAAAGGGGGAGATTGTTGGCAAGTTGATTATACTATTGTATATGACTAGAAATAGTGTTTTCATTATGGCAACAAAGTCATATGGTGTTTTGGAGTCAGCGCACATTATCAGAAGATCAAAATTTGGCTAAGTACAGAAGACTAGACAGTTAGCAGAGTACCAGAAGGTCAAAGCATTAGTGCACGTGTGTATGACCTAGTTATGGTATGCACCCTTGAAGTTAAGCTTGTATGTATGTATTCATTCTAAGTCTAAAAGTGCATGATCAAATGAGACCATATGATGAAGATACAGACATTTGAAGAGGTACAGCTAGTGAATGCCAGAACAAAATAGAGTATGTAGTCGATTGTTGGTAATTTGATTAGCAATGATAACATTGTTTTGTAAAGGCTATGCACCTATTGTAATTATGTTGTAGACATGTAATTATCTTAGTTTGTAAACATGCTTGATCCAATTCAATTGGAAGCATTGTATGTAATCAGTTATAGTCTGACCTAGTTAATTATTTTGGTAGCACATATAAATATTAGATGCGCCTTTGTAATAAGATATGGAAGTTGATATAGAGTTGAGATAAGAAGAGCAGAAGTATGCAAAGAGTAGTTAATATGTATTAGATATTTTCAAGAGGTCAAAGCATCAGTGCATCAAAGGAATTGATCAGAGAAGTAGTGTCACAATGCTAGTTCATCCAGCAGATATAGTGTGTATCTGAGATCATAAGGTTGTAGCACTCACCACTTGAGCAGTGAGCTCTAGGAAAGTGAGTCCCCACCCCTAATAGGGTTATTGTAAAAGACTCCTAACAAGGTCTGACCCTTGACAGGGTCACTGTACTAAAAGCAATGTAAAGACAACTCCTAACAGGGTTAAAGATCTTCTAACAAGGATCACAAGACACTAGTGCAGTTCTTAGTCGGTGTCAATTCCCACCGGGGTTTTTACCTATTTGGGTTTCCCCATAACCATATTGGTGTTATGTGTTGTGTTTATGCATATTGTTTATGTTGATGTTCATTTCAGTATATAAGCATTAAAGTTAAGTTTCAAGAGTAAAGGAAAAGATTAATTATAGTGAACATTGATTCACCCCCCCTCTCTGTGTTCCCATTCCTAACAGAAGATGCATGCAATGATTCAGATTGACATTATGCTATAAAAGAAGAACTAGATCAGATTATCAAGAATGATACTTGGGAACTGGTCCCAAGACCTAGTGATAAGAATGTGATTGGAACAAAGTGGATATTTAGAAACAAGATGAATGAAGATGGTATAGTAGTAAGGAATAAAGCAAGGTTACTATGTAAGGGATATGCGCAAAAAGAAGGTATTGATTATTTAGACAAATTTTCACTTGTGAGTAGATTAGAAGCTACAAAGTTGTTTCTATCTTATGCAACATTCAAAAACTTCAAATTTTATCGGATGGATGTTAAGTCAGCATTCTTGAATGGAGAGTTAAAGGAAGAAGTATACATTGAGCAGCCAAAAGGATTCACCTTATCAGACAAGCCTGATATGGTATGAAAATTGAAGAAAGCCCTCTATGGACTTAAGCAAGCCCCTAGAGTTTGGTATGAGAGACATGATGGATATCTAACAAAAATTGGATTCAAGAAAGGAGCAGAAAATTGTACTCTATTTATCAGAGAGACATCCAAAGTTTTACTGCTTGTAGCTATATTTGTTGATGACATTATCTTTGGGGGTAATGAGAAACTTAGTGCATAATTTGCTAAGGAGATGCATAGTGAGTTTGAGATGAGCATGATTGGACCTATCAAATACTTTTTGGGATTAAATGTGTAGCAGACAGAGAAAGGTATTTTCATTAATCAATCTAAATATGTGAAAGAGATATTGAATAAGTTCAAGATGGATGATTGTAATCTAGTGGGTACACCTATGATAACAGTATGCAAACTTACAAAAGAAGATGATTCTCTAGTAGTAGATATAACATTATACAAGTCTATGATTGGTAAACTAATATATCTTACTCAAACTAGACCTGATATTTCTAATGAAGTTGGCATAGTTGGAAGATTTTTAGCAGAGCCTAAACAAAGTCACATCATGGCAGTAAAGAGAATATTTAGATATCTTTAGGGCACTATATATTATGGTCTATGGTATCCTAATTTAGAGAATGTTGAGCTTTATGTGTATATAGATACAGATTGGGAAGGATGCATTAATGATAGAAAGAGTACATCAGGAGGATAAATGTTTCTTGGTAACAGACTTGTCACTTGGACAAGAAAGAAGAATAATTATATTTCTTAGTCAACAGCAGAAGTAGAGTATGTTACAATAGCCTTGAATTTTTCTAAATTTTTTTGGATCAAATAGATGATAAAGGATTTTTTAATTCAAATTGATTATCCTATTGTTATTCATTGTGATAATAGTAGCACTATCAACATGTCAAAGAATCCTATGATGCATGCAAAGACAAAGCACATAGAGATTAAGTATCACTTCCTAAGAGAGAAAGTGGCAAAGAAAGAAGTCAAATTGGATTATGTGAGTACAAAGGAACAACTACTAGATATATTCACAAAGCCTTTACCAAAGGATAGTTTTTAGTGTCTTAGGGAGAAGTTGGGAGTAATTCCCTTCCCTAAATCTACTTAGAGAAAGTGGAAAGAGCATCAGTCCTTAGTGACTGATGGATGGTTGACTACTCTACTTCAGGAGCAGTACTGGAGCTTAAATGTTTGGTGCCCTTTGCCATTGATGTCAAAGGGGGAGTAGTATATAGTCATGAAAAATTGCATTAAAGGGGGAGTACATACAAAATTAAGAAGGAATAATATGTATCAGAAAGAGGTAGTAGTATTCAGTCATGGAAGCAGTTCAGTTGAGGAAATGGAGAATATTAAAGAATATTGTAGCAGATGGAGGATTCATCCTTGGGGGAGTTTTTGATGAGGAAATGGAGAATGTTATAAAAGAATTGGTCATTTGGATTGATGGTGTTTTTCATTTCATATGTTTCCATCAATTCCAAAGGGGGAGATTGTTGGAGATTTTCCAGCAAGCCAGTGCTGACTATATGTTTGTCATTGATGACAACATATGGTAAGTAGCATGCATGGAAGACTTATTTAGTAAGCTTTGAGTATATTTATCATGGACATATTATTAGCATGATATCATCAACACAGAGGTTAATTGTTTATAGAGACAGTTATGTAGTAGCTTGTGTCAGCAATGTTCCTGAAAGAGTTACAGGAAGTGTAATATGAGTGATTGTTCGTATAGTTATCATGGAGCCTTGAGAATTTGGATATGTGATGGAGACATGCTATTAATGTTACATTCATGGACGCAGAGTCTAATGTGCAGTAGAAGTGAATTTATGTAGTCGCCATTCACCAGTTGTAGTTTCCTATGTTTATCGAGAAGAGCCGACATAGATTATATTAGCAAAGGAGTTGCACCTATCATCTTGGTATGCATGCTTGGATTAGTGATTAGAGAAGAGATAAGAATATTTTTTTAAGAGCACATAATGTAATTCATCTTTTAGTAGAAAGTATCAATTAATTTGGAAGAGTCGATAATGTGTAGCGTGCGTCTACACTTATTAATTTGGACAGGTCCCAGTTTGTGTTGCGTGCTTAGTACAGCTGACAGAAATGTTATTGGAGAGATTTATTGTTTCTCTAAAATGATTTCAAGGTGGTTCTAATAGGCTTCCTTGTTTATATCATTTAGAGGAAAGATATTTATAGGTAGTCATTTTGTGATTGCTAAGACATGGTTTAGAGTTGAAAGATAACAGTAGAGTAGAGAGTGTGAAGTGTTGAGACATCGACAGAAGGTCTATGTGACCAAGTAAAAAGTATACGCTATTCATTTTAACTGATCAAGATAATAGGTCTACCTTGTACTTCACAAATATCTAGATATAGTGTGTATCTATTATTCAGAAGGTTGTAGCCTTCACCCCTTGGAGCAGTGAGCTCTCAGACTGTGCATCCTCACCCCTAATAGGGTCATTCATAAAAGCTTCCTAACAGGGTCTGACCTTTCACCAGGTCATTGTACTTATTGCATTCTAAAGATCAACTCCTAACATGGTTGTAAGATCTTCTAATAAGGATCATTATACACTAGTGTAGTTTATTAGTGGGTGTCAATTCCCACCAGGGTTTTTACCTATTTGGGTTTACCCGTAACCAAAATATTGGTGTTGTGTTCAAGTGTTCTTTCATTGTGTTTATGCTTAATGTTTAAGTATACTTAATTGGATAAAGAATTGAAACTTTTAGATAATTGATTCACCCCCCCCTCTTAGTTATCTCTTGGGACTATTCCTAACAAGATCTTCTTAACCCCAAATTCCCAAAGGAAAGATCCAAATTGATTAACCACAAGAAAATGGTCAATGCATAAATGAATCAATCGATGAAGAATATGAAGAAAGGGGAAAACCTTATATTCAGTTATAGAAGAAAGTATTGAAATCTTAATTGAATTGAAGATAGATACTAACCTCAAAATATGACATATCTAGAAAATGTTGTTTTCTGGTATCTGTATTCAGTTTCAGGAAATTCTACAACCAGATCTAGCCTGGAAATACAAAGACAGAGAAAACCCATAAACCTTTTTCTTTATTGAAAAAGGTTGACCTTGACCTAGGTAGAAAGGTCAACCTTGACCCCTTTATGTTGACCTTGACCTGTGCTACTTTGATAGAAATTCTGTTCGCAGATCCCAAAAGTTTAATAGAAAAGGGTTTCTAGATTTGCACTGTAATTCGTTGTTTTGTACATGTTCCTACAAGAAAAATGGTTGTTTTTTTGGGGGGGGAGGGGTTTACCTTGTTCAAACCCCAATTTAGGAATTAACCTTTAAATTGAATTGAAATTGTAGTAATAAACAAAGTAAATGAAACAATTCACCTTGCCTATGTTGAAACCCTTGTGGAGGATTTGAATCCTTGAATCCACAAGTATGAATATAGAATTGGATGTAGGATGTCTCAAATCAATTGTCTTTAGATCTTCAACACCAATCTTGAATGGATATTGGAATAGGAAGAAGCTTGAATGGATGTCGATGGATAAATCTTCAACAAGAGGGCTCCATAGACATGAATCCTTCAATGGCTACCAATGGATCTCCTTAATGAATTGGATCTTGAATGTTTGAACGCTTGAAGATGAATAAATGCTTGAATTCTTTCCTTATCCTTCTTGCTTGCTTCTTGATTGCTTGATTTTCCTTGCTTGAGAGATTATGAAAAGATGGATGCTTGATTGAGAATGAATGATTGATTGAAATGAGAGAGGAAGGCTTCCTTTTATACTAGTCTAGGGCACAAACTTCTAGAGAGGCCTACATAAGAGAATTAAATTCCCATTTAAACCTTTACCCCTAGAAATGGACCTAAATTAAATATAATTTAAGAGTTTACTATTTTGAAGCCCGAAACAGCCGACCCGAAAGCAAGAAATAAATCTTTCCCAAACCCGACATCTAGAAACTTTGGGATTTTGAAATTTGGACCCTGGATCAAGGTCAAGGTCAACCTTGACCTAAAAGGATGACCATGACCTTGAGGTCAAGAATCTCATAATTTCAATTCAGGATGCTAGAGTTATACAAAAAAGAAGTGTAAAATGGGGGAGAATAGGGGAAAAACTAGATCCAAGTCAAAGACCCATTCAAGGCATTTGACATGACCCCAAACCACTTACTTGGAGGGCTAAACCAGTCCTAAATGGAAGTGTTTCCATTTTTTGACGCTATATTTAGCCCCCACTTTAGCAAGAGTATGGACTCAATGCAAACTCTTGGTAAAGCAGCTCATAAATAAAAAGACAATCTTATTGAAATCAAAGGGACAAAGGAATCGTCAAGCCCCCAGGGACTTGAGTCATTATCAACTACAATATTACAATAAGAGAGACATCTCTAAAAAAAAGAAGTGAAGAGGCTATGATTACCTCACCCAATGAGAATTTATCTCTCATTGTGAACCACATGTTAGCACAAGTAAAAATTCCATGGTCGAATCATATTTTCTAGGCCTCTGCAGTTAGTTTTCCATTTTCCTGCCAAAACCCTAGGCAAAAATTCAAATTCTAGCCATTTGCAAGAAAAATCCTAAGTGTGCCCAATGCTTTGTTCTCATTGTGTGTTACTTTTTGGGTCACTTAAAAACTTTATAATGCATGTGCGTCAAATATTTTTACCCTGGCGGCCTTTATTTTCCTAAGTTTCCATGCACCCAGCTTTATTTTTTCCTAAGTTCGGTGGCAGTGATTTTTCCTAAGTCAGGCCCTTTAATATTTCCTAAAGTTTCCAGCCTTTATCCTTTCCTGGGCCTAGCTCTGACAACATCTACATCTAATGATAGGTGTAAGATGTTATGGAGTGTGTCAGAGGCTTCCGAAGTTGTGCTAGCCATTGATTCTCTTTCACGGCAAAAGGCTTTATAATGTAATGGGTCCACATGCCAGGTGTGCTTAGTCAACACTTTCTCATTGGTCCACATATTAATGACTTAGAATATTGTCATTGGGGCCAATGATTTCAGAGGTTCAGTGGTTCTATTAGTGGTAGAGCATCGACGGCCAGCGTATGATCTTAAGGGTTATTTCTGACACATGAGGCTATAAGACCAACTGTTGATTCTTTTATGTGCCAGGGGATTTGTTAGAGTAGTATAAAAAGGTTGATCCAATGGTTGTCATAAGATCTGATAGAATATGTCAGAGGTATGCGAACTTTAGACAACTGTTGATCTCATTTAAGGTGGGCCCAGTTTTTGGTATAAGGTTTTAGCGGAGCGGTTAAATATTTGGTGGCACTAATAAAGTTTTTTAATGTTCGTGCATTCTCAAAATAAAATGGCAAAGTTCTAAATCTTCTCATGAATGGGTGAATAGTCTATTCACTGAATCTCAGATTTATTTAGCGGTGTTCTAAGTTTCTCAGTGAGTAAGCAAATGGCTTCAATTGCCAGTTCACTGAATAACTAAAGGGTCAAAAGGTTAAGGGTTAGCCGAGTAGTGGGACCGCATGGTGATTCATTGCTGAGGTGTTATATTGTGATTGGCTGAGCTAGAAAATGATGCAGACATGTCACTGGGCCTGGAAGATTCTAATGGATGCCAAGATGCAAAATTGAATGGTTGGCATATCATTGCATAGAATCTTCTGAGGCTATGTGATCTTACGCCCACCATTCGATCTTGAGCTTATGAAAAGTGGGTCCAATATGTTGATTCATCGCTGACGTGCTTCGTTTTCATTGGTTGAGAGTTTTTGATGATGTGGAAAGAAATTTTTTAAAGAGTTTTGTTGACTATTGTGATATTCTACGAGCTGCTTGATCTGCCAAGAATAAGATGCATTGACAGTCACATTTTAAGGTTGAGCCGGTTACCATTTTTATTCAAATTCAAATATCCTGCAGGGTTTTGCTGGGGTTTTTGAACTAGTGAGTCATGTAAAATGAAGCGGTGGCTGAGAATTTATTTTTTTAGGACAGATTGCAGTTGGGAAAGGATACAGAAGACATAAGTTACAGCTAAAATCCAATTTTGTTTCCTATGATGTCGAGCCAAATGAATATCAGGGTTGAATTTTTGCAGAAGGGCATTCATTGTAGTTGGAAAGTGTGATGATAAAATCAAATTTGTGAAAATTGAGCCAGGAGTAGCATTGAAGACATAAAGCATGTCGGCTCAGTTGAAAATATCTCACCTATTTTAGTAGTGTAGTTATTGTAAACCCTTTGGGGTTGTTGTAAAGGGTTTTAGGTTAATTTTTGTAACCCTAGAATGATCGGTTGCTTGTTGCATCTCTTGGTATAAAGGGATTTTTCATGATCATTCTAAGGGATTGGAAGTTTAGGTGTTAAAAAGATAGAAATTTTTGAAACCCTAGCTTTTCAGTCAAGGATTGTAAATTTTGATATCATTTTATCAAACAATAGAGAAGAAATATGGGTTATCTTCATCTTGTAAGCTTGCTATTCTGGATACTGTATGCATATGGTGAAAGGTTATACTTAATACAAACCTCAGATCTTTGCTCTCCTTTGTTCTATTCTTTGAATCTCTAAATCTTGGCATAAGGTTTATATGAATGTATTGGTGCTTTGAGTTCCAACCTAGGGTTAGATTAAATATTGCTCAAAGTGGGATATGTGTTCATAGAGTTTATTTGAAGGATTCTCATAAGTAGGAAATATTTGAAGCCCTTTGTGTTTATGTCTAAAGACTAATTTCAGACATCATTTGTATCCATTCTTTTCCTTGATATCTTGCCCAATAGATAAGGCACTAGCCTATATTCTCCTATCTTTGTGTTGAGAAGAGTGATTCAAATCTTATAATCCCAAATCATTCAAATCACTACCAGTCTTTACTTTTATTTACATTTATGTATTGTCCTACCTAGTGATGGAGATTCAATGAACAATAGGTTCTTGTTTATTACTTTCTCACTGTATCCATCTATTGAAAGATCCAATAAAGAAATAAGGGGTAGAGTTAGAACTATCAGTCAGAGTTAATACTATTGGATTAGGTGCACCCACCTTGGTTTTGCAGAGCCAGAAGTAGAAGAGGGTATTCTTATCCCTATAGTTGGTCCAGTTGCTTATAGATTGTCCATATATGGAGCTAACCATTCCTTAACATCCATCATAAGCATATTGGTATCTCATGGTGTGTAAAATCCTATCCAGGAACCAACAAAATGGTGACTCTATTGGGGAGAACAACAATAAAGAGCTCAATTGTTAGAATCTTTGGTTATTGCTACATCATAGATTATCAGTATTATATAACTCAGATAGATTTGACCCATCTGAGTCACCAACAAAATGGTGACTCTACTGTGGACAGATAAATAAGTCTTGTTAAAGAAATCAGAATTTTTGGTGTTTTCATTAATAAATCAAGTTTCAGATTGATTCAGCCTTTCCAAGCCACCATCAAATCAGTGATTCTACTAGGGAATAGAGAAATACTGTCAAGAGAAAATAGTGTAGGTTTCAAGTTGAGCTTGACTCCTGACCTACCTATTTCAATCATTTGATATCTCTGGTGTTACAAATCAGCATAGATAACATAGGTATGAGTTGAGCTTAGACTCCTGGTCAGCTTATCATTTATCCAGTGGACTTCATTGAAGAGTATAAGAATCAGTTTTAAAAGTTTCAAGTCATCTCACCTAATTGTGAGTGGTGACTCTGAATTCTTTGTTTGATCAGTGCATATAAAGATATATTTTTAGTCTTGATAAACAGTTTACATACCTTGTTGAAGTTTATTGTGTTGGTGGAAAGAGATACAAAAGAGGTTTTCAGTGGTTAAAGTGTTTTTTCCTCTTCAAGGAGGTGGCAACTCTATAATTGTTTCAAGTCAAGCTTCAGATTCAAAGGCTTTCCATTCAGCAGGTTGAGTTTCAACCACACACTTCCAGGTATCTTTGATCTTCATGTGTTTCTCCATAAGATCAGTTGTAAGGTATTGTGTTCCCTATCAAGTGTTTCAGCACTAGTCAGAAGGGAAAAGAGATATAGAGCAATTTCATGTTTCCATGTTGGATATTTGTTATGAAACTTTAATTTTATTGTCATAGAGGTTTAAATTTTTTGGTATACCTCTTGTAAGGACATAATAAGATGAATAGTTCTCATCTTGTTTCAAATCAAATGGATAATCAGCAAATAGGCCAGCCTAAAAGGCTATGTTTCAATAGGTTGGATAGAGCTTTAAATTGTGACCATGTTCATGGATCCCCAAATTCTTTCCTTAGTAGCCTCATTGATTTAATTCTAGTCTTTGATGATCAGTCTGAATCCGCACTTAAACATGTCTTAGCATTCTTTACATTTGTTGTAAAGTATCAGATTTATGAGGAGGATGTCAGCATGATGTTTTTTGGGAGATCCCTTAAAGGGGTCACAACTGATTGGTACTTGAGTTTACCCCCAAAATACATCTACTCATTGATTGACTTCAAGTGGTTGTTCTTAGAAAGGTTTGCTGATGATAATAAATGGGATAAGTTGCAAAAGGATCATCCGCACAGAAATAATATAAATAGTATTTCAGGATAGCTCATGTCTAAAGATAAGAATGTTTCTCATGATGATGAAGATATGTTAGATGAACATTTAGTTTTCAGCAGTGAGAAAGAAATAGAATCATTATATACAAGGTCTTCAACTTGTTCAGAGAAGTTTGAATTTGAAGGTTAGATTTGTTTGGGTAAGGATTCTGATATGAACAATGCAAGTATTTCTGGTTGTAATGATGTGATGGATACAGATGAGTTAGGTTCTCCTTTTCTCAGTAGTGATGATATTTCTGACTTGTTGACATCTGAATATATTAAGTATACACATCTATCTAATCAACAAATGTTAGACCCTACTGATTTTGTTTTGATAATGAGAATATTGTAGAGGATTTATATGAGTATGAGTCCTATGGTGAGAGTGATCAGGGTATAAGTTCTTGTGATGAGCATCATTTGACTATGGATACAAAATCAGATTGCAAAAATATGACAATAAGGTTTCCTTGTGAACTGCCTTGTTCGAATAAATATGATGATGATATTCCTTCTTATGGAAATAAAGATTATGATACAGATGAAAGTTGTTGCAGTAATGACTTTGCACAAGATAATGGGAGCCAAAACTTTACAACCCCTATTCCAAACAAGGAGGAAGAAGTTTGTAGCATCAAACAAGAAACCAAAGTAGATAGACATGAAATCCAAAATTCATTAAGCAATGAAGAAATCTCAGTACTCTTGGTTGTTGATTTTCAAAGGTATGCCTCAAATGTGGATTCTACTTTGCAATATCCAAATGATATATGTTTTGACATTGATGATGAGGCATCTATTCAAAATGATGAAGACAATGATTCATGTTTACATGAGTACTCCTCACACAATAAGTTTGCAGAAGAAGTGAATGAAGACCATAACAATTATGAGTACATCATGGAGGAACAGAGTTGTTCAGTGGCTGAAGTATTCTATAGAGATAAAAGTAAAGATTCAGTTCATTTTTAGCCAGGTGAGTCCCTAGTAATGCATATGGACAATTACATTTTATCTTCTGTTGCATTATTAGATAAATATTATGTATCCAGTCTTCAAGATGAGAAAAGAGACATCCCATATTTTTTGGAATACGAGAATGATAGTGATGATGACTGGAAAAATGTGGGCCTCAACAAATTCAGAATTACCTTTCAGTTCAAGTTTATCCACATATGTAAGCAGCAAAATAGTCCTGATATTTTTAGATTATTTGTTTCATATGGGGATCAAAAGCATTTGTTTGACAGAGGAAAGAAGTGGTTATAATTTTGAGGCTTGGAGCCTTTGCAAGTAATGTATACTTTTTACAGTGTTCTCTTTCAGTTGTGTGGTTTGTTTCCTTCAACAGGGTTTCTAGTTTTTTGAGCAGGAAAGTAGTCAGTTTTCATTTTTGGGGTGGTCTGCTTCACCTAGTGATCCTGAATTCTCTGCATGCCTGTAGGAGGCATGCATCCCTGAGCATGAGCCACTATTAGCACAAGTAAAAATTCCATGGTTGAATCATATTTTCTAGGCCTTTGCAGTTAGTTTTCCATTTTCCTACCAAAACCCTAGGCAAAAATTCAAATTATAGTCGTTTGCAGGAAAAACCCTAAGTGTGCCCAATGCTTTGTTCTCATTGCATGTTACTTTTTGGCTCACTTAAAAACTTTATAACGCATGTGCGTCAAATATTTTTACCCTAGCGGCCTTTATTTTCCTAAGTTTCCATGCGCCCAGCTTTATTTTTTCCTAAGTTCGGTGGTAGTGATTTTTCCTAAGTCAGGCCCTTTAATATTTCCTAAAGTTTCTAGCCTTTATCCTTTCTTGGGCCCTACTCTAACAACATCTGCATCTAACGATAGGCGTAAGATCTTACAGAGTGTATCAGAGGCTTCCGAAGTTGCGCTAGCCATTGATTCTCTTTCACGGTAAAAGGCTTTATAATGTAATGGGTCCACATGCCAAGTGTGCTTAGTCAACACTTTCTCATTGGTCCACATATTAATGACTCAGAATATTGTCAGTGGGGCCAATGATTTTAGAGGTTCAGTGGTTCTGACAGTGGCAGAGCATCGATGGCCAGTGTATGATCTTAAGGGTTGATTCTTTTATGTGTCAGGGGATCTGTCAAAGTAGTATAAAAAGGTTGATCCAACAGTTGTCATAAGATCTGATAGAATATGTCAGAGGTATGCGAACTTCAGACAACCATTGATCTCATTTAAGGCGGGCCTAGTTTTTGGTCTAAGGTTTTGGCGGAGCAGTTAAATCTTTGGCGGCACTGATAAAGTTTGTTAATGTTCATGCATTCTCAAAATAAAATGGTGAAGTTCTAAATCTTCTTGTGAATGGGCGTATAGTCTATTCGGTAAATCTCACATTTATTTAGCGGTGTTCTAATTTTCTCAGCAAGTAAGCGAATGGCTTCAGTCACCAGTTTGCTGAATAACTAAAGGGTCAAAAGGTTAAGGGTTAGCCAAGTAGTGGGACCGCATGGTGATTCATTACTGAGGTGTTATATTGTGATTGGCTGAGCTAGAAAATGATGCAGACACGTTAGTGGGCCTGAAAGATTCTAAGGGATGCCAAGATGGAAAATCAAATGGTTGGCATATCGTCACATAGAATCTTCTGAGGCTATGCGATCTTACACCCGTCATTTGATCTTGAGCTTATGAAAAGTGGGTCCAATATGCTGATTCATCGCTGACGTGCTCCGTTTTCATTGGTTGAGAGTTTTTGATGATGTGGAAAGCAATTTTTTAAAGAGTTTTGTTAACTGTTATGAGATTCTACGAGCTGCCTGATTTGTCAGGAATAAGATGCATCAACGGTCACATTTTAAAGTTGAGCCAGTTACCATTTTTATTCAAATTCAAATATCCTCCAGGGTTTGCCTGGGGTTTTTGAACTAGTGAGTCATGTAAAATGAAGTGGTGGCCGAGAATGTATTGTTTTAGGACAGATTGCAGTTGGGAAAGGATACAGAAGACATAAGTTACAGCTAAAATCCAATTTTGTTTCCTATGATGCCGAGCCAAATGAATATTAGGGTTGAATTTTTGTAGAAGGGCATTCATTGTAGTTGGAAAGTGTGATGATAAAATCAAATTTGTGAAAATTGATGCAGGAGTAGCATTGAAGACATAAAGCATGTCGGCTTAGTTGAAAATATCTCACCTATTTCAGTAGTGTAGTTATTGTAAACCCTTTGGGGTTGTTGTAAAGGGTTTTAGGTTAATTTTTGTAACCCTAGAATGATCAGTTGCTTGTTGCATCTCTTGGTATAAAGGGATTTTTCATGATCATTCTAAGGGATTGGAAGTTTAGGTGTTAAAAAGATAGAAATTTTTGAAACCCTAGTTTTTCAATCAAGGATTGTAAATTTTGATATCATTTTATCAAACAATAGAGAAGAAATATAGGTTATCTTCATCTTGTAAGCTTGCTATTTTGGATACTGTATGCATATGGTGAAAGGTTATACTTAATACAAACCTCAGATCTTTTCTCTCCTTTGTTCTATTCTTTGAATCTTTAAATCTTTGCATAAGGTTTATATTAATGTATTGGTGCTTTGAGTTCCAACCTAGGGTTAGATTAAATATTTCTCAAAGTGGGATATGTGTTCTTAGAGTTTATTGGAAGGATTCTCATAAGTAGGAAAGATTTGAAGCCCTTTGTGTTTATGTCTAAAGACCAATTTCAAACACCATTTGTATCCATTCTTTTCCTTGATATCTTGCCCAATAGATAAGGCACTGGCCTATATTCTCCCATCTTTGTGTTGAGAAGAGTGATTCAAATCTTATAATCCCAAATCATTCAAATCACTACCAATCTTTACTTTTATTTACATTTATGTATTGTCCTACCTAGTGATGGAGATTCAATGAACAATAGGTTCTTGTTTAGTACTTTCTCACTGTATCCATCTATTGAAAAATCTAATAAAGAAATAAGGGGTAGAGTTAGAACTATCAGTCAAAGTTAATACTATTGGATCAAGTGCACCCGCCTTGGTTTTGTAGAGCCAAAAGCAGAAGAGGGTAGTCTTATCCCTATAGTTGGTCTACTTGCTTATAGATTGCCCATATTTGGAGCTAACCATTCCTTAACATCCATCATAAGCATATTGGTATCTCATGGAGTGTAAAATCCTATCCAGGAACCAACACCACACAAGGAAACAATGCAACTGGAAAGATGGAGTTGAACCACCTAGTGAATGTGGCTACTCACTAGTCAACCCATCAAGGATTCACAATTGGGAATATGCTATTGCAAAAGAGAAAATCCAAAACAAAAGAGATCCAGTCTTAAGGACACCTTTGACCTTAAGGGATCAAAATATTGAAAATTGAAACTGATGGAATAAAGAGATCCTATAAGGTAAAAATCCATGCTTTAAGGATTAGTCCCTAATCCATAAAGGGAGAAAAGAGCTTTGAAAATAATATATATATTGAAAGTGCATGTGTGCAAAAAGTGAGCAGAGCGTATGCCCCCACATTAAAGTTATTTCTAAATCTTTAATAGGAGCAATGGCTTGAATGGAAACATAAACAACTTCATGGATTACGTTTCCACTATGAGATGCCCCCAATCAAATACAAATCAAGGTAAATACCACATAAACATACAGAGAACATAGAAGGGATCTACCTTCCATGGGGTTAGTATGATCATAAGATAATATTTATATATTATATTATTGCAAATGAATTGACATCATTCCCCAAAGAAAGTATAACTGCAATCACAATAGAGGAAAGAAAACATAAGAGTTACGAAGAAGAGTCTTTTCAAACCACAACCTAGAGACCAAAAAGAATTAGTGCTACCGTGTCTTAAATCCAAGGGGACTACACAATGAAACATTTATGAACAATAGCACTAGTACAACATGACATGAAAACAACATATAGAAGAATAAAGATACATATAGAGGAATAGCACAATAGGTTTGATTCCTTTATCACCTTGCACCAACAAAGTAACAAGGGTCATATAAAATAATCTAACAAACATTTAGCAAACATATTACGAGAGAAGCACAATACAATAGGAAAACACACCAAAAGATACCATGAAGGACAAGCCAATCAAGTGTGTCACCTACTCTTCTCATCTCTTTCTATATCATTTTAGGAAGGTGGTAAACTTGTAAGAGGGACTATATCCAATGCAGTAGGAATAATAGCCAGTTCCAAACAAGGATCCTCTTGAGAATTGTAATGTTTGATACTAGGTGTAATTATTAATTGTGTTGAAAGCATATTAGGTAAATTAGTATCAATTTCAATAGTCTCATATTCATCATTCACATCATTAGTATCATCAAGAGTATCTTCTTCATCAAGATTAATTGAAATAGAATCTAAGATACAATTAGAATCATCATAATCATTCATCTTAACATCATTATTAGTATTAACTTCTTCTAACACATCAGGCATAAGCTAGTCAAAAGAAGGTAAATAACTTTGAAGAATAGAGGTACGGGCTTTAGCTTGAGCTCGACGCTTCTTACAATGTTCATTAGGAGATCGGTTATGTTTTGTCTTGTTTGAAATATTTTGAGAACTAGGAGGGACAAAAACTGGTTCCTTCACAGGTTTTATAGGAGGATCAATAGAGTTCTTAGTAGGCTGAAAATAAACACTAGAAGCTTGATTAATATAACTAGAAGCCATGGATAAAGGAGGTATGGAAGGTGTAGGCAAAAGACCAAGGTTAAGATCCATATGAGGCATGCTTAACTCAAGAATCATACAATGTTTATAGGCTTGAGATGAGTGAAAAAGGTTATTAGGTTGAGAAGGACATGAATTAGGTAATGAAGGCCAAAAGAAGTCAAGTGTAGCACAATCCCTGGGCCTAGAAGGTTGATATAAACTATGATTAATCATCTTCACTTCATCATGAATGAATTTAAGACACTTATGGAGAGGAGAAGTAATGACATGCATGGAATTCAACCATGGAAAACCAAACTTAACTTGAAACTGATCAGAAGTAGGAACAACAATGAAGGTAGTGTCCACAACTTTACCACAAAGTTCAACAGGAAAGTTAATAGAACCAAATGATGGATAAAGAAAACCATTACAAGTTTGAATCCACACATCCGATGTATCATAAGAATCATGTTGTAAGTTCTTCATAAAAATATTTTCTTCAGTAATAATAATGAATAAGGAGGTAGGATCAACAAGAAAATCATGTGTAGGTATCTTAGAAATCCTAGCATAAATGTAGAGGGGACCATTGGGAGCTTTAATAGTCTCAGAGTCATCAAAGGTAATCAAGAGTTCCCTAGGTCTTTTATTCTTAGGTTGTTTTTGAGGTTTAGGTTGAGGTTTTAGTTTAGGCTTAGCTTGAGGTGGAACTTGAAGTTGAGGTTGAGATTGATGCTGGGGTGGAGATACAGGTTGAGACAAAATAGCATATTCCATATGTTTAACAATGTGATTAAGATCATCCATCTTTGAATCATAAACAATATCCATAGAAGATGGCTGAACAATGGTATTAGTATCATGTGTAGGCAAAGGATTCGTATAGATTTGGAGGTTTTGATTAGGATGAGAGATAGATTTATTCCCACTACCATCAAAATTATCAACAAATAAAGCATTAGAATCAATTAAGTCTTGAACCTTATGTTTTAAAGAATAACACTTCTTAGTATCATGGCCATTCTAATGATGGTATTGACAAAAGGATTTGGAATCAAAGGATTTGGATGCTGTCGTAGTAGGTAAAAGAGGTCGAATAGGAGGTAAATTAATCATATTAGTAGTCAACAATTTATTCATAATAGAATGCAAAGATTTAGAAAGAGGAGTAAATGTACGACTCAGAGGAAAAGTAGTGGATGCAGAAGTGGCATTGTTGGATGCAACATAAACTTGATCAACAAATGCATTTTCTTGCTTATTTATCTTGACATATTTGTTAGGTTTTTTAAACTTGTTAGGATTAGGAGCAGCATCACTCTTATCAACTAGGACAGGAACCATTGGAGTGTTTCTCTCAAATTGACTCACTTGTAATTGATAATGATGAAGTGCTACAAAAAGTTGTTGAAAAGAGGTAAATTCAGTAAGCAGAATCTTATCTCTAATATCCTTTTGTAAATTTGAATTAAACATACACTAAATATCAATATGAGGAATAGGATAAGAAATTTGAGCATACAAATGCTTAAATCTACCAATAAATTCAATCAATTTTTCTTTAGTATTTTGTTTGCAATGCATCAAATCAGTTAAGGACACTTGCAGACCAATTTTATTTTGAAACTGTTGAATAAAGGCATTAGAAGTTTTGGAAAAGAGTCAATAGAATAAGGAGGCAAGTAACAATACCATTGCAAGGCCTGATCATGAAAAGTTCTAGCAAACAACTTGGCTAAAATCCTATGGTCATGAGCATAGTCACTACAAAGGATTTGAAATATTTTAACATGAATGACAGCATCTCCCTTACCATTGTAATTCTCAAGATGAGGCATATCATCTTGCTGAGGAACAGGAGCATGAATAATATCTAGGGATAAAGGACTGCCTATGTCACATGTAGGAATACTGAACCTGGATTGAGTTAAGGATGCAAGTTCTTGTTGTAAAGAGGATATAGTTTGATCCAAACTAATGATTGTGGAATCATTAGATGAAATAGGAGGCCTAGAAACATTAGAAACACTAGGTAAAGTGTATAAAGTGATGGGAATGGAAGACACAATCAAGGGAACACTCATAACCACAGTTGGAAGAGGATTGGAATAAGTAAGGGGAATATTATGATAAGAAGGTTTTGAAGTAGGTCGGGACACAAGTGGAACACTCATAGGAAGAGAGGGAATCGACATAGTCACTTAAGGAAGAGTATAAGTAGGAATGCTAGGTAAAGGAATGGAAGAAGGTTCCACACTAGTGACAGGAGGAGTGAATCCTAATTCTTGAGCTTCGTAAGCTAGAGGTTTAACACTTAAATGCACAAGATGAGTAATATCATGCAAGATATTAACACCTTGATCACTATCATGAAGGAATTTCTTAAGAGCATCTATAGCTTGAATAAAATCTTGATTATGGTTCTATTGAATAAACCAATTTCCTATTTTATCAAGTTTAGTTCAAATTTTTTGGACTTGTTCATGAGGAAATCTTAAAGCATCATCCTCATCATGGGATGAGTGAGAAGAGTTATGCTCCATAGTAGGATTGGAATCATGAGTGATCAAATTATCATTTGGGATCCTAAGGAGAGGAGAGGAAGACTCAGGATCAAAGAAACCCATAAGTCTACAACTTCTTCTAACCAAAATATTATAATTAGGACTAGAGGTAGTAAATCTCATATACCAATGCAATGTAGATGAACTAAACTAGGAAAACACAAAGCATCAACAAATAATTTTATTTTATTTTCTTTATATGAAATGTAAATGCTAGCACATAATAGAAGGCTAATACATGCAAGATCTAACAACATAAAAGAAAGATTTGTCTATCATAGGTTCACCAAAATGTAATATATAAAATAGGGATCAAGATTTCATGTATAATATAGAGGATTGGGTAAGGTAAGATCTTCTTCTTAACCCCAAATTCCCAAAGGAAAGATCCAAATTGATTAACCACAAGAAAATGGTCAATGCATAAATGAATCAATCGATGAAGAATATGAAGAAAGGGGAAAACCTAATATTCCATTATAGAAGGAAGTATTGAAATATGAATTAAATTGAAGACATATACTAACCTCAAAATATGACAGATCTGGAAAATGTTGTTTTCTGGTGTCTGTATTCAGTTTCGAGAAATTTTGCAACTGGATCTGGCTTGGAAACACAGAGACAGGGAAAAATTAGAAATCTTTTTCTTTTATGAGAAAGGTCAACCTTGACCTAGGTAGAAAGGTTGACCTTGACCCCTTTATGTCGACCTTGACCTATGCTGCTCTGACATAAATTATGTTCGCAGATCTTGAAAGTTTAGCAGAAAAGGCTGTCCAGATCTGCATTATAATTCATTGTTCTATACCTGTTCCTTCAAGAAAAATGGTTTTTGTTGAGGGGCAGGGTTTTTCCTTGGTCAAACCCCAATTTAGGAATTAACCTTGAAATTGTAGTAATAAACAAAGTAAATGAAATAGGTCACCTTGTCTATGTTGAAACCCTTTTGAAGGATTTGAATCCTTGAATCCACAAGTATGGATGCTCCAAATGAATGTAGAATTGGATGTAAGATGTCTCAAATCAATTTTTTTTAGATATTCAACACCAATCTTGAATGGATCTTGGAATAGAAAGAAGCTTGAATGGATGTGGATGGAGAAATCTTCAACAAGAGGGCTCCATAGAGATTGAATCGTTCAATGGCTACCAATGGATCTCCTTGATAAATTGGATATTGAATGCTTGAATTATTGAAGATGAATGAATGCTTGAAGTCTTTCCTTCTCCTTCTTTCTTGCTTCTTGATTTCTCTTTCTTGAGAGATTATGAAAAGACGGATGCTTGATTGAGAATGAATGATCGATTGAAATGAGAGAGGAAGGCTTCCTTTTATACTAGTCTAGGGCACAAACTTATAGAGAGGCCTACATAGGAGAATTAAATTCCCATTTAAACCTTTACCCCTATAAATGGACCTAAATTAAATATAACTTAATATTTTATCATTCAAAGCCCAAAACAGCCAACTCGGAAGTGGGAAATAAATCTTTCTGAAACCTGACATCTAGAAACTTTGGGATTTTCAAATTTGGACTCTAGGTCAGGGTCAAGGTTGACCTTGACATAGGTTAGGGTTGAGGTTGACCTTAACCTAAAAGGTCAACCTTGACCCTAAGGTCAAAAACCTCATAATTTCAATTCAGGATGCCAAAGTTATGCAGAAAAGAAGTGGACAATAGGGTAGAACAGGGGAAAAATCCATATCCAAGTCAAAGACCCATTCAAGGGGTTTGACATGACCCCAAACCACTTACTTAGAGGGCTAAACTAGGCCTAAATGGAAGTGCTTCCATTTTGTGCTACTACATCAATATAACAAGGAAGTTAATCGAAGAAGTATTGTTGTGATCACAAAGAAAGATATAGAGAAGAACAAAGAATTGAATTGGTATGTTATTGTGTTAAGGAACTTCATTGGATCTAAATTAGCAAGATTAGTGTGAACTACATATCATTTGTTAGTTGGTACTCTCTAACAATTATGATAGTAAAATCCCTTATCGGCTGACTCTAACAGGTCTATTGTAAAATCCTCTAACCAGGTGGCATTCACAAAAGAGTGTCTAAAATCCTCTAACCAGGTTACTCCTAATAGAGTAAAAGAGTTTAACAGGTCCCTAGGAAATTTTTTTAACCAAGTAGCATTTAACTATGCTTTTGTAACCCTGATCAGGTGGACCTTTAATAGGGAAGGCTCTTAACTGGGTGTATTCTAGAAGAGTACAATTATTTGTGGCCATTGTTCTCACACCATGGTTTTCATCCTAATTGGGTTTACATGAGATAAATACTGGTGTTATTGTTGTGTGAATGATTTTATATGTTGCATGGATGTTTAATGTTCAGTTAACCGATAATGATGTGTACACAATGAAAATATGGACCTATTTACTGAAATGAAAAACACCAAACAAAATCATATTAGAGGTTAGTCATTTCAAATGAAATAAAATAAGTAACTTCCAATACAACCTCAATGAGCAAAAAAAAGGGCACCCAATAACCTTGTTTGATTTTCTCTTCAATATTATTGTGGGTATGCTCTCCCAACACAATAGAATGCAATCTAATGCAAAGACTATAAGATGCAAAATGAGAGTTTTTGGAAATAAGTATGAGGAACTTGCCCCAAATCTCACAATGATGTGCAAGTGCAAGATTGATGCAAGGCAGGGAGCAAGAGGGGCTAAACAATGGCACAACCTAATGATCCAAGCCTGCTCAACACACACAGAAGCAAACAAACATAAGAGTGAGAGAGAGAATGCATAAACTTTGATATATTATCATCAATTGGAATCATACATGCCAAGCTGTAAGGCCTTCCCAGTTAGGGCCAGATATTACAATGAATTACAGAAGTCCTCCAACATGTGAGGATCTGTTCCAAATCTCCAATCTAATGTCTACTATCTTCTATCCTAAACTACAACCAAACAACTCCATTTATACAAGAAGCTACCGAACTGAGTCTACCTTCAGATCCATGATTAACGGAAGTGAACGGTCAAATCTGGGACCACATGCTTCCCAATGATGGATTCTAACATTAAATCTATGATCCAATATAAATGCACAAGTCGGCCACAACAAGAAATAAAACTAGGCCCGTCGGTAAGCATGATAACCAAGTAGCAAACAGACAATGCCGAGCTCCAGTGAAATAACCAACCACCTAGGAGAGAACCGATCACACTCGGTAACCAAAGGAAACAGACCAACTCAGTCAAAGTAGAAAATGAGCAACACAGACAAAACTCCAAATTCTTTTTGGTGACACAGGATTGCTAAGGACTTGAGAGGCTCCTGCATCAAAGATCTATGAAGAAGATAGTGCACAAGCAAGATGATGCAATATATTTTTGAATTTTTTTGAATAAGAAATGCAATGCAAGATTCCAACTAAGCTATGAAATCAAAACTATTCTACCATGCAAGAATTGAAATCTACAATAAGAATGAAAGTGAAACAACTATGATAAGAAATTGAAATGCTAAAAATGTTAGAATTTTAAAATTCTATGTGCTCAAGTGCTCTAGAATGCTTGATGATTATCATTACAAGATTAGCCTACAAATGAAAGAAAGACCTTTTACAGAAATTGAATAGGATTGGATGGAGGAGATTAAGAGGAAAAATAATGGATGACCAAGATTAAGAGGCAAAAGGGGAGTGGCTAAGATGAAGAGGAAAAATAAATGAGTGGCTAGGATTAAGAGGCAAAAAGATGCTAGGTAGGGTTTGAGAGGAAAAAGATATAAAAGTCAAACTTCACTTTTAGAGGGAAAGAGAAATTTAAAAATGATTGGCGGAGAAAAAAGATGGAGAGGTGGCTACCTTGGAAAAGGCGATTGAGCACATGTTTAGAGGTAATCCAACTTTTAATTAAGATTAGAGGAATATTAGAAAAAGTAAGATTAGGAAAAAGGGAAAAGGGATGAAATTAAAATAAATTTAATTTAGTCATGGTTTAGAAGAACTTTAGGCTAGTGGAGGAATAAAATTAATAAAAATTATTTTATAAAGGGAAATGGAGGGATAATATTTATGAAATTTAAATACAAAGGAAAAATGAAGTTATTTAATTAAAGTAAATTTAATTAAATAAATAGAAGACTATAATGATTATAGTCAATTTGGAGAGCTTTGATGGAAAACATTTGGATGGCTAGTAAATTTCAAGAACCTATAGAGGCCTGGGAGGTTAATGTCTTCATGAACTAGAAGCTAGATGGTATGAAGGATCAGAGAAATAAGATTAATCTAAGAAATGATGCTAGGTGGGATTGTCCTCCCAATGGTTGGATGAAGATAAATTTTGATGGTGCCTCTAAGGGCAACCCGGGGATAACTGGTTGTGGGGTTGTGATCAGAGATGAGAATGTGTTATGCAAAGGTGCTAAGGCTATTCCTATTGGTATTCAAACCAATCATGTATCCGAGGCAAGTGCAACTCTCTATGATATTATGTTTTCTAAGAATAAAAATTATAGGAAAGTGTAGATAGAAGGGGACTCCCTCAATATTGTTAGATGTCTCAATAATGACACTAGCACCTCATGAACTATATATAATATAATTCGAAAGGCAAAAGCTTAATTAAGACCTTCGATGATTGTGTTATCACCCACAACTATAGGGAGACTAATTATGTGGCTGATTGGGAAGCCAACATGGTGTGTAAAATTTAGGTGGATATCCATTGGGTTGATAGGACTGTCCTTTCCTTAGAGGTATCAACATTAATTAATAGGGATCAGGTTCAAAGCAAACATAAAAGATTTAATGAAGATGTCATTAATGCTTAATAATTATAGGGGTCCTTGCAAAGGGGATTTTTTGGTAATCTATGATCATGATATGACCATCGCCTTCATTTCTCATAGGTTATGGGTCATTTTAGGTGAAAGAGGGTATGTTTATAATTCCAAAGCAAAGGAGTTGTGTTTTGAAAGAGACATCGAGAATAGAGGTAGTTGCAGAAGCAAAGCCATGGGAGGTCATAAGAAGAGGTGTGAGGTGGGTAACAGTAAGGATTAGAATCAAAATTTTGAGGTGTGGAGTATTGTGAAGGATGGTGGTATGGTGGACTACTTGGAGAGACTACATGGTAGTAAGCCTTCAGTTACAAACATTTTCTCAACACCTGGAAGAATGGAAAAATTCTTGTTGGGTTGCAGTACATGGAAATCACAGAGGAGCTTATAGCCGAGGTGACGGGACTGAAAATTGAGGGTTCCAATTTTTACAGAGATAGGAAGATTTCTAACAAAGCCCTAGATGCTTTTATGGAGATGGTGCAAGAAAGGAAAAGGATGGCAAAAATTGACAATTCCTACTACAACCTGAAATGCATTTCCAGGCAATGGAGGTTGGTTTTGTTTGTCATTATTAGTTATATTACTTTGGATGGAAGATACACTAAAATTTACAACCATCATCTCATTTTGTTGAATCACTTAGACATGGGATTAAAATTAATTTTCTCTTTTACCTGTTGAGTTCCTTGGATATTACCATTAAAATTCTGCAGAAGGATCTTGAGGGAGACCATGCTTTCCATGAGGGCTTGATACATTTGTTGTATGATGTGTTAAAGTCCAAAAAGATTGAGAGGCCTCGTTTTAATAGAAAGGCTTTAGAGGAGTACGACACCGAAGGTAATGATTCTAAGGAGGTTTATTTGGAGGAAACTGAAGATGATGAGGTTGAGTCTATTGAACCTAGAAAGGCTCCCAACTTTCATGGTTCTTCCTCAAAGAACAAGAAGAGGAAGGTTAAGATAGAAGATTCAACCATGGAAATTGAGACTAAGGATGAGGATATTAGGGAAGATCATGTTAAGGGAAAGGGTGAGAAAGAGATGGGGATGATTGGAAGCCACACCAGAGCCAAAAACAAGAAGAAGAATGTAAGAAAGAGGGTCATTATTTCCACTAATGATGAGTCTTCCATTTAAGAGAATCTTAGGGATAAACAGGTCAAGATGTTTGAGAAACCCACTGATAAGGATTCCAAAAAGGGGGTTCTTGAGAACTTTGATAATACTATGATTGAAGAGGAGAATATTTTGTAGGATACTGTTCAGGAGGCTGACACTAGTGAGAAGGAAAAAGAGAACATTTCCAGTGGGAGGAAGGGGAGTTTTAAGGAGGATAATGCTCAGCTGAAAGATGTTTATGAGAACCTGGGTTGCACTGCCTTTGTTAATAACCTTAGCACTATGAAGACTAATATTGATATGTTGAAAAACCAACTTCATAACATCCAATGGGAGGTTGGGGCACTCTGCAAGGTTAACTTGGAAGATAAAACAATGGGTCATATTATTAAAGAATTAAAGGAGGCTATTGGTAGTGCTGAGGAGATTACTAAAATGGTGAAGATGTTTCAGCAAATGGAAGACAAAATGAAGAAGGTGGATTTTTCTTCTAAGGAGGGGTTTCTGCTAAAAAGGATGGAAAAAATGGAAAGCAATATTGCATCCTTGGAGAGAACTATTGGTAACATTGCTTAGCAGAGCTAATCCATCCTTAAAGCCTCTGTCGAGCATGTCAGAATCCTAGTGGACAAGCTAGAACAAGGTAAAGGGGATTAGGAGCTTAAGGAGGGACAGGGGCCCAGTAAGCAGACTAGAGAAAACTTTAAAAAGATGAAATCCAATGAGAATAAAGACTTGGAGGAGGTAAAGGCATCCTCTATTAATATGCAGATGCTGGATGATTAGGCGGTTGAACTTATGAAGACTATCTAGCTATCTTTTTGTTGTCCTATTGTTCTTTTTTGCTATTCTCTTTTCTTTTTTTTTGGGAAGAATCATTATTTTTTGTTATTTCTTGTTGTGTTGTTGCAATGACTTTGTTTGGGTTTCTAATGCTTTATCTGTAATATCATCATAAAAGGTTTCGAGTCCTTTCAAAACCTATTTTTATGTAATCAAAATGATTATAGTCCATTAATAAAATTTACCATAATGTTAAGGGTAAATATTAATAAAAATTAACATTAGTGTGAATGGATAATTTTAGGTCTCTACATGATGTTATAGGTTAAAATATATCTTAATTAGTAAATCCATTTAAAGAAGTATTGGGACTATAAAATTTAGTTTGGGTTGGTGATTACTGATTCACCCCCCCCCCCCCCCTCTCAGTAATCAATCCTACACCTATAATTGGTATCGGAGCTAAGTTCCATGATTCAGAAAGCTTAACCGCTTAGGGAAAAGATCCAAAGATGTATAGGAAGGAAGCACCCAAGTTTACCAAGGACAATTTTAATATATGGGAAAGTATAATGATGTTATATTTTCCAGGACTATCAAATACAATAGTTGGCTATCTTACCACATAGTACAGACCACCCACTGGAACACCCTCTGTAGATGAGAGAAAGGAAATGTTGATACACAACTCAGTAATGATACAGATTAACAGTGCCTTATCTAATGTTGAATATGTTAATATCCAACACATGGATAATGCAAAAGGCATATGGGATAAGTTGAAAAATGTTTATGGAGGTGAGTCACATGTACTAAAAGCTAAAGTTGATAGTCTAAAAGGAAAGTATGATGAGATAAAGATGCAAGATGGAGAAAAAATTACACAATATAGTATAAGGATAAAAGAGATTGTTGTTGCCATCATAGGACCTAGAGGAAACCTTGAAGATGATGATGTAGTAAGTAAAATTCTCAAAAAAATTACACCTAGGTATGTAATTAGAGTTTCTACTATTCAAGAGTTAAGATCTATTGATCCAAATAAAGTCACATTGGATTCATTAATATGAAAATTGACTTCATTTGAGTTGAGTAATTTTGATAATAGCCAACCTACTACTGAAGTTTTATTTCAAGCCTCAACAAATATTGGATCATCTAGAAAAGGAAAATTTGTTTATGATTCATATGACTATGAAGGTTTAGCTGCTAAAGAAAAAGAGTTGGAGGAACTCGAAGATTTAATAGCCAATAGGTTTCCCAAAGGAAAAGGAAGATATAAAGGGAAAATCCCTATTGCATGTTGGAATTGTAGACAAATTGGTCACTTTGCACACAAATGTCCCAACAAATTGAAAAAGGAAAATGATAGTGAAAAGAAGGATAAATACAAGAAATTCAAAGACTTCAATCAAAAAAACAAGAAGATGTGTTATGTAGCTGAAGATGAATATGATAATACTAATGACAATGATGAGAAAATAGTATTTGTTGCTGTAAAGGAAGATCCCTCTACTGACAACACTCAAATCGGTGAAGAAAAAACTTTGATCACAAGCATGAATTGTAATAGCGATTGGATCATCAACAATGGTTGCACACATCATATGACCGGAGATAATAACAAATTCATAACCATGGAACATTGCGATGGAGGTTAAGTTGGATTTGGAAATGGTTCTCCCTATGTAATCAAAGGTAAAGGTTTTATTGCTTTATCTAATGAAATTACTTGTGAATATGTCTATTGGGATGATGAATTGAAGTTTAATTTGCTAAGTGTATCTCAATTGAATAACAAAGGATTAAAATTTGAATTTAGTAATGAAAAATGTAAGATATTGGAAAAGACTAGTGAACTGATAGCTATCGATGAACATACAAAACGTAATATTTTCAAGCTAAATACTACATTTGGTCATTATTTAATTGCTAACGTAGAAGAAAGTGGGCTATGACATAAAATAATTTTTCATGTGAACTTTGATGATTTGGTAAAAGTTGGCAAGAAGAAAAATGTTAGAGGAATACCAATACTAAACAAACTAGAGAATGCCATATGTAAGGAATGTCAACTAGAAAAAATGACTAGTTCAAGTTTCTCAACTAAGGTCTACTCTACAGAACATATTCTAGACTTAGTACACAAATTTATGTGGTCCTATAAGTACAAAGAGTTATCATGGTGATAAGTAATTTATACTATTTGTTGATGACTACTCAAGAATGATGTCTGTAATGTTCTTAAAGGTTAAATCAAAAGCTTTTCATATGTTTAAAATATACAAAGAAAGAGTTGAGAAGGAAACTAGAAAAACTTTGAAATGTCTTAGATTAGATAGAGAAGGTGAATTTACTCCAAATGAATTTAATGATTATTGTGATGAACATGGAATCAAAAGACAACTAACTACACCGAGAACACCTCAACATAATGGAATTGCAAAAAGAAGAAACATATCTATTGTTGAATGCACCAGAACTTTGTTAAATCAAAAGGAGTTTCACATGAATTATAGAGAGAAGCTATTAGCACTGTGGTATACACATTGAACTGAGTACAACTCAAGAAAGGAACAAACAAGACACTATATGAAATCTGGTATGGACGAACACCTAATGTAAGCTATTTCAAGATATTTGGAAGTAAATTTTATATCAAGGAAGATGAAATGAAAGGAAAATTGGACACCAAAAGTGATGAAGGAATATTTTTAGGATATTCTACCAAAAGTAAGGCCTACAAGTGTCTAAACAAAAGGACAAAAAATGATAGAAAGTGCCAATGTAAAGATTGATGAATTCTTAGAATAGAATGAAAAAGACAATGGAAATGAACTGGAAGGATATAGTGAATTGATCTACTTTGAATCTGAAATAGAAATAGAGAAAGTAAGTATAGGAATCGATAATGCTCAAGTGATAACATAACAACAATCGATAATGGTACAACAAGGTGAAACTTGTGAAAGAAATGAACAGATTCAGAATGTGGAGGATGTTATAACACCAAAAATCATAGGAGTATACCATAGATTGTCAGATATAATTGGAGACAGGATTGATGAAGTATTAACAAGAATTAAATTAGGATCTAGGGACAATACATGTTTACTATCAGAGATGGAGCTGAGAATGGTAAAGGATGCACTAAAAGATGATGACTGGATGTAAGTAATGAAGAAATTGAAGAGATTGAGAAGAAAAAAACATGGCCATTAGTACCCAAGAAAAAAGAAAAAAATGTTATAGGTACTAAATGGGTATTCAAAAATAAACTAAATGAGAATGGTGAGGTGATTATAAATAAAGCAAGATTGGTATGTAAACGTTATGTACAAGAAGAAGGAATAGACTATGGAGACACATTTGCACCTGTTGCTAGATTGGAAGGAGCTAGAATATTGTTAGCTTATGCTTCTTATAAAGGATTTAAAGTTTATCAAGTGGGTGTAAAATATGCTTTTCCTAAATGGAATACTAGAAGAGGAAGTCTACATTCAACAACTTGAAGGATTTGTTGTAGAAAAAGGTAAAGATTTGGTTTGCAAGCTACACAAAGATCTATATGGTCTAAAGCAAACACCAAGAGAATGGTATGAAAGACTACACTCTTATATTATTAAGATTGGATTTGAAAGAACAAATGACAACAATAATGTCTATTTGAAAGCTGAAAGTAAGGATAAAGTATTAATTGCTAAAATATTTAATGATAATATAATCTTTGGAGGAAATGACTTAATAAGTAAACATTTTGCTAAAGAAATGAGGAAAGAATTTGAAATGTCTATGATAGGAGAAATAAAATTCTTTATTGGATTACAAGTACAAAAAATTAAGAAAGGAATATACATAACTTAGTCTAAATATATTAAGGAGATATTAAAAAAAATTAGGATGGAAGATTCAAGACTTATCGGTACACCTATGATTACCGGTTATAAATTGTCAAAAGAAGATGATTGTAAGGAAGTCAATGAAACATTATATAGATCAATGATAGGAAAATTACAGTATGTTGTTCATAACAGACCTGATATTGCACATGTTGTTGGCATTTCTATATTTTCATCAAATCCTAAAGATTCACACATGACTGCAGTTAAAAGGATATTCAGATATTTAAAAGGAATTAAAGATTATGGATTATGGTATGAAAATAAAGGAGAATTTGATCTTAAAGTTTATACAGACACAAATTGGGTAGGAAACATTGATGACATAAAAAGTACAAGTGGATGCACTTTTTATTTTGGAAATAGATTAGTGACATGGACAAGCAAGAAGTAGAATTGTATTTCACAATCTACTGCTGAAGAAGAATATGTGGTTGCTGCCATTAATTATCAACAAATTTTATGGATTAATAAAATACTTGAAGGAATACAAGAAAAGGTAAATGAACATGTTGTTATACATTATGATAATATTAGTTCCATTAATATATCAAAGAATCTAGTAATAGCCTCAAAGACCAAGCACATAGCTATCAAGTATCATTTTCTAAGAGAGAAGGTACATGATAAAGAAGTGAGATTGGGATACATATGTAAAAAAGAGAAATTTGTAGACATATTCATAAAACCACTACCTAAAGAGAGATTTGAATATTTAAGAGGTATATTAGGGGTCCTACCTATTAGGAATAGTCCCAAGAGATAACTGAGAGGGCGGGGGGGGGGGTGAATCATTTATCTACAAGTTTCAATTCTTTATCCAATTAAGTATACTTAAACATTAAGCATAAACACAATGAAAGAGTACTTAAACATAACACCAAAAATGTGGTTACGGAGAAACCCAAATACGTAAAAACTGATGAAGGGTGCTCCCCTTAATACCACAAACACATAACAGAAATAGAGAAACAACAACAATATGTAAGAACAGAAAATTGGCTTCTTATTATCTCCACAAATGTGGAATTACAAACTTTCAGAATTACAATATGCAAAGCCACATGGGCATTCCCTTACAATATTCTGTAGGACAAAGCCTCAAATCAATACCCAGAACTATTCTGAACTGCCTAAGACAATAATACAGCCTTCCTTATATAGGCAATTTTCCACCGCCTGGGAAGGTTCCAAAATTTTAGCCAATAAGGCCGACCAAACTTAGAATTATTTTTTTTATTTTACATTTCATTACATCATAGTCGGCTCAAAATAAATTTTGAAACCCGAACAGAAATTTTGAAAAAAAATCATTTTCCGCCATTTCAGGTGACCCAACTTCTGAAGACCATAAGTCATCACCAGTTGACCCGATTGACTATTGTAACCCCATTTCGGAAAGGGCGCGAGGAGCTCTACAACACCTAAATTAAGCAAGCTTCATTCAGCCCAAAATTCGACCTCATCCGGGGCCTCTAAAGCCTTCAAAACTGAGTTCAAAGTTTCTGTACCCTGCTGCCAATACCGAAAATCTTCAATATCTTCCAATATACACTTGATCTGGCAATGAAACTTTACTGGCAGACTAATATGACCAAAATGAACCTCCAAGAAAGAAATCAGATCATTCTGAGCACATACAAAAATTACCAAAAATAGTAACTTTCCATAAATAGCAGCTCTGCACAAAATAGCCCTTATTGAATACAAAAATAGAAATATGTTTGGGTGATGCAAGATTGCTCTTACACCCAGGATGCTCCTGCATCAAAAACCCTGGTGGGAATTAACACCCACTAATAAACTGCACTAGTGTATAATGATCCTTGTTAGAAGATCTTAAAAACCTATTAGGATTTGATCTTTAAAATGTAATAAGTACAATGACCTGGTCAAAGGTTAGACCCTGTTAGGATTCTTTTATGATTGACCTTGTTAGGGGTGAGGATGCACTATCTGAGAGCTCACTACTCAAAGGGGTGAAGGTTGCAACCTTCTTAATAACAAATACACACTATATCTAGATCTTGGTGAACTATGAGGTAGACCTGTTGTCTTGATCAGTTCCAATGACTAGCACATTTTATCTTCTCTATCACATAGACCTCTTCTTAATGACACAATACTTCGCACTCTTTGCTCTGCTCTAATATTTTATCTCTATGTCATGCTCCTAGCAATCACAAATGATCAGCTATAAGTATCTTTCCTCTAAATAATTTAATCAAGTCGGTCTATTAGAACCACCTTGAAATCATATTAGAGAAACAATAAAATTCTCCAATAACATCTATGTCGGCTCTACCAAATTAACTGATACTTTCTCCTCAAGTTGAGTTACATCATGCGCTCTTAACCAAACATTCTTAACTCTTATCTAATCACTAATCCAAGCATGCATACCGAAATGATAGGTGAAACTCCTGTACCAATATAATCTCTATCGGCTCTTCTGGATAAACACAAGAAACTACAACTGGTGAATAGTGACTGCATAACTTCACTTCTACACATTAGACTCTGCATCCATGAATGGAGAAACACTAACATGTCTCCATCACATATCCAAATGCACAAGGCTCCATGATAACTGTACAGACAATCACTCACAGAACACTTCCTGTAAGTCTGTCAGGAACACTGCTGACACAAGCTACTACATAATTTTTTGTACTAATAATTAACCTCTGCATCCATGATATCATGTTGATAACATGTCCATGCTATATATACTCAAATCTTACTGCATAATTTTTCCATGCATGCCACTTACCATATGTTGTCATCAATGACAAACATACAATCAGCACTAGCTTGCTGGCAAATCTCCAACAATCTCCCCCTTTGGCATCGATGGAAACATATGGAATGAAAAACACCACCAATCCAAATGAACAATTCTTTTATAACATTATCCATTTCCTCATCAAAACTCCCCCAAGGATGAATCCTCCATCTATTGCAATACTCTTCAATATTCTCTATTTCCTCAACTGAACTGCTTCCATGACTGAATACTACTCCCCCTTGTTGTTACATATTATTCATTCTTAATTATGTATGTACTCCCCCTTTACCACTATCTTTCATGACTATATACTACTCCCCCTTTGACATCAATGGCAAAGGGTGCCAAAAAATTAAGCTCCGGTACTACTCTTGAAGTAGAGTAGTCAACCATCCATCAGTCACTGAGGACTGATGCTTTTTCAACTTTTTCTAATCAGAATCAGAGAAGGGAATTACTCCCAGCTTCTCCCTAAGATACTCAAAAGTATCCTCTAGTAAAGGCTTTGTGAATATATCTACTAGTTGATCATTTGTACTTACATAACCCAATTTAACTTCTTTCTCTTCCACTTTCTCTCTTAGGAAGGGATACTTAATCTCTATGTGTTTTTTCTTTGCATGCATCAGAGGATTCTTTGACATGTTGATAGTGCTAGTGTTATCACAATAAATAACAATAGGATAATCAATCTGAATTCCAAAATCCATTATCATCTGTTTAATCCAAAAAATTGTAGAACAATTCAAAGCTTCTGCAACATACTTTTCTTCTATTGTTGACTAAGAAATATAGTTCTTCTTCTTGCTTGTCCAAGTGACTAGTCTATCACCAAGAAATACTGCACCTCCTGATGTACTCTTTATATCATCTACGCATCCTTCCCAATCTGCATCTATATATACATGAAGCTCAACATTATTTGAATTAGGATACCATAGACTATAATCTATAATGCCTTGCAGATATCTGAATATTCTCTTTACTATCATGAGGTGACTTTGTTTAGGCTCTGCTACAAATCTTCCAACTATGCCAACTACATTAGAAATATCAGGTCTAGTTTGAGTAAGATATATGAGCTTACCAATCATATACTTTTACAATGTTGTATCTACTACTGGAGATTCATCTTCTTTTGTAAGCTTGCATCCTATTATCATAGGTGTACCCACTGGCTTGCAATCATCCATCTTGAACTTCTTCAATATCTCTTTCACATATTTATATTGATTAATGAAAATACCTTTCTCTGTTTGGTGCACATTTAATCTCAAAAAGTATTTGATAGGTCCAATCATACTCATCTCCAACTCGCTTTGCATCTCCTTAGAAAATTATGAACTAAGTTTGTCATTACCCCCAAAGATAATGTCATCAACAAATATAGCTACAAAAAGTAAACCTTCAGATGTTTCTCTTATGAATAGATTACAATCTGTTGCTCCCTTTTTTAATCCAATTTTTGTTAGATATCCATCAAGTCTCTCATACCAAGCTCTAGGGGCTTGCTTAAGTCCATAGAGGGCTTTCTTCAATTTGCATACCATATTAGGCTTATCTGATAAGGTGAATCCATCTAGCTTCTCAATGTATACTTCTTCCTTTAACTCTCCATTCAAAAATGCTAACTTAACATCCATTTGATAAACTTTGAAGTTTTTGAATGTTGCATAAGCTAGAAAAAACTTAATAGCTTCTAATCTGCTCACAGGTGCAAATGTGTCTGAATAATCAATACCTTCTCTTTGCGCATATCCCTTACATACCAACCTTGATTTATTCCTTACTACTGTACCATCTTCATTCATCTTGTTTCTGAATATCCACTTGGTTCCAATTGTTAGAAAAACTCAAAGGGGGGGGGGGGGGGGGGAATTAGTTATCCAGTTTCCCACAATTTAAAATGTATAATCCAAAACAATTCTACTACTTCTGCTACTCGGTAAACATAAAATACTTTCACTGTCTGTGTTTTTACCGATTGTTAGTCTAAACTTTATAATAGTTACCAATTAAATCTAACATGTAATATGCAAAGTATGATAACAAACAAATATCACAATCAACACATAACACAAGATATTTAACATGGAAACCCTGTGAAGGGAAAAACCACCTAAGACTAGCAACCCAAAATTGTTCACTCTTCTGAAGTGAGGTCGGTGAAGACCCAACCCTATTAGAGGTTACAGAAACACTATTAGGTATGACCTTGTTAGATGATTTTAGACCAGAAGTTATCATCCAACCAGCAGTCACTCTGGGGTTGACAGGATAACAATGTTCACACTACGAATGAAACATCAAAAGACTTTCATAGTCCACTCGGTTAAGAGATTTGATGATGTACAATGGTTAAATATGTAACAGTAGATGATATGTCTTGAAACAACTTTAATTTTTAGTTTACAGATCAATGTTTAGCTCATTCAAATATTTCTAATCAATATAAAACTTTAGATTCAATACTATATCAACTTACTATCCATCGGTAATTACTCTTTGTAGCTTGGTAATTGTTTGGTAGCTTGGTTCTTATTAACCAGTATGATCAGAATGCATAAAAAATTCTTCATGCGATAATTCTGCGGTATCTTCTTCTTCTGGCTCATTTGAATAATGAAACCAATGTCTCTTATAAAGACAAGTAAATCATTTTCTTTTCCTCCATTAGATTTTGCCGCTTAATCATATTCATAGATTTTGCCGCTTTAAGCTTCCTCGACTAATGTGTTAGTAACACGTTTCAATCTGCTCCATTAGATCCTTTTTTATTTATGTTAGCCGTCAATCTTCATAACAAACCTTATCTATTACCTTGATTTCATACACTTTACAGCTCATCACTTTATCAACTAAATTGATCATTTAATTCTTTTTTTTTTGCTCGGTTAAATAAGAAATGCATCAGTGAACACAAGCTCGGTTAACACTGTGCTCGGTATACACTACATTTCGTCGGTGTATACTGAAATGCTTTATTTACTGACAACACTGCTTTGTGTCTTTTATCTCTATTCTTCATCATATATGAATACAACATAATACAGTCAATTTCATCAAGTCATAGACTCATCAACAAGTAACTCAGTGTATTCCTTATCCTCATCTATCATATACATCTTCTTCATGTAGATATTTCTGTTCTTCATCTCTTTCACATTTCTTCAGATGTGTCAGTATAGTAACTTACAAGATAAGTATTTTCAAGCTAGTTGACATCAATGACAACATAATACTAATTTAATCATCTTGCATATCTAATCATCAACTCCTCAATAATCTTAAATTATAGATTCTTCATTCAGGTTCTAAATTAGTTGTAGTTCATCAATCTCTCCCTTTGGCATTGATGGAAACTTAATTAATATGGAATGTACGATACACATACGAAACATGTATCTTACAACTTTGTGATCAAATCTTGTAGTTCATCAAGCTCTCCCTAGCTTAATATGTTTAATCACTACGTTACTTCAACATCATTATAAAATATAGCTTTGTCATTCTGTAGATATAACCTTTTCAGTTCTCAGGTTCCTTTCAGATTATCTCTCCCTTAGATAGTTCTCATCAGTGCATATCTCCTTTTCCTATTCATATTATTTATCTCTCCCTTTGACAACAATGCCAAAGAAACAAATAAATAATTAGCTCTTGTAGTAGCTAAGTAACTCTCTACTATCCATTACTTCCTTTGTATCTTAGTATACTAATATCCCAATTTGTTTCAATTCTTCAAACTTAATCACAACCTTGAACAATATCCAAAGTGTGAACTATGTTGCATCAACATGAATGATCTTCTGATAAGATTAGGTTGATGCAACATCCAGATCACATTAGTGACCAATAGATAGGGGACGGACCCCAAGTCTAGTCCTCAAATATTCAAATGTGTCCTTCGGTAGAGGCTTTGTAAAAATGTTTGTAAGTTGTTCTTTAGATGTAATAAATTCTAACTTCACTTTCTTCTCTTGCACTTGTTCTCTTAAGTAGTGATACTTAATTGATATATGCTTTGTCTTAGAGTGCATCACTAGATTTTTTAAAATATTGATAGCACTTGTGTTGTCACAATATACGATCACTGGGTCAGTGATTACCTCATTTATTCCTTCCAACACTTGCCTAATATATGCAATGTTTGAGCAATTAGTACAGCAGCAACATACTCTGCTTCAGCTCTAGACTGAGAAATAAAAGCCTACTTTTTACTTGTCTAGGTTACAAGTCTTTCACCAAAGAAAAATGCTCCTCTAGTGGTACTTTTTTTGTCATCCACATTTCCAGCCCAATCAGCATTGGTATAAACCTTCAACTCAAACTTACCTTCCTTAGGATACCATAATCCATAATCCTCTATCTTTTTTAGATATCTTAAGATCATCTTAGTAGAAATCATTTGTGATTCTCTAGGATTAGCAGAATATCTAGCAACAATTCCCACAGCATGTGGTATATCTAGTCTACTGTGAACTACATACATGAGCTTACCAATCATGGATTGGTAAAGTGTCTAGTTTACCTTTGTAGTTTCATCTTCCTTTGTCAATTTACTTTCAGTAGACATCAGTTTTCCCATAGGTTTAGCATCTTCCATACCAGATGTCTTCAAGACTTCCTTTATGTACTTGGACTATGTGATGAATATCCCATCACTCTGCTGAATCACTTGTAATCCAAGAAAGAATTTAATCTCTCTGAACATAGACATTTCAAACTCATTCCTCATGTCATTAGAAAAAGATTTACATACATGATCTTGACCTCCAAAAATAATATCATCAACAAAAATTTCAGCAATAATAATAGTGTCATCAGTATCACCTTTCATGTACAAATTATTGTTCTCACTAGTTCTTACAAATCCAATACTTAACAAGTATGCAGTCTTTCATACCATGCTCTTGCTGCTCACTTCAAACCATATAAAGCTTTGTGTAATCTACATACCATGTTTCTATTGTCTAGATCAATGAATCCTTCAGGTTGTTCTATGTAGACCTCTTCTTCAAGTATACCATTCAGAAATGTTGATTTCACATCCATTTGATAAATCTTAAATTTCTTGTGTGTAGCATATGCAAGTAGCATTCTAACTCCTTCCAATCTAGCAATAGGTGAAAATGTCTCACCATAGTCAATGCCTTCTTCCTGTACATATCCCTTGCATACCAATCTTGCTTTATTTCTTGTCACTTCACCATTTTCATTCAGTTTGTTTCTAAATATCCATTTAGTATCGATAACATTCTTATCTTTAGGTCAGGGTACTAAGGACCAAGTTGTGTTTTTCTCTATTTGTTCTATTTCCTTCTTCATTGCATTAACCCATTTTTTATTTTCTAATGCAACTTTCACATTCTTTGGTTCAAATTCACAGACTAGACATGTACCTTGTCTTGTTTTGCTTCTTGTCTGCATTCCAGCTTGTCTGTTTCCAATAATTTGTGACTCAGGATGATGTCTTCTGACAAAACTAGCTAGTACTTGGTTTCTTCTTTCTTGTTCATCATGTTTAGGTTCATGTGCTTTCTTGGTAGCACCATCTTTCTCGTCGATTTCCCTTTCCTGTTCCTCGGGGTTATTTTCCCGCTGAATGGTTATCACAAGTTGTGACTTTGGTAGATAGTCAAGAAGTTCAATGTAAGTGAATCTACCATAGTCTTTCAGTTCCTTTCTTTCTTCTATGTTCTTGTCATCAAACTCATCAACATAGACATTAGTACTTTCAATCATCTTATTTGTAACCTTATTCAAACATTTGTATGCTTTACTCTTAGTAGAATATCCTAAGAATATTCCTTCATCACCTTTAGAATCAAATTTCCCATTTCTCTCATCTTTCAGAATAAAACATTTCTTCCAAAAATCCTATAGTAACTTACAGTAGGTTCGTGTCCAAACCATAGCTCATAAGGTGTCTGGTTGGTGTCCTTCTTTAGTTGTACTTAGTTAAGCACATATACAGTTGTGTTGATAGCTTCCCTCCAATGTGTCTAAGAAATATTCTTTTGCAACATTAGTGTTCTAGCACAATCAATGATTGACATGTTCCTTCTTTCAGCAATCCCATTCTACTAAGGTGTTCTTAGTGCAGAGACCTGTCTCTTAATACCATTCTCATTACAGAAATTAGTAAATTCATCAGAGATAAATTCACCTCCTCTATCAAATCTTAAGTATTTAATTTATTTTCCAGTCTCTTTTTCTACCTTCACCTTATACCATTTAAAAATCTTAAAAGCTTCAGATTTCTCTTTCAGGAACATAATAGTTATCAGTCTAGTATAGTCATCAACAAAAATAATAAAGTATCTATCACCATAATAGCTCTAAGTTCTCATAGGACCACATAGGTTGGTATGAACCAACTCAAGTATCTTCTTTATTGAGTAGTCTTTGCTTTTAAAACTAGACTTTGTCATCTTACCTTTCTGACATTCATGGCACATAGCATGATCCAGTTTTGACAAGTTAGGAAAACCTCTAACTCTTTTCTTTTTACTAATCTTGATCATGTTATCAAAATTCACATGAAATAACCTCTTATACCACAACCATGCATCTTCATCTTTCATTAATAAATAGGAAGACTGATCAATATCAAGATAAAATAGATTACCTCTGGATTGTGTACTAGTTCCAACAAGTCTTCCTCCATCATCATAGATTCTTACCTTTCTACTCTCAAAAGCAAGTCGGTGGCCTGATTTATTCAGTTGTGCCACACTTAACAAATTGTAGTTTAGTCCATCTACCCAGTATGCATTCTCACATTTTATTCTATCATTAATCATCAGTGAACCTTTACCTCTCACCATACAAGGTGCATCATTTCCCATTCTAACAGATCCACCATCTTATTCATCAAGCAGATCAAATTTCTCTATATCACCAGTCATATGATGTGTACAGCCACTATCTATGATCCATGTATCATTTCTACTTACTTTAGAGATTAGTGTTGTTTCTTCATGTTTCTCTTCTTCCTCTAAATCATCTTTCATAGCAACAAATACTACTTCTACCTCATCATCAGTGTCAGATTCAGATTCAAATTCTTTGGCTATGTAACATACCTTTTTCCCTTTGTCATAGCTATCTCGGTTGTCTCTGTTGTTGTGTCAGTAGCCTATGTTGACTCTTCTCCCATAGCTTCCTTTAGATTGGTCTTTGGATCTATCATCATCTTTCTTATTTAGACATCTAGCAACGATGTGGCCAACTTATTTACAATTAAAGCATGCTAAAGGTAACTTGCCTCTATACCTTCCCTTACCTTTGGGAAATCTCTTGGCCATAAGAGCTTCAAGCTCATCAAGTTCATCATCGGTATTACTATCACTATCATTATTCTTATCATTCCTGCTACTAGACTTACCAATCTTCAAAGAAGACATGAAAGAGGATTCAAGGTTGTAATCTTATCGATCAGAGTGTCAAGGGTGAGGTTGGATGTTGCCCTTGTTTCATGAATTGTAGAGATCCTGATCGCATAAACTGGCAGCAAAGTTCTGAGAATCTTGCTTATTATTGTTTCATCATCAATAACTCCACTGGATGCTCTAATAGCATGTACTACCTCTTTTAGTCTGTTTGTATATTGCACAATGTTTTCACCTTCTTTCATCTTCGTATCATCAAATCAACCTCTTAGGCTTTCTGCTCTGGCTCTCTTAACATTCGCATCTCCACTATATATTAGAGTCAACTTGTCCCACATCTTCTTAGTTGTATCACAATCCTTGATGTCTTCAAATTCGGCATCAATATAGGCAGCAGCAAGTTCCATCATAGTAATATTATGTTCATGCCTATCCTTTAGTTGATCAAGTGTCAGGGGACCTACTGTCAATTCAATGTAGCCATTCTCCATCAGTTCTAGTGTAGAATTCCCAATTCCAGATATGTGCAACTTCATCCAACTTTGCCATACTATGAAGTTATCTTTGTTCAACTTTGGCACTTCCATCTTATACATCTTGAGATCTTTTTATTGGAATCCTTAAAACTTCATTCTCAGCAACCACTGCTCTAATACCAATTGTTAGAATAACTGAGAGGGTGGGTGAATTAGTTATCCAGTGTCCCATAATTCAAAATTTATAATCCAAAAAAATTCTACTACTTGTGCTACTTGGTAAACATAAAATACTTTCACTATGTGTGTTTTTACCAATTGCCAGTCTAAACTTTATAATAGTTACCGATTAAATCTAACAAGTAATATGAAAAGTATGATAACAAAAAAATATCAAAATCAACACATAACATAAGAGATTTAATGTGGAAACCCTGTGAAGGGAAAAACCACTTGGGACCGACAACCCAAAATTGTTCACTCTTTTGAAGTGAGGTCGGTGAAGACCCAACCTTGTTAAAGGTTACAAACACACTATTAGGTGTGACCTTGTTAGAGGATTTTATGTTAGAAAGTAAAATCCACCAAGATAACTAAGAGGGGGGGTGAATCAGTTATTAGATAATTATAAATTTTATCATCTTCAACAACATTAAACCATATAAGCAATATAATTACCAACCATAGAAAGATATTCATACACAATAACACAATGATACAAGATATGTTGACTAGGGAACCTCTTGATCAAAGAGTAAACCCCGGTGGAAATGATGCCCACAAAAGATGCACTAATATGAATATTCCTTGTGAAAGGATAGACTCTGTTAGGAGTCTTATGAAATACATTCAGTACTTATGAATTCCTATTAGGAGATTTTGAATCCCTGTTAAAAGATTCTAACCCTGTTAAGAGTTATGGAAGACAGAAGGACCCACTGCCCAAACAGCTTCAGGGTAAGATCACTGAACACATTGTCCAAATAATCTTTGCATTAATCAATAGAATAATATGTTACCTCTTCTCTGACTGTGCCAAACTACACTCACTATTACATTAGATCTCAACTTCAGATCTATATACCTCACATGTCTTCCTTCACAAATTTGCTTTCATACTTAGCTCTTTTCTTCACTTCATGCATACAGCATCACACATAATTGCTGCTACCATATCATAATTACACACTTACACATTACAACAAGGAAATACATTCATTCCTTTATACCACACTCAAATAATTACAAATGAGTCGGCATACAATTACAAAATAAAATTTTCCACACGCTACACCAAAATTATACAAAACTGTCAGCTTCCAAATACAATAAATCTTCACTCGTGCAACCTTGAAGTTTGTGCTATCATCCATGTCACTATCAATGTGTCTTCAACTTCCCTTTAACTATGCAAAACTAGATTCCATCCCGATTAGGAGATATCATCTGATTTCCACAAATCGCTACTCAAGAACACTGCGTGAATACTGCTTCCACCAAAATGATCATAACTTCCATGAATAAATGAGTTATTATCTGTACTCTTAACCATAGACATATAACATATCAAATATTATAACCTCAACATCGCATAGCTCCAACTACAATAACCCACGTGCGCTAATCCAAACTTTGTCTGCTTCTTTGCAAGTCTTTGGTAAATCATTGTGTTGACATCAATGACAATTATAGTAATGAATGCAACAACAACTGCTACAGAATGGCTGCCAAACATTTAGCATTCATTCCTAAAATTTTAGACCAGAAGTTATCATCCAACCAGCAATCACTCTGGGGTTGATAGGATAACAATGTTCACTCAATGAATGGAACATCAAAAGACTTTCATAGTCCACTCGGTTAAGAGATTTGACTGTGTACAATGGTTAAATATGTAACAGTAGATGATCTATCTTGAAAAAAATTTAATTTTTAGTTTGCAAATCAATGTTCAGCTCATTCAAATATTTCTGATCAATATAACACTTCAGATTCAATACTATATCAACTTACTATCTGTCGGTAATTACTCTTTGTAGCTCAGTAATTGTTCTGCAGCTCGGTTCTTATTAACCAGTATGATAAGAATGCATGAAAACTTCTTCACGTGATAATTCTATAGTATCTTCTTCTTCCGTCTCATTTCAATAATGAAACCAATGTCTCTTATATAGATGAGTAAATCATTTTCTTTTCCTCCATTAGATTTTTCCACTTAATCATATTCATAGATTTTGTCGCTTTAAGCTTCCTCAGCTGATGTGTCAATAACATGTTTCAATCTGCTCCATTAGATCCTTTTTAATTTATGTTAGCCATCGATCTTCATAACAAACCTTATATGTTACCTCAATTTCATACACTTTACAGCTCATCACTTTATCGACTAAACTAATCATTTAATTCATTTCTATTTTGCTCGGTTAAAAAAGAAATGCATTGGTGAACACAAGTTCGGTTAACATTGCACTCGGTATAAACTACATTTCATCGGTGTATACTAAAATGCTTTATTTTCAGACAACACTGCTTTGTGTCTTTTAGCTCTATTCTTCATCATAGATGAATGCAATATAATACAGTCAATTTCATCAAGTCATAGACTCATCAACAAGTTACTCAGTGTATTCCTTATCCTCATATGTCATATAGATCTTCCTCATGTAGATATTTATGTTCTTCATCTCTTTCACCTTTCTTCAGATGTGTCGGTATAGTAACTTACAACATAAGTATTGTCAAGCTAGTTGACATCAATGACAACATAATATTGATTTAATCATCTCGCATATCTAATCATCAACTCCTCAGTAATCTTAAATTATAGATTCTTCATTCAAGTTCTAAATCAGTTATAGTTCATCACCAATCACATTCTTATCACTAGGTCATGGGACCAATTCCCAAGTATCATTCTTAATAATCTGATCTAGTTCTTCTTTCATAGCATCATGCCAATTTGAATCATTACATGCATCTAAAACACTTAAAGGTTCAATTTGAGATAGTAAACATACCACTTCATTTCCTGCTGAACTCTTTTCTTTTGATCTTGTAGTGACTTTGCCCCTCTGATCTCCAATGATGTCATCCTTAGAGTGATATCTTGATGTAAACTTTGGAAATTTAGGTGATACTGACCCATCTGCCTTTTGAGTTTCTTCTTCACTTATTTCAGGGTCATTGAATAATACATCAATATTGTCAAACATTTCTTCAACAATTGTCTCACTAGTGGAAGGACTGGGTTCTTCTTCAATCATAGGTGCATAATCATGATATCTTTCTTAAACCATAAAATTTTCATCAATCTTAACATGAGCACTTTCAATGATCTTTTTCAATCTCAAATTAAAACATCTATAAGCTTTTCTTTTAGTAGAGTAACCAAGGAAAATACCTTCATCACTTCTTGCATCAAACTTTCCTATTGCTTCATTCCTCTTGATGTAGCACTTTCTTCCAAAGATTCTAAAGTATTTCACTGTGGGAACATTACCAAACCATAGCTCATAAGGTATCTTATCTGCGCCAGGCCTCAATTGTATTCTATTGGTGGTATAGACTATTGTATTGACTGCATCTCTCCAATAGGTGTGTGTAACTTTTCCTTCAATCATGATGGTGCACGTTGTGTCAAGGATGATCCTATTCCTTCTTTTTGCAATCTCATTCTATTTAGGGGTTCTAGGTGCACTCAACTATCTCTTTATTCCATGTTCTTCACAGTATTCATAAAATATTAAAATCTGTCAGAGGTGAATTCTCCTCCTCTATCTGATCTTAGATACTTTATCTTTAGTCTAGATTCATTCTTCACCTTAGCTTTGAATATTTTGAACTTCTCAAATGCTTTTGACTTATCTTTTAAGAATGCAACCCACATCAGTCTAGAATAATCATTAACAAACAAAATGAAATACCTTTCACCATAGTATGATCTTGTTTGAGGTGGTCCACATAGGTCTATATGAATAAGATCCAACTTGTTCTAAACTGAATTATGCTTGCTTCTGAATGAATTCCTCACATGTTTTCCCATCACATATTCCCTACAAATAGTATCAACTGGCTTTGCTATGCTAGGTAGATCTCTTACTACCTTTACATTGCTTATCTTTACTATGTTATCAAAATTGATATGACATAGTCTTTTATGCCATAGCCAACTATCATCTACTTTAGCAACAAAACAACTTGCTTCTAAATTAAGCTAAAAAACATTACCTTTAGTCTTTGAACCTGATGCAATCATTACACCATCCTTGTTGTTAATGATGCACTTGTTGTCTTCAAACTCCAATATATAACCTTTTTCAAGCAACTAACCAACACTAAGAAGGTTATGCTACAAAACATCTACATAAAGAACATCATTAGTGTTGTTCTTTACATCCAATGTCATAGCTCCTCTACCAATGATAGGTTTAGGAGTGTTGTTGATGCAGGAGCATCTCAGGTCCTTGGAAATCCTATGTCATCAAAAAGATTTTAAAGTTTTTCTATGTTGTTTGGTTCCTTCTTTGACCAAGTTGGCTCAATAGTTGGTTGATTTCCTTTGGTTACCAAGTTTGGTCAGTTATCTACTAGGTGGTCAATTGTTCCACTGGTGCTCGATGACGCTTTTCTATTGCTCGGTCATCCTTGTTTACTGAGTAGGTTATTTTGAGTTTCTATTGAGGCCGACTTGTGCATTGATTATGGGTCACAGATTTAATGCAGGTATCTATCATTGGGAAGCATGTGGTCCTAGATCTGACTATTCCTTTTGTTGATTATGGATCTAAAGGCCAACTCAATTTGGTAGCCTCTTGTATAAGTATAGTTGTTTGGTTAGAATTTAGGGGAGTCATTTTTTGGATAGAAGATAGAAGATAATAGAATTAAGATTGTTCGCAGATCCTCACATGTTTGAGGACTTCTATAATTCATTTTAATATCAGGTCGTAGCCAGGAAGGCCTTATAGCCCACCATGTATGAATCAATTTGAATGATAATATATGAATGATCTTGCTTTCTCTCTCTCACTGTGTTGTTGTTTATTCCACGGATTGTTGAGCAAGGTGGATCAGGTAGGGTGTGCCATGTTTTTGGCCCCTCCTCTCCTTCTCTTGTGTCAGTTGTCTCCAAATCTAATCATGCCACCTTTGTATTTGTCTAGATGAAAAAATCTATCTTTATCACCTATCATGTGATATGAACAACCACTATCTATAATCCAATCTATCCCTATATCTACTTGTGAAATCAATGCTAGCTCTTGTTCCTTTTTCTCATCTTCCTGATCCATCTCATCATACATCTTCTCCATAATAGAAGTGAATCCAATTTCATCTTCAACTAAGTCATCATCAGAAACTCCATCACCAGCATAGTAACATTCTTTTGTATACTTAGGCTTTTAGTTAGTACTAAATTTCTTAATTCTTGTAGGACACTTAGATGCAAAGTGACCAATCTTATTACATGAGAAACATTTGAATGGTAACTGACCTTCATACTTTCCTTTTCCTTTTCTTTCTTTCTTAGCAATCATAGCAATAATATCATATATCTCTTTATCTTCATCTCCATCCTCAAAATTACTAGAAGTGTTTAAAGATTTATTACCATGGACTGATGCTTTGAAGGTTGTCTCACTTTTAGGCTCTATCTTCAATCTTGAAATCTCAAAAGCTGAAATTTTGTTGATCAAGGTCTCTCTCTTGAAATTTTTTGTAAGCTACATGGTCTCATCAAGGATGTTGATCTTGTTTTCATACTCTGTTGTAAGAGTAGTCATCAACTTATCCATAATGTCTTCCTCTGAGATCTCTCCACCATTGTTTCTGATTCCAACAACTTCTTCATTAATCTTTTGGTTGTAGGCTCTGATGTCCTCTTCAAGTAGCATCTATAATGCATTATATCTTTTCTTCCATGTCTTTTTGTGTGCATTCTTTGCTTTTGTATCTCCTTTAAACATGTCTTCTAGGTGCTTCCATATCTTGTAAGTTGTGTCTACTTTCTTTATCTCTGAAAACTAACTATCAAATAAGGCATTGATGAAGGCTTCTTTGTCTATTGCATTCTGATGGAACAAATCCTTTTTCTTGCTAGTAGCATCATCCTTTGCAAGATCTTCTAGAGAGGGGATCTTAACTTCTTTGATAGCCACTTCAAAAACTTCAAAAGCAATGCACTGCAAATGTGTCACCATTTTGTTCTTCCAATCAGAATAGTTCTTTCCACCAAACTTAGGACTATCTTTTCTAAAGAACACCATCTGATCAGCCTCAAGTTGTTAAAATTTCTCTCCAAGGCACTTGGCTCTAATATCAATTATTAGGAATGTTATCTCTATTTGAGAATTAAAGACTGTCATTAGGATCAAAGACATCAGTCGGTTATCTATATTACTCTAGTCGGTTAAGTCTTTACACCAAGCACCAGAGCAGTTTTATTGAGCATTAGTGTACACCAATATCTAGTGATAGTAAACACCGAGTAGACTAGACACCGAGCACCAGTGTAATCATTGAGCAGTATATACAGTGTTTATAGAGCATCACAGAAAATGGCATAGTAATCAGTAATGGCACATTTATCTATGCAAATGGTTACAACATAATCACAAAATGTTTTACCAAGATTGAGGATCATTTATTATAGATATATTCATTAATTGTGATGAAGATATTTATGTAATTTCTAGATCTAGGTTATTTTTGTACATTGTAGATCTTAGGGTTTTCTCTAAGATATTGTAACCTAATTTTGTTAAGTGGAAAAAGTAGTATGCTATATAATTGTATTTCATGTCATTTTTGAAAATGGGGAAAAGAAGCTTGACAAGGAAGTTAAGAACAAGTGAAGAAGTTCTTGAAGCATTAGCCTACTTCAAGATATTAGTTATCAGATAGAGTAGAATAGAGTTTAGAGACATTCAGATTAAGCAGAATTAGACAAGGCTACTAAGAAGTTCAGAGCAGAGATCTTCACATGAAAAGGTGATATCTATTCAGTATTTCATTGATCTATACTAGACAAGATAGAGTTGTCATTAGTAGATATATCCTATTATTTTCTAATCATTGTAACAGAGTTTGGTAATATCTCTTAACTGAGTAGACCTAACAGTCTTTTATGTAAGTCTCTTAACCGAGTCCACACTCAAGTAGTGTTGTTAAAATCCTATAACTAGGTAGATCTAATCAATCTGAAATGTTACTCCTAACAGGGTAAGATCACCAGAAGTGATCACCACTTGTAGCCCTAATAGGCAAACCTTTTCTATCTGCAGTAGTAAAGAATTTGTGGGTGTCATCCCCACCGTAGTTTTTACCTTCTAACAAGGGTTTCTGCATTACCAAAATACATGTGTTATGTGATTGATACATTATTTATTTCATGCTATTTACTTTTACAAGTTAACTAAATGAATGATACATATAATGGATTCAAGTTATATGTGAAGTTACTACTGTTTGTTATTTAAGTTTTGAGAGTTAAAAGTTTTTGTGGGCACTGATTCACCCCTTCCCTCTCAGTACCCTATCTCTCCATCCCAACAATTGGTATCAAAGCCCAGATCTCTTATTGGATGGTTTAACCACTGAAGAGTAAAGATCTAACCATTGAGAGATATAAGTTGGATAAGGTAATAGAGAATCAAAAGATTCAGATGTAGATGTTCATAGAGCAGTATAAGAAAGCTAAGGATGACTTGAAAAAGTTACTGGTTCAAAGGAAGAACCTGGCTATTATGGAGAATGACATTAGTTACCATGAAGAAGAGATTGATGATGTATTTAATAACATTGGATCTAGTTCAAGAAGTATTTCTGATGGATCTAAAAGTGCAATCTTTGATTTGTCTAAAAAGAATCTTCACTTAACTGAACAAGTGAAAGCCCTGCAAATCAGTCAAGAATCATAGGTGGTGAGAATGATAGATGTAATGAACAATGCTAGACAAGCTGAGCAAGAAAGGAATCTAGTTGTTGAAGACCAAAGATAGATAATTGAACAACTTCAAGAAAAAGAAAGTGAGATACAAAGACTCAGCGAGCACCATTTCAAAATATCCAATCAAATGATGATTGTAAATCAGGAAGTTAACCGAGTAAATGGTGAACTGTCAAGAAAACTTGAAGATATTGGAATACTCAGGGAAGAGAATGAGACACTGAGAAATGAAGTAAAGATACAACAACAACACAATGAAATGATGAAATTGGCAGAAGATAGTTCTAAAAAGATTTATGATTTTCTGACTAATCAAAGAAGATTTGGAAGTAAAGCTGGATTAGGCTATATCGGCGAAGGAGAATCATCCAAAAAAGCTAAACAAGTCAACAACAATCAAAACCAAAGACCTAAGATGCTTTCATGCTATCACTATGGAAAACTAGGACATACTTCAAATGTCTACAGAAGCAAAGCACAAGGTAAACCCCAAGTCACTCCTAAGTTTAATGGTTATTGTTATTATATTGGGAAATTTGGTCATCAAGCTTATGAGTGTAGAGAAAAACTAAATAAGAATGCTAACAATCCTACCATGGAGAGACTCTGTTATACCTGCAACAAACATGGACACACTGCACAAGAGTGTAAAGCTAAGATGAAGCAAGTCTAGACACCAAAATAGAAGAGAAAACCCAAACCATATCAACAGAAGAGACTAGGTAATTCTTATGTTTGGGATTACAATAGATGGGTTAACTATATTGCATGTGGTAGATATGGACACATCATAGAAAACTATATGTGGAAAAGATGGGTTGGACAATCACGAAGTTGGACAAGCAGTAGAATGGCATGCTTACATTGTCATCAGGTCGGTCATCTAAGAAAGGATTGCAGAGACCGAACACCAAAAGAAGGACATGTATTTGAGAGTGGAAACAATATTGCAGATATCATGAGAAGTAGAAACACTATGTGGAGAAAGGCATCAAATAAAAATGTTGAGTCAAGTAGTGTTGTCGATGAAACCTAGTCCACTAGATTGGGTGACATTGGTACTTCCACTTAAGGTGAATTAGGTATGTATGGAACTGATATTTCAAAATGACCTTATTTTACATGTAGTTCCTTATATATGATGAGCACATACCAAATCTTCATGAATAAAGATTCATTATGGTTTATATGCTATGAGCTAACAAAGTCACATAGTCGGTATATGTAAGACCGAGCATTGAGCTACCTGTCGATAAAATTTATTCAAGGTTAATCGAGTATTAGTATCAACTGAGTAAGAAATCATGTGTTAACCAAGATGTTGGAAGTTTGTGGTATTCGTCAAGTTGACAGTTGCCACGAACCAAAAGTAGGTTGAGCATTAATGACAAAAAGTTTATAGTGGGAAATTAGAAAAAGCTATAAATACATGAAGGACTTAGTTCATTTTCACACAGTGATTTTGAAGAGCAATTATTTCATAGAGCGAGTTCAAGAAAAGAATTTTCAAGATTATCCTAAGCAGTTGTAGATCAAACCAAGTGCACTCTTTGTATATTCTGAGTAAGTTGAAACCTCTACCAAGCACATTCATCACTTTGTTTGCTGAAAACCTAGTTTGTTAAAATGGCATCTACTGCAAGCAGTTCTAAGATTGTGGAAGAGGAAGTTAACCTCATTGTTTTAGCTAACTATGATGAACCAAAATACAAGTTACACCCAGAAGTCGCATCAAAAATAGATTCAGCGGGTGCTTTCTCAAGCATCCCACCTAGGGTTTTGTTGATCGAGGATGTACAATCATACATTCACTATGAGATAGGTGAAATAGGAGATTTTGATATGTATGTCACATACCATGCACTCTATAGTAATGATGGGAAACTTAAACCAGAGTAAAAATAGGTTGAAAAAATTGGACTCACTCAAGCCCTTAATTTTTTGAGAAATTTCAAAACTAAATGGATTAGGGTTGTACTCAGTCGCTATCACAAGGGAACATTTTCACTGCATAAATTGATTAAAGTTACAAAGAGAATGATTCATAGAGTTACATGTTACCCTACAACTGATAAGACCAAATATTTTTGTAGTTCCTCCTGAGCCGAAATTGAGAAGAATACCAGTGCAGCATGGGACGGTTGTGCACTAAAGATTGCTTCAATCGAGGATCTGAAAGTTAAATTTGCAGCTCATGTAATTGGCTATAAGTTCTATCAATCAAGTAGACTGAACAATGTTCCTTGTAGTGTTGTGGACATGGCATTCAAGATGATAAAGAAAGGACACCAGCTGGACCTTGCCGAGTTACTATTGAAGCAATTAGACAAGAACATGAAAACAATCAAGTCAGAAAAGTCTAACACCTGTAAGTTCAGATCATTGTTGGTGTGTATGTTTTTCTACCTTCAAAAATTCTTTCCTTTTGTCAATCACATATATTGGCCTACTGACAAACCAATTATTAGTCAAATTTTTTATATAATGACAAGTCTGGGAGATAATGTAAACAAAATTGTAGATGATTATTTTGAGTAGTTTAAGATTAAGATGAATCTCAGAAGCATAATTCCAAGCTCATTGGGAAAGAAATATGAAATGGATATTTATTTTCTAGTTGACATCGACCACACATTAATCAAAGTTGTTGAGCCGAGAACAAAATGGCTAGCCACCATAGGATATGAAATGGACATTGATTTTTCTTTGAAATCAATCAAGGCTTTACTGGCTACACCTAAAGACATAAAGGAAGATAGGTTTGGAACCTATAAAGAGGCAAAAACAAGAATAAAAATAGGTCTTGTCATCGGTAAAATGACTAGAAAATCCAGGAAGATGATGAAGACACTAATTGAGAAGTTTGGAGATGAATATGACTCATCTGACGCGTCGCCGATTGAACCTGCAACTGAAGGTTAGTTACTGTTGACTGACAAAGCACATGATAGTGAGGAAAATGAGTCAGACAAAAAAAAATATTCAATACTAGTTTTTCCCACTCCAACTCCAAAGAAGAGGAAGTTGCTAGTGCAGTCAAGAGCACAAACAAGATCAGCAACTACAGCCTCACCACCTTTGAAAAAGGAAATTGTGAAGGGATCAAAAGCAAAGGCAGTTACACCGACCAAGACATATGCAAAAAGAGGAACCAAGGTCATAGCTGAGGCACCAAGGAAAAGGAGGAAACTAATACGACAAAGAGAAGACCTTGAAGATGAAGAAAATGAAAACAATTCATTCAAGGTTGTCAGCAACAAGAACAAAATAATAGATGAAGTTTCTACAGATATAATTGAAAGTGGAGAACTCACAGATCCAGAACTTAGTCGGTTTGACAACATGTCTACTGAGGATCAAAACAAAATTGAGGAGCCATTCATCCAAATGATGATAAGCTTCAAACGAGTTCCATTGGAGTTTGCAAAACCACTACCCAAGGCATTAGATGAAAGAATAAATTAGAAGTGGTCCTATGCTTTGGACACTACAAAGAAATTGAGGGAACAAGCCCTAGTTTTGGTAGCTCCAAATTTATCTCTTGATGAAATTAAGGATTATATGGATACTTATTCTAGGAGGTTCAGAGTAAAAAGTTGGTCTATGCAAGTTTTAGATGAAAATATGGCAAATATTGATGAGTCTAGCCAACTCATCTAGACATCAATCATTGCAGCAAAAGAGCAAGCTAAGAAGAATGCATTTATAAATTTGTCTAAGAAGAGACAAAGGTCAAAAGGAAAAGGCATCTACATAGATGATGTTGATTTGGAAAAGAAGACAAACAGATGTATCATTTACCAAGGTGATTGATACAACACTTGTCAATGAAGTCATAAATATTCCACAAGATGCACCAGATCAGGTTGAGATCTAGATTATAGATAATAAATGCATTGGTTGTACTCATTGAGGACATCACTAATGGTAATCTTGATGATAGAGATGAAGATAAAGATGTGACCATTGCACCAGATAATACACAAGATGAAGATCAAGTTACCGAGTTTGCATTCACATCGTTACCGGGAGAGCTTCCTATTCTTGTGGAAGTAGTTGAAATTTTATCATAGGAACAACCCAAAGGCTCAGACCCCAAGAAACCAAAGGGCACAATAGGGGAACAAGAAGCAGAAATACCAACTGATACAAATAAGCCTAAAGAGAAAGAGGCAACAGAGACAGAAACAAAGGATCAAGAGAATCCTAATGTAACCGAGGCCACTCCATCGGACACTACATCAGAGGCTCTGACATAGTCAACTGACACAAAGGTCACCGAGGAGTAGTAGAAGGTAGATACATTGTCAACCAGGTAGGTTACACAAAGTTCTGAGGTAAAGGATATTGTACCACTTATAAAGAGTTCACCTCAAGAATCTGAGAACAAGAAGAAAAAGAAGCAAGGAAAAGGGTCGGTCACCTTAGAAGAAGTCATTGTTATACCTAAGTGTGACCCTAGGACCCTAAGCCCCAAGGAATTGAGAAAATATGGGGAGTTGTGTACAAGGAAGGCAGCCCAAGCAAAATTGAGACAAGAATGCAAGAGTAAGGAAATACTTGAAAATGTAACAAATATCTTACAACAGGTCGTACCCAAGGTACACATTAATGAAGATACTCCAATAATGGACCAACTTGCTACACTTTCTAAAGAAATAAATGCCCCAGATGTAGAAGCAAAAAAGAGAATAGAAGAAAGGGCAGAACCAAAGATCCAAGATAAACTTGTAGAAAAGATCAGCCAAGAAGTGGCAATTAATAAGGTAAAGTTATCTAAGGTAATAACTGACATTCAGTCTATTACTCAGTTAATTAGTCAAATTTTGATAAAGTTATGCACTGTGGACACTTTCACTATTGAGGTCAGTGAAAAGATTAAACTACTTGATAAAGAAATCCAAGCCAGTGTATAGGCAGCCTTAACCAAGCCTCAAGCATTTTCCAAGCATATCTTGAAAGTTCAAGAACTCTGGTGGTTAAGAGCATATCTCTGAAAGCAAGAAGAACTAATCAGTGAACAAGTCATAGAATTGCAAATAGAGTTGCTTCCATACTTGAAAATCTTTGAGAAGCATATTGTCAAGGCACAAACACTTGTTGCAACACTAGAAATCTCTGTGTTGGACAACATTTTTGACATGAATGCACAAGTCGGTCTTGAGCACATTGCTCTCACCAACTTGAAAGAGGAATGGGAAAACCTCTTGGAGTTAGTAAAGAAAACCCATAAGACATTTTTGATAAGTTGTAAGTATACACTTTTGTATTTGACATTAATATCAAAAAGGGGGATAACAATGTATATGCCAAATATGTAAATATATGCTAAGTATACTACACATTACCAGGAGCATGCACCAAGGGGGAGTATAGAATTTTTTTGTTTATGTATATATAGCGGAGATAGAAAATATTTTGAGACATAAGGTCTATATACATTTAAGTTTTTGATACTAATGCCAAAGGGGGAGATTGTTATCTCTATTTGACCACTAAATATTGTCATTAAGTATCAAACACATCGGTCAGTTATCTATATTACTCTAGTCGGTAAAAGAAAGCACTTCAAGCTAGTTGGTTAAGTCTTTACACCGAGCACCAGAGAATTTTTACCGAGCATCAGTGTACACTGATACCGAGTGATAGTAAACACCGAGAAGATTAGACATCAAGCACGAGTGTAATCATCGAGCAGTATATAAAGTGTTTACCGAGCATCATAGAAAATGGCATAGTAATCAGTAATGGCACATTTATCTATGCAAATGGTTACAATAGAATCACAAAACATTTTACCAAGATCGAGGATCATTTATTATAGATATATTCATTAATTGAGATGAAGATCTTTATGTAATTGCTAGCTCTGGGTTATTTTTATACACCATAGATCTTAGGTTTTTCTCTAAGATATTGTAACCTAATTTTGTTAAGTGGCAAAAGTAGTATACTATATAATTGTATTTCATGTTTTTTGAAAATGGGAAAAAGAAGCTTGACAAGGAAGTTAAGAAAAATTGAAGAAGTTCTTGAAGCATTAGCCAACTTCAAGATATTAGTTATCAGATAGAGCATAACAGAATTCAGAGACATTTAGATTAAGCAGAATCAGACAAGGCTACTGAGCAGTTCAGAGCAGAGATCTTCACATGAAAAGGTGATATCTATTTAGTATTTCATTGATCTGTATCAGACAAGATAGAGTTGTCATTAGCAGATATATCCTGTTATTTTCTAATCATTGTAATAGAGTTTGGTAAAATCTCTTAACAGAGTAGACCTAATAGTCTTTTATGAAAATCTCTTAACCGAGTACACACTCAAGTAGTGTTGTTAAAATCCTATAACTAGGTAGATCTAATCGATCTAAAATGTTACTACTAACAGGGTAAGATCACTAGAAGTGATCACCACTTGTAGCCCTAACAGGAAAACCTTTTCTATTTGCAGTAGTAAAGAATTTGTGGGTGTCATCCCCACTGTAGTTTTTACCTTCTAACAAGGGTTTTTGCATTACCAAAATACTTGTGTTATGTGATTGATATATTGTTGATTTCATGCTACTTACTTTTACAAGTTAACTGAATGAATGATACATATAATGGATTCAATTTATATATGAAGTTAATACTGTTTGTTGTTTAAGGTTTGAGAGTTAAAAAAATTTGTGGGCACTAATTCACCCCTCCCCTCTCAATACCCTATCTCTCCATCCCAAGAAGGAATAGTCCCAAGAGATAACTGAGAGGGGGGGTGAATCAGTTATCTATAAGTTTCAATTCTTTATCCAATTAAGTATACTTAAACATTAAGCATAAACACAATGAAAGAATACTTGAACACAACACCAAAATTTTGGTTACGAGGAAACCCAAATAGGTAAAAACCCCAGTGGGAATTAACACCCACTAATAAACTACACTAGTGTATAATGATCCTTGTTAGAAGATCTTACAACCCTGGTAGGAGTTGATCTTTACAATGTAATAAGTATAGTGACCTAGTCAAAGGTCGAACCCTGTTAGGAGTCTTTTATGATTGACCCTATTAGGGGTGAGGATGCACTGTTTGAGAGCTCACTACTCAAAGGGGTGAAGGCTGAAACCTTTTGAATAATAGATACACACTATATCTGGATCTTGGTGAACTGTGAGGTAGACCTGCTATATTGATCAGTTCCAATGACTAGCACACTTTATCTTCTCTATCACATAGACCTCTTTTTAATGACACAATACTTCACACTCTCTGCTCTACTCTAATCTTTTATCTCCATGTCATGCTCCTAGGGATCACAAATGATTAGCTATAAGTATTTTTCCTCTAAATGATTTAATTAACTCAGCCTGTTAGAACCACCTTTAAATCATATTAGAGAAACAATAACATTCTCCAATAACATCTCTATCAGCTCTACTAAGCATGCAACACAAACTGGGACTTGTCCAAATCAATAAGTGTAGACACACGCTACACATTATTGGCTCTACCAAATTAACTGATACTTTCTCCTCAAGATGAATTACATCATGTTATCTTAACTAAACATTCTTAACTCTTCTCTAATCACTAATCCAAGCATGCATATCAAAAGGATAGGCACAACTCTTGTACCAATATAATCTCTATCGGCTCTTCTGGATAAACACAGGAAACTGCAACTGGTAAATAGCGACTGCATAACTTCACTTCTACTACACATCAAACTCTACATCCATGAATAGAGAGACACTAACATGTCTCCATCACATATCCAAGTGTGTAAGGCTCCATGATAACTATATGGACAATCACTCACAGAACACTACCTGTAACTCTGTTAGGAACACTGCTGACACAAGTTGCTACATAACTGTCTGTACTAACAATTAACCTTTGCATCCATGATATCAAATTGATAACATGTCCATTATATATATACTCAAAGCTTACTACATAAGTCTTCCATGCATGCTACTTACCATATGTTTTCATCAATGACAAACATACAGTCAGCACTGGCTTGCTGGAAAATCTCCAACACTACCCCTATCTTCTATAAATTAAGAAGAGATACAATATGCATGAGTTCATAACACTCTATAAGAATATATTGAACATGAATTGATGTATTAGAGGACTAATCTATGGGGGAGCATTCCAGGCTTGGCAAAACAAAAAGAAGAAGCACATAACATGTACACAATCGGAAGACAAGAGATGAAACGTTAATCACCTTTGGCATTACTGTCAAAGGGGGAGAGATTAGTGTTAAAGGAGAGAGATAATATATGGAAGAAATTAGAATGCTAGAAGAGATATGTAATCAAAAAATCAAATCAAATAAATCAAACAAGACAAGGAAAGAGACATGCACAAATCAAAAGATAAGAAATGTATAATAAAAAATTAGAATCAAAAGAAGTGTTTGGAAGAAGTGTTTGCCATTCATGCCAAAGGGGAAAAATTTTGGTGGGGTGGCCACCCCGGTGCCGCCCACTGGCCTCCACGGTCTCAGCCACCAGCCTTAGTGGTCTCCACCCACGATCTGCAAACCACCACTGCCACCACCACCACCGGAGCCACCATCGGAACCGCCACCCGCGCTACGCTCTGCCCAGCTCCGCCCGCACCGCGCTCTGCCTGTGGCTCCAGCCCTTGGTCACCCACGTGACCAAGGCTTAAATTTTTTAGCCCCCAAGTGCCTTTGAGCCGTGATGGCCATTTGGCCATCAATTTTTGGCTCGACGTTTGTTGGCATCAGCCCTTTACTCATTTTTTGAGTTTTTTAAGGGTACCTGGGCCTTTTTTGCGATATCTCGGGCATACGGGATCGTAATTGGGCGTGTGATATATCGTCAGAAAGCTGGTTCCAAGCCTAATCCAAATTTTCTAGTATGGTTTTATGATTTTTCCATTTTGATTCTCTTTTTTTCCATCAAAGTCAAATGTTTTTTGTGATCGTGGCATTTTGGACCTCCTACCTTCCAAGATCCGTTTCTCTTGCATTCGGGCTCCGTTTTAGGCAAATGAGATATTTATAGAAAGCTCTTTTTGAGCTCTTATCAGATCTAATGGTTTTATGTGGTTTTTTATCCTTTTTCTGACATCACCCATCCTCAGATCCTTGCAGACACCTTCTTTGGGCCCTCCAGTGCAGCTGTTGGTTTTTTTCTCATATCTTGAGCATATGGTGTCAAAATTCAGAAAATGAGATATCATCGAAAATTTGATTCTAAGATCTTTCCAGATCTAGAGGTTATATTTTCTAGTTTTATTTTTTTGATGGTGTTTTTCTCTTTCAAAGCTAGATCTTCAGTTCTACACTCTGGGAGCTCTATCTTGCACATCCGGACTCCGTTTTCAAAAAATGATATATCATTGGAAAGCTTGTTTAGAGAGCTTTTCATTTCTATGAGTCATTTTTCTAGATTCTTCTCTAGGTTCATTCTATTCATATTCTTTATTTTTTGTAGTCTGGTGGATATCTTGGTTGTTTCAGGTCCTGGGATCTCTTCCCTTTGAGGGCTGGCTCATCTTAGGTTGTTCTTTTGGTTCAATAGCCTTTGATCTTCTTTGAGTAGTGTATAATTCACTTTTGTAGCATTATTTTATGCACACGCACTGAGATAAAGTGCCATTCTATTACTTTGATGGGATCTTGCACATGTTCATGCTATTTGTACTCACACTCCATTATAAAGTGTCAGGGGGGTTTTGATGTTTGCCTTTATTTTCTATCTTCTTTTGTCATGTGAGTGTTCCTCCACCGACATTAGCCTTAGGTATCTTTATTTGTGTCTGTACTCTCTCTGCACATTCGATGTTTCAGATTCATCTTCATCATGCAGTTCATATTGGATGATCTTTTCAGTGTACCTGTCATTACTCCCTTGTCAGCAATATGGGGGGGTTACTACTATTGGTTCTACTACTTCCTTGGTTCAATAATGTGAGCTATGTATTTAGTATTTGATCCTATGTACTAAACAGTTGCAGTGGCTGGGTACCTATGCATTCCGGTGAGATGGATCATTTACCATATAGACACTCTTTTCTTTCCTATTTTTGGATGCACTCTTCCAGCTTTGATTGATCAGCTCTTCAAGCTTTTGGTATTTATGCCATCTGTATCTTTGAGTTCAGGTGTTTTCCTTTGTTTGCCTCCTGATTTGAGTAGTGTTATTTGAGGGCACTCATGTATATTACAGTCTTCTCTACCTGGTCATATTTCTGTGGAGGATCTTCAAATCATCAGTTTCTTCTTGATAGAGTTTACAGTTTCATGCTTCAGTGATGTACATTTTCATCTTTGTTCCTATTTTTCCTAGTTTTGGAGGCTTCTTTAGTCCTTCAGACTAGGCTTTGTCTCTTTTTGGATTAGAGTTTTTCCCATGTGGTTTTCTCTATTTCTCTGCTTTGTAGAGACTCTTTTGTACTTGGGTACTTGATCAGGCCTTTGGTGTCGGGACCCATTTTCTTTCAGTAGTTCTTTCTAGGTTTTTAGCTTCTCCCAAAATTTAGCTTAAGGGGGGGTGTTAGAGTAATAAAGTGTTTACTAATTCATTGAATCATATTGATCTAATTATTCAGTCACTTATTACCTCTTTCTACTTAAGCTAAACTTTAGGCATATAATAATTAATTATCTTTATTAATTATTATCATGCAACCTAGGGTTTTACCTTTTTAGGGTTTTTGATCTCCTTTTATAAGGATTGATCTCATAATACCTTGTAACCTTTTCTGACAATTCATTATTGAGGATATTTTCTTCTTCATATTCTGAGTCAAACCCTTGGCCTCTTCTTCTTTGTACTTCCTTGTAACAGGTTTTTTGTATGCAGGTGATCTTTGGGTTCTATGGATTTGTATTGCTCAAATCCTACAGAAGATTGTGGTGAAATACTGGATATCAGAGAAACAAAGAAGTTATTTAGGGAAGTATTATTGTGATCACATAAAAGAATAGATAATTGAATTGGTATGTTATTGTGTTAAGGAACTTCATTGGATTTAAATTATCAATATTAGTGCAAACTAAAAATTATTTGTTAATTGTTACTCTTTAACAATTATGACAGTAAAATCCCTTATCAGGTGACCCTAATAGGTCTATTGTAAAATCCTCTAACCAGGTGGCATTCAAAAAAGAGTGTATAAAATCCTCTATCCAAGTTACTCCTAATAGAGTAAAATAATTTAACAAGTCTAGGGAAAATCCCTTAACTGGGTATCATTTAATCATTCTTTTGTAACCCTAATCAGGTGGATCTTTAATAGGGTAGGCTCTTAACCAGGCATATTCCAGAAGAGTACAATTATTTGTCAACATTGTTCTCACACCGTAGTTTTCATCCTAATTGGGTTTCCATGAGATAAATACCGGTGTTATTGTTGTGTGAATAATTTTATATGTTGCATGGATGTTTAATGTTCAGTTAACTGATAATGATGTTATAGGTTTAAATATATCTTAATCGGTAAATATTTTTAAAGAAGTATTGGGGATGTGAAATTTAGTTTGGGTTGGTGATTACTGATTCACCCCTCCCCTCTTAGTAATCAATCATATACCTACACTATATATTCTCATCTTTTCTCTATTGTAAGGGTTCCAATCTTAATGGTTTTTGTAGCAAGATTAGCTAGGGATGAGAAACATTTGTAAATCCATTTTTAGAGCATTTTAGATGATTCTATGTTAAGTTTTGTAGGTTTTGAATGATTGATTCTTGTCACTATTGTATGTCAAAATTAGGAAATGGTTTTATAGAAATAAAATCCTGATTTAAATCTCTCTAGTGTACACCTTTAGACAAGTTTTAAATGGAATAAAATAAAGAGTTATTCTCATTTAGTGTCTTGTTGTGAGATATGTAATTTCTATCCATGCTTTGATCTAAGGGGTCAATTAAATATTTTAATAGAGTTTCATATTTGCTGAGTTTGCGTAGGGATCTAATAAGTAGGATGGGTTGGGATTGTTGTTTAAGAATATTGTAAGGCAATATTCTTAGATCATATGCTATTAGTGAAACTTTTTCGTACATGGTTATTTTTATTGTGAACTCAAATTCCCAATGGAATAAGGCACTAGCCCTAGCTATGTTTTATTTTACAATCAGTTTGTTGTTCAGATATATTCTTGTCTTGCTACAAAAATGATTAAATCAAGAATATCTTTATTTTCTATATAAGTTATTTGAGTTATTTTATCTCATGCTCCATAACAATTGAGAATCAATGAGAAATTACCATTACTTAGTATTTTCTTGTTAGTGTTGAGCCCCTTATGAGATTTCTACTTTGAGTTAATGCTATTTGTATCTATAAGTGAATGTATTGAAGGGAATTAAGGTCTACCCACCTTGGTTTTGCAAAACCTAAAGTGTAGAGGGAATCAATATCCATGTCAGTTATTCCAATCCTCTTAGGAATTTCAATAATTGGAGTTGGCTCATCTATTGAATTTTTTGAAGAGTGTAGTGGTAGCTTCTTGAAGTGTAAAACCATTTTGGGAACAAACATATTCCATGTAATCTTAGACATGTCATCACATATTCGGGAATACTCAACCATCTTCACAAACTGATCTTCCTTCACCGGTCAATGATCTAACTAATTTTACTTCACTATCCTTTCCTTCTTCACTATCTAAAATTTAGAATCCTATAACTTTGTCCACCAATCACTAAAATTGATGTGATTGAAATAAAAATCTAATAATATTGTCAAGATCACACATCTCTAATCGTAACACTCAATTTCATTCATATGGGACATATCGATCAAATCTTTCTTCTTTATTCCTTCAATGTTGAACCAAATCCTTGTCTTTACCAAACTGACTTTAAATTGCATAAAACTCACTATACACATATGTGATTATAGATATAGCATTATACACACCTCTAGAGCCTATGTGCCAAATCACATACCACAATTCATAGCATAACTCATAATTCATTGTCTACATCATTAATTGGTACACCAAGAACATAGTCATCTACCTAAGAACACCTAAGTTCACATCAATGACAACAATGTAACTGACAAAAAACATCATCAAGCCATCAACATACTCACTCATCTCATCTGCATCAGTTATGTCAACAATCTCCCCCTTTGGCATTGATAGCAACAAACCCAACAATACCAAACATGTTCTTGAACCACAACACTTTATCTTTGTCTTCATTTGATGCCAACACACCAATAGATAGGAACACAAATGTTCAAGATCAGATATTTGTTCTAAGTAATCTCATCATCTTCTCCCCTTGTTTATCCACTCTTCATAGTTCATCTCCCCTTTTTCTATTTGTTATTCTCCCCCTTTGAAAACAATGCCAAAGGAGCCATAGTGCTCAAGACTTCATCTATATGACTACTCCCCCTAAGGAGTAGTCCTCGTTACATCAATCCACTGAGAAATAAAATAGTAATACCTACTGGATTGATGCAACATTTGCATCTTAATTCTTCTTAGGTAGGGGCATGACCCCTAACTTACCTCTAAGTTACTAAAAAGTATCCTTAGGAAGTGGTTTGGTAAAGATATCTGCAATTTTCTCTTTAGTTGGAATGTACTCTAACCTCACCACTTTCTCTTGTACATGTTCTCTCAAGAAATGATATTTAATTGTAATATGGTTGGTCTTCGAGTGCATAAACGGGTTCTTGGAAATGTTTATAACACTAGTATTATCACAATGAATTGCCACTGGTTTTGTTACCTTCTCCTTAATGCCTTCTAGGATTTTCTTCATCCAAGATACATGTATGCAATTGATAGATGTTGCCACATATTCTTCTCCAACTGTAGATTGAGATATGCAATTTTGTTTCTTACTTGTCCAAGACACAAGCCTACCACCTAGAAATAATGCACCACCACTTGTTCTCTTTTTTGTCATCTACATTACTTACCCAGTCAGCATTAGTAAACAAACTTAGTGAGAAATTATCTTCATTAAAATACCATAATCCATAATCTACAGCACCTTTCAGATATCTAAATATTCTCTTTACTGCAACCATGTGTGACTCCATCGGGTTGATTGAAACCTTGTAACTATGCCAACTACTTGTGCAATATCTAGTTTTCTATGTACAACATAGTGTATCTTTCCTATCATTGACCTATATCAAGTGGCATCAATAGACTCAGATTCATCATCCTTGGATAATTTACAACCTGTAATCATGGGGTACCAACTGGTTTAGAATCTTCCATGCTAAAAGTCTTCAACACCTCCTTTACATATTTAGTTTGACTTATGTATATTCGATTGTCCAAGTGTGATACCTGTAGTCCTATGAAGAATTTTATTTCCCCTATCATTGACATTTCAAATTATTTCTTCATCTCATCAGAAAAAGACATACTCATCTCATCATCACCACTAAAAATTGTATCATCAACCATTAATATCTTTTCACCTTCAACCTTTAAGTAAACATTACTATTATCAGAAGTCCTATTGAAACCAATTTGAATGAGATAAGAGTGTAATCTTTCATACCATGCTTTAGGGGCTTTCTTCAAACCATACAATTGTTTTTAAGTTTTCATACCATTCTTGTTTCCTTAATCAAAATCCATCTGGTTTCTCAAAGTAGACCTCTTCTTCTAGAATTTCTTTCAAGAACACTAGTTTCACATCCATTTGATAGAATTTGAATTTCATGAATGCAACATAAGAAATTAGTATCTTGACACCTTCTAATCTTAGTATAGGAGAAAATGTCTTACCGTAATCCAAACCTTCCTCTTGTGCATAACCCTTACATGCAAGTCTTGCTTTGTTTTTTATCACTTCACCATCCTCATTTAATTTATTTATGAAAACCCATGTTGTACCTATCACATTTTTGTCTTCAAGCCTTGGCACAATAGTCTAAGTTTCATTCTTCTCAATCTGATCCAATTATTCATGCATTTCTCTCACTCAATCATCATTTTTAATTGCTTCCTTTTTTGTTTTGGTCTCAAATTGTGAAGTTAGACATGTGTTTTACCTAACCTTACTTCTTGTCAACACAGCTGCATTCTTATTGCCAATTATTTGATTAGAAGAATGATTCCTTTTCACATACCTTGGGATAACTGGTTTAGACCTAGGAACTATTGGAAACTATAATTGAATAAATTTTAAAAAGGAAACTCATATGATGGTTGTAAAAAGGATAATGAGATATTTGAAAGGGATTGCAAATTATGGACTATACTACAAGAAGCATGAAATATTTGAACTGAGAGTCTATACTGATGTAGAGTGGGAAGGAAATGTGGATGATAGAAAGAGTACTAGTGGTGGAGCTTTCTTTCTTGGATGGAGATTAGTTTTCTAAAAAAGAAAGAAACAAAATTGCATTTCCCAATCTACAGCCGAAGCCAAGTATGTAGCTGCTATAGTGAATTGTTCAAACTTGGTATGGATAAAGAAATTGTTGATAGGTATGAAAGAAGAGATCACTAAACCAGTTGTCATCTACTATGACAACACAAGTGCTATCAACATATCTAAGAACCCAGTGATGCATACAAGGACCAAACATATCACCATCAAGTATCATTACTTGAGTGAATTGGTACAAGATAAAGAGGTCAGAATGGAATATGTGAATACAAAGGAACAACTAGCAGACATATTCACTAAAGCTTTACCTAAAGAAGCTCATGAATATTTGAGAGGCAAATTAGGGGTTCTTCCCCTCACTGAGGCTGCCTAGTCAGGCCTGGAGCACTGCATCAAATATGTTGCAAAGAGTATCTAACAAATTGATGCAAAAAATGGTCACACTTTAGGAGAAGCCTAGAGTTGTGAAAAGTACGGCAAAGCTGATAATCAGTCATAAGCAAAGATGACAGAGGGAGAAATATTGTTACTAAACTGACAAGATGACATCTACATCTGAAAGATGCATGTTTTAGTTGATGCTTTGGCATTTATGTCAAAGAGGGAGATGAATAAGATGAAAACACATGGGGAGATTTCATGGAAGCTTGAGTAAGAGGGAGAGATTCAGAGAAAAGGAACATAGAAGAGATTAAGTGGAAGTTACGGTGTGGACAGTCATGCAAGCAAGGCTAAGAGACTAAGAATTAGAATGAAGCTAAGGATATTATAAATGTTTCTAATGAACAGACAAGTTTTGGATTGGTTGGTGAATTATGTGTTATTCAAATGGTGTTGCCATCAATGCCAAAGAGGGAGATTGTTTGAAACTGCAATTGAAGCAATTGTTGTATTGTCATTGATGTCAAACCTTAACTAGTAAGACTATTACTATCTAAGAAAGTACTATATCTATTTGATTTTTGAGAAGGATTAGGGAAAAGGTGATAACAATAGCACCTAAGGAAAGGTCAAGTTATCTTGATACTTTAATGGGTACTTGATTATGTGGCACAATGATAAGATAATGTATTGTTTATCTAAGTGTGAAGCAAGACTAAACAAGTAGGCTTAACTGAGCAAAAGTGAAGAAATCTAGTTTAAGCCAAGTGATGTTAGTGTCGACCGAGCCAGTATATGCTAAGTAAATTCAGTGTTGACCGAACATCGGTTTATTGCCGAGGAAGACAATATTAGCCGAGGAAATAGTTTTAGTGGTGACCGGGCTACGCAGTGATGACCGAGGAGTTGAACATAGTATTGACTGAGTGTTAGTAATTTACATTTGAGGAAGAATTCACATTCCTAGCCGACATAGTTGAATTCTTGGATTATGTAAATCATGTTGACTTTATTTATTGAATGTATGGAAGCATTTAATGCACTGTAAACTATTTTATTATTATTCCATAAGGACATTAGAGATGTTTCTAGAAGGATGGATGAAGAAAATAATGTTGGAAGGATTCGATGAATCTGACCTAACCCTAAGAGCTACAGAGGAGATTAAGTGGAAAAAGTTGGATCAACCTATCAAAAAGGTTTTAAGGAAACCTAAGTGTGAGCTTGAAACAAGATGCTAGAGTTGTTGTTGTTATTGACTAAATAAGCTAAAAAATTTGGAGTTGTGATTTCTTGAAGGGATGTTTGAGCAGATCAGTGATGGATATGGAAATGGATCTTAGTCGGTAAGCCAGCATATATTTGTAAGAATTGGATTTTTTATTTGCAATGTGAGTTGTATGTTTTCAGATCAAACACTATTGTTACTTTCTAACCATTGTATCATTTTAAATCATTTAATCAAGGTTGACCTAACAGTCATTATCTAAATCCTTTAATCAAGGTTGCATTCTAATGGAATGTACTTAAGTCCTTTAATAAGGCGTACTCCTAATAGGGTGGTTGAAATCCTTTAACTGGGTCACACCTAGCAGTGTGTTTGTAAACCTTTGACAGGGTTGGCTTTTCACAGAGCTCACTTCAGAAGAGTGAAAATATTAGTAGCATGTTACAAAGTGGTTTTTCTCAAATTGGGTTTCCACTATAAATCCTGGTGTCAATGCTTGTGTGAATGTTTTGGTTTGAACATTTATGTATTTTGAAAGTTAAATACTGTTGGATAGTGGACTGCACTGTTATATATTTCTGATATGCATTCTGTAATGACCGAGTAGCTATTGGTTGTTAGATCTGAGTTGTTGAAGTGTTTGAAAGTTTTATTATACATCTGGACCTATGAATAATTGATTCACCCCCCCCCCCCCTTTGTTGTTCTAAATCATATTAACAGGAACTTCTTCTTCTATCAGTTGCACTACTTCTTCCTTGTTATTCTTCTCTATCAGTTTAGGCTCTTCCAATTCAATACCCTCTATTCCTCGATCATCTCTTGACTCCTTTTTTCTTCTTTCCTCTAATTTTATAGGAAATTAATTAATCTTCACATTAACACTTTCAATAATTTTATTATTCCTTTTATTAAAACGTTTGTAAGCCTTTATCTTAGTTGAATAACCCAAAAATATACCTTCATCACTTTGGGGATCAAATTTTCTAGAAAATTCATCTCTTTTTATATAACATTTACTCCCAATTTTTTAAAAATACTTTACACTTGGAGAATGACCATACCATAATTCATAGGGTGTTTTTTAGGATCCCTTCTTCACTTGCACCTAGTTCAAAGTATAAACAATAGTACTAATTTCTTCTCTCCAGTAGATTTTCGATACATCTCCCTGTATCAGCATAGTCCTTGCAGCATCAACAATTATTCTATTCTTCCTCTCTGCAAGACCATTTTTTTGTCGAGTTCTTGGAGAAGACATCTTTATTTTTATACCATTTCTTCAAAATACTTCATGAACTCATCCGATGTGAACTTACCTCCTATATTTGATCTTAAGCACTTTAGATTTTTTCTTGATTCCTTCTCCACTAGTGCTATGAAAGCCTTGAACTTATTGAATGCATTTGATTTCTCCTTAAGAAATGTAACCCACATCATTCTTGGATAATCATTAGTAAATAAGATAAAATATTTATCACCATTATAACTTCTTTGTCTCACAGGACCACACAAATTAGTGTAATCACCTAAAAATGGACAAAGACAATTAAATAATAAATCAAAACAAATCAAAGTGAATCAAGAACAAGATCAAGGCAATTGAATCAAATCAAATAATTAGCCAATCAAAATTAAAATCAAGTCTTAATTCAAGATAAATAAAAATTGAGAGCATTTTAATCAAGTGAAATCAAATCAAAGTACAATTAATTCTATTAATTGTATAGTTTTGGATTAAATCAAATTCAACCCATGCAAGGGGTACATAGTTAAACAAATAAATTTAAATCAATTAATAAATCCTAATTTCTCTCAACAACCCAAAAGGGGAGGAAATTCAATCAACCAATAGGATTTGAGAAAATGCATTCACATGGATCAAGCCAAATTCAATCTCAGTCACTCAAAGTGAAAGAGAATCTTGTCCATCGATCTTGTCTACTTGTCCCAAGCTTTGAGAACACAAACTTTGCATTTTCTTCAAAGGGTGGAACCAAAGACTCAACCAAGGCTTAATCATGATCAACTACACTATACCCCCTACCATTGCATAAATCTATAAAAGGAAGACCAAAATCCTCGTAATTCATAACCACAAATCTAAGAATTGCATAGAACCTCTTGCATTTTATAGCTAAAAAGGAATTTTAAGAGCTTCATTAGAATTCAATTTGAACTAATTTTTAGCTTTAGCTTAATCTTTATCATTTCTCATTCTAGGACTGTCATTAATGGTAGCTTGCTGAGAGCTTCTATTAACACTCTTAGATAGAGAGCCATAGGATGCTCAATTGATCTTTCATTTGCTAAATAGTTGCTATATTATGGTTTATTTAGTTTCTATTTCATTTATTACTCAATACTAATTCTATGAAGGTACATTTCCTTGTACATAAAATGGCACCCACCGTGGGGCAGGATGCTTCACTTTATTAAACGCTTGGAATTATTTCATTTTTATCAAATTCATGCATGTTTAACTCTCAGGTTTTTTAGGAAACAATGCTTTTGAGAGCTCAAATGGTTCTTCTGCATGATTAAATGGTGCTTTCCAACACTGTTTTGGTGCTTCCACAGAAAATTTGTGTGCCTTTCCACTGATCCACAGCACTTTCAATCCTTCTATTATTTGTTTATCATTCTTACGACACCTTTGCATGGATCTATAGTGCTTATTCCCTAACCCCTTGTAATACCCTAAAAATGGGCTATAAGTTCATTAATCTCCTACATCTTCAATTCGAATGAAATCGACATCAAAGTTCTAATCTAAGGCACATCTAAACATCATCAAATCATAATTGATTATCTTAAATTCTACATCGGGGAATATTCCTAGTAATATTCCTAATCATCATAATTATCTTTAATTTTATAATTATTTGGCAATAAATCACATTTATCCTAAAGTTTGATTAATTAAATATTTTGCATATTTAATTAATTAGATTTAATATTTGCCACTTAATTGTTTAATTAAATTTAATTATATCTATTATTAATTGTATTATTTAATTTTGACAATAAATCAAAATTCCTATGAATAATTGATTAAATTCTTATTTAATTAATTAAAGCATGTTGTCATTATTTAATAATATAATTTTTAATAAAAGTTTGGTAAAATAGTTAATTAACCCATAAATTAATTATTTTATTTCAAAAAGCAGTTAAGTTGAGAATAAATCACTTTATTTATTTATTAAATCATAATTATCCATGTGCACATTCAAGGACCAGTTAAACTCAAAATTGAAAAATCAATGCAAGTTGTTAGCTTTTTGAAACTCAACATCTTTTCGAGTTTTAAAGTTGATCTAAACTTCTAATTCAAGTTGAACTGTGCTTTTGCATGATTTTTGTGACTTAATTATCTTTATTTAAAAATAACTCAAAAATCAAGTTGAGTTATTTGAGTGATTTATGGCTTTTCCTCATGCACCTCCAAAGCCTTGGATTTCTATAAAAACAAGGCTCAGCTCTTCATAATTCATCTCATATTTTGCACAATCACGCTGGAGACTTGGAATTGAAGAATCAAAGCTCTTGCAAATCGACATCTTTGTGAGATCAATCTTATTTTTGCATTCATAGCATATCAATTTTCAATAGCATTCATAGCATATCAATTTCATATTAGCATAGATTCATATCAGTTTTTATCATTCTTATTGCATACAAAATATCAAAAATATAGATCAATTGCATTCAAATCCTTCATTTAGGTGTCATCTAGGTCACTGATCTCGATTACAATCTGAGAACATTAATCTCGCACCTACTAGAAGGCAGTAAATCGCTTGGTTAGTTTAGCTTTCAATTTTCCACGATTTTGAGTATAGCTAACCTCTAATGTTTTACTAAAGTGTTGTGTCTATAGATCAGGTACAATTTTCACACACACATTTTTGGCACCCACCGTGGGGCAACCCACCTTTGCATGCTGGTTTTGATTTTTTTGGGAGCTAAAACCGTAAAGTTTCAAAGATTTAATTTTATCTCCCAAAAGGCTTAGAATTTTGGTCTAAAAAAATTTTTGCAGGTTGGTGACATGTTAAGGAAGGTACAGTAAAAAAATTAGAATTTTCTAAGATGTTTTGAATTTTTAATAATTTTTTCTTGAAATTCCAGAAAAAATTAATATCTGATGCAAATCAGCATATTTTTTGGAAATTTTTATATTTTCGGAAATCTCTTTAAATTTTACAGGGGGTCCATTCTTTGTGTTTTAAATTTAGACATGATATCATAGCTCAAATAGTCAATTTACAAAAACTAGTCTATTTTGATAAAATGGGTCTCTAGGGCACAAATGAAGAGATTTTTCTAAAATTTTTGCATTTTTGGAAAATTCTCTATTTTTTAGTAGGGGTCTCTATTTTGAATTTCTATTTTTGTGGCCAAAATCATATCAAAAAAATTAGATCTTGTTGGCTAGGTCAAATGCAGCAAAAAAAATAAAGTTTTGTGATGGGTATGCACTTATTTTTTTTACATGGTTCAATGAATGATATGAGTTGTCATTTGGGTTAATTGTTGGTTATTATTACTGATAATAATTGATTTTTAGAGCTAACCCTATGGTTTTCATAAGTTGAATATATTTTGCATATCTTGTTTGCTTGTTTGCTTGTTGGAGAGTTCGTCACTTGCTTGCATGGAAAAGCTCAACCAAAATTGCTAAAAATCAAGTAAAATCTACAAAGCACGTTGCAAGGATCCCAGGTATTCTCCTTCATCTAATAATATTTTGATTTGGGACTTTAAAAAAATCTCTTATGTGTCAAGCTTGTGTGCATCTTTTCATGCTTTTGATCTATTTCTACACACTTGCATAATTGATACTAGGTTGTGAACCCTTAAAGATTCATTAAGTAGTCTTAGAATACTTGTGATTGATCTTGATTGCTATCTTGGGTTATTAGACTCGCTAATCTGTCGGCCCCTCATTTTCACCCTGTGGTTGCAATCTCAGCGCCATAAAGGGGAGGGGTCAACAGGACAGAAGCGTTAAGTGTTCCACTTGGCAACCCTTTTGTGCTTTTAGAAACTCACTTATTTTCTAAGTTGGGGACTCATTTTCAGCTTGTGTGAGGTGTTAAGTATTCCACCTTGTGGACTCATCTCATATTCGCTTTAAGTGTTAAGTGTTCCTCTTTCTACTTTTTGGGTACTTTTGGTAGATTTACTTTCGGAAATATATCTGTGCTCACATAGTAATTAGGCCCTATGAACACTATTCATGATTCTTGAGAGATTGGATTCCTAGCGAAATCCTTCCTTGATGATGGAATCTTTGTAGGTAGGGAGGATACTTAGTGTGTTTCACATTCAACTTGGTTAGTGAGTCTTCTCTTATTGATCGACACATTCTCTCTCCGGAGAGGTTGATAGATCACGTGGGGTTGATATCACAAGCTTTGGTGAATCAAAATTGGTTAGTGCGTCTTCTCTTATTGATTGATACATTCTCTCCCTGGAGAGGTTGATAGATCACGTGGAGTTGATATCACAGGCCTTGGTGGAACAAAACTTTGTCTTAGCGTGTCGGATTAATCTATTTGCTTTGTTTGGGTTAAAAGTGAAAAGGTGTCAAAAACCTTGGATCTGGAGCCAAATCCCCTTGTGGTATAAATCTGTGAGTCACCTTTAGAGAGGGTTAACTGTAGCGGATGATCCCTTCACAGGGCAAACTGTGTTGACGGAACCTCAAGCGGTCATAGCCATTTCAGACGTGGTAGTGACAGTCGCTATATAAATGTCCTTGTGGAAGAAATCTCCATGGCTATGGTTCATTGTTGGGTTGTCAGATCTCCCTAGCAGCTCTTGAAGATTAAGTTCTCGGACTGTGTCAAAACACTGGTGTGCCAGGATTGGAGTTCACCCCTTTGAATCATAAAAGTTGCAAAGTCAAACCATTACTAAAAACCCTAGAGAGGCCAATTTTTTTCATTCTCAGGTATATGTGTGTTATTGCAAAACTTTTCAGAACATACACAATTAGTACTCTCAGGGATTAGCACAATTTGGTCACTTGATTGTTCATGCGCAAGGTTGCTTTTGCCCTTGTTCATTGTTTTCAGACGTGCTTGGAATCACTTGCTTGCTGCTCTGCGTGTTTGCTTACCTACTTGGCTATTAAAAATGATCAAATCTGGTATAACCTTCAAAATCTGGACAGTACAATTTGCAAACAATCCAGAACTGAAAACCTTAAATTTTGCAAAAATTGACGTAAAATTCTTTCTGGAGTCAAAAGTCATTTCAGGAAGTCAAAAGTCATACGAATTTTTGTCAAATATCATTTCAGTATTGTCCATCTGTCGTATGATTGAGAACCCAGTGTTGTACGAGTTTTCATGCCAGCAAATCCAAGGAAGTCACAATCCTGTTAGCAACTGTCGTATGATATTTACAACTATCATTTCATTGCTACCCAACTGTCGTACGAGTTTAGCAACTGTCATTTCATAGACTACCCAGTGTCGTACGAGTCTACAGAGTGTCGTTTGGAAAAATTTGAGAGAGTTGTCAGAAATTGTCAAATTGCAAGATATCCAATGTTTCCAGCCTAGTTCCAGAATCTGTCAAAAATATCATTGTGTCAGGAACAGAGCAGTAGCTATTGAGCATTCTACCATTTTATGAGTTTGATCTTTTGAATCCGATCTGGTCTTCTGTTTGATCAATTTGAGTCATTTTTATCTCATATCAAAACCTTGTCATAACTATCAATCTTCAATCAATCTTCAAAAATAGACTAAGTGTTGAGAACTCGTGTCTGCTATCTTTTGGGCGATCTATCCCATACATCCAGGGCACAGTTTCCTTCACCCACATCTCATCAGACCTTCAAAACTATCATAATCTTGACAAGGTTGCGCCATCCGATTTTCTCGAATCAAATTGTTCTTCAGTTGTCTTCGTCCTTTTCTTCTATTTCATTCAAAGTTAATGGTGGAGACCAGAGCTTCTTCACACAAGAAATCAGAAGAAATATCTCAGAACTTACTTTTGACCAATACCCCAGGTCCAAGTCTTGAATAACTCATCAAGTCAGGTATTTACGAAGACGACGGTCTCGGTAACTTTCGATTGAAAACTGGTTACATACCTCCTTTATCAACTCACAGAGGTAATCAGCAAACTCCTCCTCAATCTGTTCCAGGGAGCCCAAAAACTCCTACCATGTCTCAAGCAGGGACAAACTAGGGTTCTCTAGGAGGAGGATCCCAGGGACACCATTCTCAACATAATGCTGACCAAGACCCTACGCCCTCTGAAATCCATCGATGTCAGAATGACGATGAATTCAAGAGAATGATGAGGCATTTCTTGAAAGTGGATAGAGAGGCATACTTTTTACAATTAGCCCAGGAAGGGGCTAAGCTTCCTCCCAACTTTAACATTGATGATATAATCACACATGAGGAAGTAACTCCACTCACAGCTATGACAAAATAGATGCATGCTATACAAGTCAAATTTAAAAATCTTAAGAAGGAGAAGGAACCCAAGGAGTTCTCCATGGAGGCCCTATGTCCTTTCCCATTCGACAAAAACTTGTATATGCCACCATTCCTAAAAAGAGTGGAGATACCAAAGTATGACAAATATGACAGACACTCTGATCCTCAAGATCATGTCAGAGATTTTTGTATGTAATCCATGGAATTCATGCATGAACCAACTTATCTAATGCATCTTTTTCCTAGATCCTTGGGAGGAGCATCCATTCAGTGGTTTTCAAGATTACCTTCTACGATCAAAACTTTTGAGGAATTGATTAAATTGTTTTATCAACAATATTCCTACAATATTCAACATCCGGTCACCATGATCGATATCTGTAACCTCAAGCAATATCCAGGGGAATCATTCCTAACTTTCCTCAAGAGGTGGAGAAAGAAGTTCTCTCTATATGCTAGACAAATTCCCGAAATGGAGAAACTTGAAATCTTTATCAATAACCTTGTTCCAGAGCTCAATTATCCATTACAAATGCAAGATCATGTATCTTTTGATAAAATGGTGGATAATGCAATCAAGATTGAGAAATTACTTGTCAAGAAAGGAGAAATCACACTTCAAAAGGACAAGTCTGAATCTGGATCTAGCTCAAAAGATAAAAACAAGAGCTGGAATAGAAACAAAGGTATCATCTCTGATGGTGTTATTGATACTATCCGCACCCCATCAAAGGCATCGGCCTACAATCTCACCCTTGCCACCAAAGCCATTGAAGCTTTAGAGCAAAAATCTGTTGAACCATCTCCAAAGAAGCCATTCAAACGATGGGATAATAAATGAAAGTTTACTCCCCTAGGAGAATCTTTGGAATCTGCCCTGAGAACCTTGATAGCTGATAACATGATCTCTTTACCACCAATTCGAAAACCTGATCTGGATCTAAAACCATATTGGTGGAAAGATAATGAATTCTGTGCTTTCCATTAGACTAAAGGCCACAAAACTAATGGATGCTTCCACTTGAGGCATACCATTCAAGACTCGATAGATCAAGGGGACATCATGATCGATAATCCTACCAGCAATAATGATCACATAGCATTTACAGAACCGTTTCCACAACATGGCAAGGGAGTTTCCACTTCTCAGCCTAACATGGGGGCAAAAGTCAACTATGCCTACCCTGGAAACAATGATGTCATCAATATGATTGAACCATGTCTCTCTGAGAGCTACAATGTCATCACAATTGTGCGAAGAGACCGAAATCATTCCTCAACTAATGTAGTTACCAGATCACAAGCTCAAGCTCATCTGAAAGGACAAACACCAAGTTCATCTAATGTCCCTAAGATACCTTTCAACCTCACATCTGCTTCCAAACAGAAGGCTGCCTCAAAATCTTTCAATCCAAAGGATACAAGACCTACATCTTACAGCATCATCCAACAACTCCATCATACCAATGCCAAAATCTCTATGTTTGAGTTACTTCGAATATCTCCAGCTCACAGAGATATCCTAGACAAAGCTTTGCTCGGCTCTAATGTTCCTGATGATCTAGATCTAGACAAGTTCCAGACTATTGTTGGTCATCTAACGTCTCCACAATATATCTCCTTTTCAGAGGAAGATGACAACTCTTTGAGTCACCCACATAATCATCCCTTACACATAGAAGTCTTGATCCAGAACCGTCGAGTCAAACGTGTATTGATAGATGGGGGTGCAGGCCTCAACATTTGTTCTTACAACTTAATCACACAGTTGGGATTCTCAGAGATGGCTATTGATCCTCAAAAGAAGATCACCATAAAAGCCTATGATGAACAAGAAAGAGCTTCTAAAGGCACCATTGTCTTACCCATCCGAGTGGGTCCGGTCATCAAAGATACCACATGTCAGGTGCTTGATCTACCATTGGCTTACAATATCCTTCTAGGGAGACCCTGGATCCATGAAATGCAAGCCATTCCTTCTAGGTACCATCAATGCTTGAAATTTCCCTATGAAGGGGTAGAAGTTACTATCCCAGCAGATCTGAGTACAACTTGCAATACATTGAAGGAAAGTGCTGATAAGCTTGTACCTAATAACAGAGAATCTTCCATCAAGCAACAAAATGTGGCTTCCACATCTAAGATGGAAGACATTGCTAAAGAGATCAATATCAAAGAAAATGGGATCAAAGAATACACTATAGAGCCAGTCTTGTCTCTGACATCTCTCCCAATCTCACCTAAGTCGTATGGACAATCCTTGAAGCAGTCTAAATCAAAACCTAAGGAACCTATGGAAGCATACAAAAGAAATTTTGTGGCGGAGCAAGTATCCAAACAAGAATTTGAAGAGGATCAAGCTGTGCTTGCATGGCTATATAAAGAGGATTCTGAATCTAAAATTGTTCAACCTAGTGAATCTATAGCACCTACAATTTCTTCTAATTCATATGGTCCAGGAAACAACTTGATAGCCAAGATGGGATATTCCGGTCAAGGACCTCTAGGAATCAGAGGAAAGGGTCTTGTGACACCCATTTCACATATTGGTAGAGCCAACAAAGATACTGGTCGCTTAGGGTTTAAGAAGAAACCCTATCATCTCAAAGGTGGTTGTTCTCATGTCATAGAACAAATTGCACCAGGAGAACCCCTTCTTAAGAAAGAAGAAACAGAACCCTCTGATGATGATTCAGATAGCTCTGAGCTTATCCCCTATGAAAAAATGCCTAAAGAGATCAAAGATCTTCTTGATGATAAAGATGATCCTATCAGAAGAATTAATGTAGTAGAAACACAAGAACCTACTGTAGCGCAAGAGATGGCCAATCTCGAAGGCAATCAAACTGATCAAGAAGAAGGGGGTAGTTATTCTGACATTGATTCCCATGAATATGAATTCAAGTCAGAGACTGAGGGTAATCCTTCTTGGGGTATTCATCCTAATTTCACACATTTTCTAAGATTTCCTAGAGATCTTGAATCAGAAGCTGAGTCAAATGACTATGAATGGGGTGCCATTCTAGAAGAAGATGAGCTTATCACAGAGAAATATATTGATGTTATTCACCAATATGTATCTCAACCCAATGTAGGTCTAGAGCGAAACAATGAACTTAACATGTCTGATCCACCTATGGCTGAAGAGGACTCCCATGATGATGTTGAGCCTATTCACGAATTGAACATTTTGAGCTGTAATATCACCTTTGAACTTGAGCATCTGGTTAGGACCAATGATGACATATGCATGTTTGTGAACACCATATCCCAAGCCTTTCCCGCTTTGACTATCCAACGCCCTGATCTTATCGACCAAACTTCCACAAACCCAAGCCATGGTGTTTACACCTTTTCCAGTGACTATGCCCTTGCTTGTTACCTCAATGCAGTCGAGTCTATGAGGACTTCCATCAGTGAACCGAGCGTTAGCATGACTGAGTTGGACATCAAATATCTTAGTCAAAAAAATAAAAATAAAAAGAAAAAGAGTTCTAAGGGTGAAAACCACTTTGTGGCAGTCTTAGATCCTACAAAAGTAAAAATAAAAGACGTATATGAAGGTGAAAACCTCTTTGAGGCACCTAAGGATGAGATATTTGATGTCCTTCTGAGTCATTTACAGGATAGATCTCTAGTTCTGATTGAGCCCACTCAATCCATCAATTTGGGTACAACAGAGGAACCACAATTGGTACATATAGCACAATCTTTATCAGAAGAAGAGAAATAGAAATTCACTACATTCTTATCAGAAAAAAAAAGATCAATTTTGCATGGAAATATTCAGATATGCCAAGATTGGATCCCAATCTCATTATGCACCATCTATCCATTGCTCCTGGAGTAAAACCAATCAAGCAAAAATTGAGAAAGATGCATCCTCATGTTGCACTCTTAGTCAAAGCAGAACTAGAAAAACTCCTAAAAGTTGGATTCATCCATGTCATAGACTATGCTGAGTGGATCTCCAACATTGTACCTATTTCCAAACCAGATGGTTCAATCAGAGTGTGCACAAACTTTAGAGACGTGAACAGAGCATGCCCTAAGGATGACTTTCCACTACCTAACATTGATATGATAGTGGACATGACTGCAGGCTATGAAATGTATTCCTTAATGGATGGCTTTTTTGGGTACAACCAAATCAAAATTGCTCCAGAAGACCAAGAGAAAACTGCATTCACATGTGCGTGGGGAACCTTCTGTTGGAATGTTATGCCATTCAGACTCAAAAATGCGGGAGCTACATACCAAAGAGCAATGACATCTATTTTTCATGATATAATGAATAGAACAATAGAGGATTATGTTGATGATACCTTAGCAAAATCTATGATCAGAACTGAACATCTAACAGACTTGAGCATGATCCTCGACAGAATGGAAAAATTTAGTCTTCGACTAAATCCTAAAAAGTGTGCTTTTGGAGTCACTTCTGGAAAGCTCCTAGGATACATCGTCTCCAAGAAAGGTATTGAGGTCGATCCAGCTAAGGTGAAAGCTATCATAGAGATGCAACCTCCCACAAATATCAGTCAAATGAGGATGTTGCAAGGTAGAGTTCAATCTATCAGAAGATTCATATCACAGCTAGCGGACATATCACAGCCTTTTACAAAAACATTACATAAAGGTGTGACCTTTGCATGGAATGAAGAATGCGAGAACAACTTTAACCATATCAAGAAGTATCTATCAAATCCACCTATATTGATGCCTCCTATTCATGGGAAGCCATTAATATTATATGTCTCCGCAACAGATACATCACTGGGGGCATTACTAGCACAGCATGATGAGAACAAGAAGGAAAGAGCCATCTACTATATTAGTAGAACTTTAGTGGCCTATGAGAAGAACTACTCAATGATAGAGAAGGCATGTCTACCTGTGATCTTTTCATCACAGAAACTGAGACACTACATGTTAGCTCATACTACTCATTTGGTAGCTAAAATTGATCCACTGAAATATCTCCTAAGCAAAGCTGCCCTCACAGGTAGACTAGCTAAATGGGTCATGCTCTTGAGCGAATTTGACATTGAATATGTTGAAAGAAAAGCTATCAAAGGACAAGTCATTGCTGATCAATTAGCTAAAGCACCACTGTTTGATGATACACCCATGAAAATAGAATTTCCCGATTCCTCTATCATGCACCTCTCTTCTAGAGCATGGCGGTTATTCTTTGATGGCTCCTACACATAGAATGGATCTGGAGTAGGCATATTGTTCATCACTCCTCAAGGATACTTGATACCCAAAGCATTCAGATTAAAGTTTCCTTGCACAAACAATATTGTTGAATATGAGGCACTTCTCAATGGTATGAAAATGGCAATACAGTGGAGAGTTACAAAGATGCACATCCATGGAGACTCACAATTGGTTATCCACCAAGTGAATGATGTGTACCAAACCAAAGATGAAAAGCTCATTCCTTACAAGAGAATGGTAGATGATTTAAAGAAATACTTCATCTCTATCACATTTGAGCAAATACCCAGAACAGAGAATAAGGCTGCCGATGCAATGGCGACATTATCTACTCTCTTACAGTAGCCTGAACATGAACTACACTATGAGTTCCTAGTGGAAGCCCTATCCTATCCTGCATATGACTCCCCTGAAACCTGCATGATCAGCACTGTTGTAGGTTATGACTCATCTCACTACAAAAATCTATTCTCCTATCTCCACGACCAAATCATCCTTGAGTCCTTTAACCATTTTGAGAAACAAAACCTTATCCAATCCACATCCTGATATGTCATCATTGGTAATGATCTATACAAACAAGGTCTAGATGGTACACTGCTTAGATGTTTAGAACGGGAAGAGTCTCAATGTGCATTAGAGGAAGTCCACGAGGGTATATGTGGGTCACACTCGAACGGTTTAACGCTAGCTTGAAAACTTATTAGGGCCGAGTACTATTGGCCTGAAATGGAGAAAGAGGCTATTAAATTTGCTAAAAACTGTCAACAGTGTCAAGTACATGGCAACTTGATTCATGCTCCCGGGAGAGATTTGATTCCCTTTACTACACAATGGCCTTTTCAATAATGGGCATTTGATCTCATAGGTGCTATCCATCCGCACTCTTCCAATGGACATACCCATATAATCACAGCTACAGATTATTTTACAAAATGGGTAGAAGCAGTTCCTCTAACACAAGCAATGGGGAAATAGATCTCTATGTTCATCCTGAACTACATCATTTGCAGATATGGGATCCCTCACTCTATAATCATAGATAACGAGGGACAATTCAAAAACAAGGATCTAGATGACTTATGTGCTAAATTCAAGATTACTCAACATTGGTCATCTATCTACTATCCTCAAGGGAATGGACAAGCTGAAGCTTCAAACAAAAATCTCTTGAAAATCTTGCACAGAATAGTGAATAAAATAGGAAGAGACTAGCATCTCATGATCAATCCAGCTCTCTGGGCATACAGAACTAGTATCAGAACACCTACAGGGGCTACACCTTTCACTTTAGTTTATGGGTCTAAAGCGGTACTGCCTGTTGAGGTTGAAATCTCATCACTCAGAATCAGAATGCATGGACTTGTCACTGATGAAGACTACAAAGTGTCTAGGTTACAAGAACCTGAATTACTAGATGAACGTAGGCAAGCAGTGTATGATCATATCAGAGTGTATCAGAAAAGAATGTCTAGAGGCTACAACAAGAAAGTCAGACATAGAGAATTTCAGGTTGGCGATCTAGTGTTGAGAGAAAATCCTAAAAATCAATCACATCGAAAACGCAAGGGGAACTTCGAACCCAATTGGCTGGGTCCCTTTGTTATCACTACTACTTTTGGCTCTGGTGCCTATCAACTCTCAATGACTGAAGTAGAAAAGCTCCGAGAACCAATCAATGTTCTCCATCTGAAGAAAATCTATGCCTAAGGCATTCAGTCTATGGTTAAATATCCTGAAAAAATTCTAAAAATTAGAAAAAGTCCTGAAAAAATGAACATCTTAGTGAAAACCTAGCAATAGGCGCCTTGATGATTCACAAAAAAATTAAAAATTCAAAAAAAAAAAAAAAATATCAAAAATTCAAAAAAAATTGAAAAAAATGAAAAATACAAAAAAAAAAAAGAAAAAAAAGTGCCTTGGTGAAAACTTGGAAACAGTTGCCTTGGTAGCAAAAATAGAATCTCTGCCAAGATGGTGAAAACCCGGCAAACGGGTGCCACTTGTTCCAAAATGCTCCATCTATCAGCACAATCTTGGTCTTTCCCAGCTTTCAGTCTTGCTTTAGTTTGTACATATCTCCCGGTTTGTTTCTGCATATCCTGGTTTCAATAAGTTGGTCTATACACCAATCAGCTCAAGCATCTGTATCCTATCAATGTTCAAATTTGGGGGCAATCAATGTCATATCCTATGGTCTCCCATGTATCTTAGACATTTCCTATCCAGTCAGAGTCCTTTGAAGCTTCCAGTTGAGTCTGTCTGTCTGTCTCGTCTCCAGAAAGGATTTTGCATCTACAACAATCAAACATCAAAACTCAACTGAAAACAATTTTTGCTTTTCATGCTTTTATCTCCTTGTATGCTTGCTGATCTGCATTGATATTTTTGCATATTGTGTCCCTTCGAGCTCTTCGATGATGTCCTTTACAGGATTTAGAGGGTGATGACTGGGGGCATAATCTTTTCTTTGTCTTCTGCTTGTATGTGAAAATCTAACAACTTTGGAAATTTTGGATTGAAATGGTGTCCGACTGTAAGAGCCTCTATCTTGAATTGGATGGCCATGCGTACCTCGACCATTGATACCCAAAAAATTCAAGGACGTTTGATCTAACTATTATCTTTTTAAAGTAAATTCTTTCTCCTACTGTGAAACGCGATCTTGCCTAAGGAGGTGAACAATAAAGGGTCACTACGGGTAATTCACACTAGATTTAGAATGATCTTTTGACTGTTTGATGTGTTTGCAATGCAAGGCTTACTCAGGTCATCACGACATTTATGTTTTGATGCTTGTACAAATTGCTATATCAAAATGGACATGATATTCAGGTCATCCCAGCGTTTGTGCCTTGGTGCTTATATCTAATCCAACATTCCAAATACAAATCAATATTCATATGTCCATGATTGTATAACTAGTGGGTGTTGTATTGATTCTTGCGCATACAAATCGATATTCATATGTCTATGGTTTCATGGCTAGTGGGCATTGTATTGATTTATCCGATTACCTAAAATTTCAATGATGATAACAAATTGACACATGATCAATGACTAGGTCCTAGGTCTTAGGTTGCATTTCATCTTGCATGTCTCTTTGCATTTTGCATGTTTGCATGATCTCACAATGGCTAAATAAACTTCGAAGCTTAAATGATTCTCCACTCGCATCTTCCAATCTAACAAGAGCTGAATCCCACACGAAGGTTCTTCCAACGAAATAGCAAGTAGAATCTTTTTTCGGGATCAAAATCAAAATCTGAGATCATTCATATTGTCAACTACTTGCATAATCAACCTTCAATCATAGTAGAAATCCATTTTTCAACTTAACTAATTATCTTACATCAAACTATCAAAATTTCAACTTGGTCAACTATGGTCAACTCATGATCAAACCTAGTCAACCTTGGTCTCCAGGACCTCTAAACGATGTAGAATGCATTCACCGGACGTGTTTATCCACTTCTCAAATCAATTAACATGCTTCTAAACTCTCAACACTGACTTTTCTTGTCAAATTTCAATTTTCATCCCGAAGGGGGCATGGTATTGCATATCATTCAAAGTCTGTAATCAAATTGGAAATCAATATCTTTCATCAGTAATCAAGACAATAATCACGTCTAGTTACTGATTCATCAAAAAGACCTCATCGCTCGGGGAAAATCTACCATCACTTGGGCCATATCAAATTCATCAAGATCCATATCAATCTGGTATTCTCCTAATCTTGTAAACTATATCAGTTTTTGCACCCATCGGTTCATCAGTGTTCTTCCCTTGGTTCTTTGGCAACTGAAGGATTCGGATGTGATACCTACTAGTTCTGCTAAGACAATCGAGTCTAGAACGGGTCACTCACTTCTTTGCAATCCTAAGGTTTGGAATCAAGTGTTTTGACACTTTTTCGCAATCCGCGGTTCATCGCTGCTATAGTGAACATTATCTTTGGTCATTCAGGACCTATTATCTTCATATCAAATCAATATCAATCAGCTTCTGTCTCATATCAATTATCAATTTTGCATCAGTTTCATATCTCTATCAAACACAGACTTTCTTTGAACCACTGCGCTTCGCACAGTAATTCAAAGAGGGGCAAAATGTAATACCCCAAAAATGGGCTATAAGTTCATTAATCTCCTACATCTTCAATTCAAATGAAATCGACATCAAAGTCCTAATCTAAGGCACATCTAAACATCATCGAATCATAATTGATTATCTTAAATTCTACATCGGGGAATATTCCTAGTAATATTCCTAATCATCATAATTATCTTTAATTTTATAATTATTTGGCAATAAATCACATTTATCCTAAAGTTTGATTAATTAAATATTTTGCATATTTAATTAATTAGATTTAATATTTGCCACTTAATTGTTTAATTAAATTTAATTATATCTATTATTAATTGTATTATTTAATTTTGACAATAAATCAAAATTCCTATAAATAATTGATTAAATTCTTATTTAATTAATTAAAGCATGTTGTCATTATTTAATAATATAATTTTTAATAAAAGTTTGGTAAAATAGTTAATTAACCCATAAATTAATTATTTTATTTCAAAAAGCAGTTAAGTTGAGAATAAATCACTTTATTTATTTATTAAATCATAATTATCTATGTGCACATTCAAGGACCAGTTAAACTCAAAATTGAAAAATCAATGCAAGTTGTTAGCTTTTTGAAACTCAACATCTTTTCAAGTTTTAAAGTTGATCTAAACTTCTAATTCAAGTTGAACTATGCTTTTGCATGATTTTTGTGACTTAATTATCTTTATTTAAAAATAACTCAAAAATCAAGTTGAGTTATTTGAGTGATTTATGGCTTTTTCTCATGCACCTCCAAAGCCTTGGATTTCTATAAAAACAAGGCTCAGCTCTTCATAATTCATCTCATATTTTGCACAATCACGCTGGAGAATTGGAATTGAAGAATCAAAGCTCTTGCGAATCGACATCTTTGTGAGATCAATCTTATTTTTGCATTCATAGCATATCAATTTTCAATAGCATTCATAGAATATCAATTTCATATTAGCATAGATTCATATTAGTTTTTATCATTCTTATTGCATAGAAAATATCAAAAATATAGATCAATTGCATTCAAATCCTTCATTTAGGTGTCATCTAGGTCACTGATCTCGATTACAATCTGAGAACATTAATCTCACACCTACTAGAAGGTAGTAAATCGCTTGGTTAGTTTAGCTTTCAATTTTGCACGATTTTGAGTATAGCTAACCTCTAATGTTTTACTGAAGTGTTGTGTCTACAGATCAGGTACAATTTTCACACACACACCCCTAAGTACTTCTACTAATTTCTTGAGCGCTTTTACATCATTTTTACCACCTTTGATAGATTATGCAGTGCCTTTATTAGTTATTTGTGCACTTTTGAGTTTTACTGACAGAGTTGAAACAACACTTTTAATCATTTTAGCAGTGCTTTTAAGCAGTAAATAACACTTTTAAGCATTACATAAGCACTTTTGCATAAACTGTTAATTTTCACTATCTGACTATGGTAAAATGATTTGTATGACTTTACAGGATGTCTGATCACAGAAAAGTGAAAAAACCAGAGAGCAGATTCAACCAAGAAGGGAAGGATTTGACTAAGAAAATCAAGAAGGAGAACTTTGTTCACATCAAATTAGTTCTTGAGGATTCACAAGAGGAGGAAAATCAGGTTTATGAGAACTACCTTAAAGTTGTAGAAGCATATAAAACTAATTTTATATCACTTAATTGGATTTTCTCACCTTAATTCAACTTTTTCTTAAAATTTGCAAATAAGGCCTTAGATTCAATTCAAACTTTGCTTCTTCAATTTCATTTTTGGTTTCCTTCATTGTGGTTGTTGTTGTTGACTAAATTTGTTGGAGGAAAAGCACATTGGAAAGGAACTATAGCCAAGGTAAGATAAAAATGGAAATAATCACTCAAAAATGCCCCCAGCGTATTCTAGCTACAAGGAAAGGTAAGCCTCAAACTAGTGAATATTTTCCCTTAAATTGTGGCATTGGTGCATTTGAAAATCTAGTAATTACAAAACAGCCTATCTTTGTTTGGAAAGTTTAGCATTTAGGACTATGCTCTTCACTTCTTCTAGTGAGTCAAAATGCCAAAGGTGTTGAAATTTTTAATTAAGAAGAAAGGTTGAGGAAATCAAGCACATAAAATCAAAGCCCCTTGTTTGTGGAGGAGAGTAGAAATACTCAAATCCCTATAGTTAGTGGGCTAGTAATTGAACCTTGTTTATTGTGTTTGGGAAATTAAGGAAAAGTTAATGGATATGCTCTTCACCTTTTGGTGAATCAAATTCCCAAAAACTAATTCTTAACTCCATTTCCTTGCATTACATGACTATGCTAGAACATTAGTGGGCTCACCTCCCTAGAAATTGCCTTAACGAGGCCGGTGAGAGGGACAGCCCAAAGTGGGATATGCTTTCTTTTTCTACGAGAATCCAACCCACTATAAAACAAAATGCATACATCATTAATGGGGTGTGTGACAAAAGGATTTTAAATTTTTGAACTTCCTCGAGTAGTCCTCATGGATTGTGCAAAACTCTAATATACCGATGGTGGGAAGCCCCTTAACATACTTGGGGGATGAAAGTTTAAGATCCATTTTTAATGGAATCTATATTAAATCCTTGATAAAATAGAAAGACCACCTTTTAGAGCCATGTTTACAAACCAATCTTGAGCTGGGTAGGTGCTTGAAGTCTCTTTTTGTGCAAAACCGTGACAACATTCTTTCAAATCAAACATTTTGTGTTAGTGGGTAAAAAGAAGACAAGTGAATGTGTGATTGTTGTGTTTGAAATACATAAACAAGTGAGAGAGATATCCATTGAAAATTCATCTTACATTTTTAAATCTCTTCAATTTAAAATCAACAATTATCAAATCAAGGATCACTTCAAATCAAACCCTTGTTGGATGCTAGTTTCCACACAGTCCCACACATATAGGGTATCTTTACAAGGAGACAACACTCTTTTTGCAAATGAAGGACAAGAATTTGAGTACCAAAGTCTTTTCAAAGGTCCTAATCAAGAGGAAATTTTCCCAAACTTATTTGAAAAAAGACTTGGAGAAATGGATAGAAACTCTGCATATCATAATTAACAACAAGGAGGAAATAATCATAACATCAACAATGCCAATCATAATCCCAAAGAAACACTTGAAGAAAAAGTTGAGAGAGCAGCCCAAGATCATGAATTCCTAGAGGTCATGGAGAAATTAATAGATAAGGATAGGGAGAAATTTTTCCTAAACCTAGCTCAAGAGGGAGTAAAGCTTCCCCATGATTTTGATATAGAAAAAATTAAGAAAGACCAAGAGAAAGATAACCCCATGAATGCTATGACTAGGCAAATAAAGGTCTTCCAAGAACAAATTGATACCATGAAAAATGCGGCCGAACCTAAGGCCTTTTCTATTGAAGCTTTGTGTCCTTTTCCATTTGACAAAAGCTTAGTTATGGCACCTTTTCTATTTAATACTATTTTTCCTAAGTATGACAAATATATGGGTAAAAAAAACCCACAAGATCATCTAAGGGAGTTTTGTGCCTTAAGCATTGAGTTCATGCACAATGATACATACCTAATGAGACTCTTTCCTAGGAGCTTAGGAGGCCTCGCCATGGAGTGGTTTTCAAAATTACCCCAAGGAATAAAGACCTTCAAGGAGCTAGCCTCCAAGTTCATGACCCACTATTCTTATAACATTGAGCATGAAATCATGATGCTCAAGTTGTGTGATACCAAACAGAAAGATGGAGAATCCTTCTTAGGATCCCTACAAAGGTGGAGGACCATTTTTGCAAGGTATCCATGAAGTATCCTTGAGAAAGAGAAGATGGAAATCTTCACAAACAATTTGACCATGGAAATGAATTATAGATTACAGCTCCAATATCCCCCAATATTTATAAAATTATCAAAAATGGGATCAAGATTGAGGATGTATTGGTCAAGAGAGGTGGGATAAAATTATTTAAAGATAAAAAATCCAATAACAACAATAATTATGTGCCTAAATATGTCAATAATCAAGGGTCCAATAATTACAATGATAAATCTAAGTCATGGATAAAGAATAACAACAAAAAACTTGTGAATGATGGAGTTGTGGAGGCTCACAACTTGAAGGCAACCCTTTCACCTTGCCATAAGGAGCTAATTCTTCAAATAATGTTAATCAATCAAACAAAGCTCCATTTAATCCCAACAATTCCAATAATTCCAATAATAATTCCAACAATTCCAACAATAATGTCAATAAGCCTTATAATAATGCTAATGGGAATAAGCCCAAATCCTTTTACTCCACTATTAACAAAATAAAATTCACCTATCTAGGTGAACCTATGGAGAATGCATTAAGGACCTTGGTTGCCAACAAAATCATCACATTACCTGATGTGAGAGAATATGAACCTCAAGTTAAACCTAATTGGTGGAACAACTCTCATCATTGTGAATATCATCAGAATAGAGGTCATCCAACCAATGAATGCATGAGATTAAAACACTTAGTGCAAGATTTAATAGATAGTGGAACCATCAAAAGCGAAGGACCTCAAAACAATGAGGATCGCACAGCCTTCAAGAATCCCTTTTTGAGCCATGAAAAGGGTGAGTCATCTAATGCTAATCAAATTCAAAAAAGAGGCAATGAGAAAGTGAACTTTTCTCATACTTATGATAACATGATAAATACTCTAAGAGAAGAGGATAATACCATAAATATTGTCGTAATAAAAGACAAGTTAAGAGAAGCATCATCAAATGTTTTCACTAGGGGGAAAGCATCAAAAATTATTCTACCTACCTATGCCCCTAAAATTGTATTATCAAACCAAGCTTCAACCTCATCATCAAAACAATACAACTTAGTTGATCAACTACAAAGAACTCCTACTCAAATTTCTATTCTTGAGTTACTCAAATTGTCACCAACTCATAAAGACATTTTGGAGAAAGCCTTATTGGAAACTAACATTCCTCTAGATTTGGAGGTAGATAAATTTCAAAATATGGTGGTACACCTCATTGCACCCCATTGCTTATCATTTTCCAAGCAAGATGACATGTCCCTTAATCATCCTCAAAATCTGCCTTTGCACATAGAAGTCTTGATTCACAAGCATATGGTTAAAAGAGTCCTTATAGATGGAGGATCTGGCCTAAACATTTGTACCCTTAGCCTAGTGAAAGCCCTAGGATTTTCTGAGGAGGCTATTGACCCTAAGAAAAAGATAACTATTAAAGCCTACGATGATGAAGAAAGAGCTTCAAAAGGAGTCATAGTGTTACCCATAAGAGTTGGTCCCATGAAAAAAGAGACCATATGCCAAGTGTTAGATCTAAAGTTGACTTACAATAGCTTTTTAGGAAGGTCATGGATTCATGAAATGCAAGCCATTCCATCTACTTATCATTAATGCCTAAAATTTCCTTATCTAGGGTAGGAGATAATGGTAAGTGGGGACCTAAACCCTTTCCAATATTGTAACAACATCAATCCTATCAATGACTCTTTAGTCCCACATAATGTAGAAGGAAGGGTCTATACCTAATCAAATGGAGCAAGGGAAAAGTTATAAAGACGTCCCATTATTGAAGGGAAAGGAAAAGATGGAAGAGGAAATTGTTACTAAAGAAACATCAAAACTCACTAACCTAACTACATCAACTAAAGGAAAAGAGAAGGTTAGTGAGGATAATATTATTAAAGAATAAAAATAATATCATACCAAAGCTATCCAAGTGTGCACCAAAGAGGCTCATTATCAAAAAATGGACCAAATGATGAAGAATTTTGATAAGAAATGCAAGATCAAGCAAAAAGGCATAGGAGAATACTCCTTATCTATGATGGACCTACCCTTATCACCCAAGTCCTATGGAAGATCCTGAAATCTACCTCATAGATATAATGATAATTTTTTGGGGGAAAGTACATCATCCACCATGGATGAAGAAGACAATGATATCCTAAACTAGTTATATAAAGATGAAGAATCAAGTGCACATGTCAAACATATTCAAAATATAACCATTCCCACACATCAATATGGGAAAGGGTTTCAAATCATGCAAAAGATGGGGTACAAAGGTCAAGGACCTTTGGGCATAGAGAATGAAGGGCTCATTGAACCCGTAGAAACAACATGGCAAGATACCAGGGAGAAAATGGGATTAGGGTATCTTGAAGAAGGATACACTCAAAAACATTATCCCAAACTCCATGGCCAAATATTGCAATTAGAATCTCATAGTGATCAAGATTCTAATGAGTGGGAATGGGAGACATTATCTAATGAGTCATGCCATGATAAGGGTATTGATGTTATTCATACCTATACTTCTACCAAGGATAAAGGACCAATAGCAGAATCAAGTTCAAATCAAGCATCTAGTTCAAACCAAGTGGTTCTAAATAATGTGCCAAGCATAGAAATAGAGATAAATCAATGGGTAGGTGAACCCTACATACCTTCATGGAGACCTACTACAGAGGAATCAAACATTAGGTTTAATCCACGTGAAATTTATCCAACGAAAATCTTAGAGGATTCTAGTGAGGAGGACTTTGATCCTACTTCTTTAGAACATTTAGAAGAGGCCCATGTCATAGACTTGCATGATACAATGTATGAACCATCTAACAAAGTATTAGCCTTAAACCCCATTGAAACAAACCCAAGTATTGACCCATTAACTGTCATACACCTGAAATTAATTAAGTGGAATTCCATTGAACCAACTACCCTTCCAATCTTCTTGAATGACAATGTGGTGTCCCAATACCTTAACGCGGTTGAACCCTCTTCTATCATGGAATATCAGGAAGAATTGATTAAAGGGAGCATCCAAACTTTCAATCTAAGAAAAAATTAAAAAAATTAAAAGGGAAAAGAATCAAGTTTTGAAAACCACATTGTGGCAACATTGGATCAAGAAGAAAAAAATAAAGAAATAAAGGATGTTTCCAAAGGTGAAAACCCAACTGAGGCACCTCAAGAAGGGAGTTTGGATGCTCTACCAGAACATTATGAAGAAAGATCTCCAATCTTAATTGAGCCCACAAAAAAGATAAATATTGGGTTAGAAACTAAGCTGAAGATCATCCACCTAGCGGCATCCCTATCTAGCAAAGAAAGAACAAAATTCATCAAGTTCTTTAAGGAAAAACAAATTAACTTTGCATGGTCTTATGATGATATGCTGGGATTAGATCCAAATCTAATAATGCATCATCTAAATATCAAGGAAGGAGCCAAACCTATTAAGCAAAAGTTAAGGAAGATGCATCCACATATAGCACTACTTGTCAAAGTCGAATTAGAAAAATTATTAAAAGTGGGATTTATAAGGGCCATTGATTATGCACAATGGATCTTAAATATAGTGCCAGTATCAAAAGTAGACAAATCCATCAGAATCTACACAGATTTTAGAGACTTAAACTTGGCATGTCCTAAAGATGACTTCCCATTTCCAAGTATAGATGCCATTGTGGACCTAACAGTAGGACACTCTATGTTTTCACTCATGGATGGATTTAGCAAATATAACCAGATAAAGATAGCACCAGAAGACCAAGATAAGATAGCTTTTACATGGGCATGGGGTGCTTTTTGCTAGAATGTCATGCCTTTTGGTTTGAAGAATGCCAGAGCAACCTATCAACAAGCGATGACCACAATATTTCATGATATGATGCATAAGTTTATGGAGGACTATGCAGATGACATATTAGCCAAATCTCACTCAAGAAAAGAGAACTTACCAATTCTGGGGAAAATTTTTGAAAGATTAGAACAATTCAAAGTAAGGCTTAATCCAAAAAAATGTGCATTTGGAGTCCAATCCAGCAAACTACTACGCTACATTATATCTACATAGGGAATAGAAGTGGATCCCGCTAAAGTTAAGGCCATTATGGAAATGGAAGCACCTAAAAAAATTATCCAAATGAGATATCTATAAGGAAGGATACAATCCATCAGGAGATTTATCTCCCAATTAGCTGAAAAATGCCATAATTTCACCCAGCTTCTGCATAAAGATACAATTTTCAAATGGGATGAAAAGTGTGAAGAAGCCTTTAATCTATTGAAGAAATACCTCATGAACCCACCAATATTGATGCCACCTATCAGAGGCAAGCCCTTAATCCTATATATTTTAGGAACAGAGAATTCATTAGGGGCACTTTTAGCACAAGAAGATGAAACAGGCAAAGAAAAGGCAATTTACTACATAAGTAGGACTCTAGTCAAATACGAGCTAAACTATACATTCATGGAAAGTGCATGCTTGGCCATGTTTTTTTCTTCACAAAAATTACACCATTATATGCTAGCCCACAAGATAAGGCTTATCGCCAAAATTGATCCTTTGAAGTACCTACTTAGTAAAAAAGCATTAAATGGAAGGCTAGCAAAGTGGGTTATGGTGTTACATGAATTCAACATTGAATATGTTGATAGAAAATCAATCAAAGGGAAATTCATTGCTGACCAATTAGCAAAAGCACCACTTCAAGATGATCATCCCATCCAAGTGGAATTCTTGGATTCAGAGATTGTGAATGTTGAGGCAAAAACATGGCAACTATATTTTGATGGTTCATACACTCAACATGGGTCAGGAGTAGGCATACTTCTAATCACTCCTCAAGGATCTACTATTCCTAAGTCCTATAAATTAGTATTTCCATGCACCAATAATATAGCAGAATATGAAGCCTTGGTCATTGGAATCAAGTTGGCATTAGAATGGAAAGTGACATAACTAAAGGTCTCTGAAGATTCACAATTAGTCATTAATCAAGTTAATGAAGAATATCAAACAAAAGATGACAAATTGGTACCCTATAAAAACATGGTGGAAAGTCTTAAGAAGTACTCCATTCTTATTACCTTTGAGCAAGTTCCAAGAGAAAATAACAAAGTAGCAGATGCAATGGAAACTTTGGTTTCACTTCTACAAATGCCTGATCAGAGTGCTAGATATGAATTCCTAGTAGAAGAAGTGGATCAACCCGTGTTTGACCCTACCCACCCTTATACCATTTTCTTGATAACTACACATGAATCACCTTGGTATGGACCTATTTACACTTACTTAAAAGATCAAATTCTTCCCATAGACCAAACTAGGAATCAAAAGAAAAGCTTCATTCACCAAGCCACCCGATATACTATAATTTATGAAACATTGTATCGCAAGAGTTTAGACGGAATGCTCCTTAGATATCTAAAAGAAGAGGAATCAAAGGTTAGCCTTATGATAAATCTACGAGGGAATTTTTGGATCACACTCAAATGGATTAACCCTAGCTAAGAAACTTCTTAGGATAGGATATTTTTGGCCTACGATGGAGAAAGACTCTTGTAACTTTGCCAAAACTTGTAGAAAGTGTCAATTCCATGGAAACTTGATACATGTTCCCACACAAGAGCTTCATCTGATGACAACACCTTGTCCATTCTATCAATCAGGTCTAGATCTAATAGGTATGATTTATCCACCATCCTTGAATGGTCATAAATTCATCATCATGACAACGGAATACTTTACCAAGTGGGTGGAAGTTGTACCCTTATCAACTGCAATAGCAAAGTAGATATCTTTTTTTATCCTAAATCACATCATTTGTAGATATGGCATACCTCATGCTATCATAACGGATAATGAAAAGCATTTAAAAAATAAAGACTTAAAGGAATTATGCACAAAGTTTCACATGATTCATCATTCTTCATCCATCTATTACCCCCAAGGTAATGGACAAGCCGAGGCAACAAATAAAAACATCTTGAAGATATTAAAGAGAATGGTGGACAATTTAGGTAGAGATTGGCACATTAAAATAAACCCAACCTTATGGGCTTATAGAACAAGTATAAAAATTCCAACAGGAGCTACACCTTTTTCATTAGTCTTTGGAATAGAAGCGGTTTTTCCTTTGGAGGTAGAACTTCCATCTTTAAGGGTATCTCTTCATGGTGTAAAGTTGCTAGGCTACAAGAACTAGAAATCTTAGATGAGAAATAGAAGCAAGCATTTGATCATTTGAAGGTATACCAAAATATAATGTCAAGGACATATAACAAGCACATCAAGTCAAGAACATTTCAAACAGGTGACCTAGTTTTGCGAGAGAATCCCAAAAATCAAGCAGAAAGGGAAAAGAAAGGAAAATAGGAGGCAAAATAGTTAGGACCATTTATCATCATTGAAAATTTTGGGACGGGCACATACAAATTAGCATATTGTGATGGAGAAGATTTGCAAGAACCTATTAATAGCATACATCTAAAGAGGTGTTGGAGATTTGCTAGCAAACCAATACTGACTATATGTTTGTCATTGATGAAAACATATGGAAAGTAGTTTTTGTGGAAGTCTTATGTACTAATCTTTCAATATATGTAGCATGGACATGATATCAGCATGATATCATGTGTGCAGAGGTTAACTATTAGTACAGACAGTTATATAGCAGCTTTTGTCAGCAGTGTTCTATGTATGGTTGTCCATACATTTATCATGGAGCCTTGAGCACTTGGATATATGTTGAAGACATGTTAGTGATGTTTTAGTTATGGATGCATAGTCTATTGATGAGTAGAAGTGAAGTTATGTAGTCGCTATTCGCTAGTAGTAGTTTCTTGTGTTTGTTCAGAAGAGCCAACAAAGATTTTATTGGTTCTTGAGTTGCACCTATCTTTAGGGTATTCACCCTTGGAATTAAGCTTGGAGAAGTGTTATTGGTGTTGGTTAAGAGCACATGATTTAATTAAGCCTACAGAGAAAGTTCTAGTTTTTTTGGTAGATTCAACAGTGTGTAGCGTGCATCTACAATTATCTTATTAGACAAGTCCTAGAATGTGTTGCGTGCATAGTAAAGCCAACAGAATGTTTATTGGAGTTTTTTATGGTTTCTCTAATATGATTTCAAGGTGGTTCCAACAAGCTAACTTGATTATATCATTTGGAGGAAAGATATTTATAGGCATTCATTTGTGAGTGCTTGAGTGTGGTTCATGGTTGATTAAGCATAGCAAAGTAGAGTCTGCAAAGTGTTGAGCCATCAGAAGAAGGTCTATGTGACCAAGTAAATTACTTATGCTATTCATTGGAACTAATCCAGATAGTAGGTCAAAGTGCAGTTCACTAAGATCTAGATATAGTGGGTATTTGTTATTCAGAAGGTTTTAGCCTTCACCCATTTGAGCAGTGAGCTCTTGGACAGTGTGTCCTCTCCCCTAATAGGGACAATTGTAAAAGACTCCTAATAGGGTCCAACCCTTGACCAGGTCTACTATACTTAATATTATTAAAGCCACTCCTAACAGGGTAAAGGATCTTCTAACAAGGATCATTATACACTAGTACAGAATATCAGTGGGTATCAAGTCCCACTGAGGTTTTTACCTATTTGGGTTTCCCCGTAACCAAAATATTGGCATTGTGTTTATGCTTTATGTTTAAGTATACTTAATTGGATAAATAATTGAATCTTGTAGATAACTGAGTCACCCCCCCCCCCCCCCTCTTAGTTATCTCTTGGGACTATTCCTAACAATTGGTATCAAAGCCAAGTGCCTCGGAGAGAAATTTTAATAGCTTGAGGTTGATCAGATGGCATACTTCAGGAAAGAGAGTCCTGAGTTTGATGGAGAGAATTATCTTGATTGGAAGAACAAGATGGTGACTCATTTGCAATGATTGCTTTTGAAGTTTTTAATGTAACTATCAAAGTAGCCAAGATTCCTACTTTAGAAGACCTTTCAAAATATGATGCTACTGACACACAAAAGGAATTGTTTCATCATAATTCTATTGCCAAAGAAGCCCTTATCAGCATCCTATCTGATGGTGAATTTTCAGAAATAAAAAAGGTAGATACAACCCACAAAATATGGAAGCACCTAGAAGACATATTTAAAGGAGACAAACAAGCAAAGGATGCACATAGAAAGACATGGAAGAAAAGATACAACACATTAGAGATGTTGCCTAAGGAAAATATCAGAGCTTACAATCAAAGAATAAATGAAGCAGTTGCTAGAATCAGGAACAATGGTGGAGAGATTTCAGAGGAGGACATTATGGACAAGTTAATGACTACCCTCACTCCATAATATAAAAGAAAGATCAACATCCTTGATGAGACCATGTAGCTTACATCAAATTTCAAGAGAGAGACCTTGATTAGAAAAATCTTAGCTTTTGAGATTTCAAGATTGAAGACAGAACCAAAGAGTGAGACAGCTTTCAAAGCAACAGTTCATGGTAAGAAATCTACAAACGCTTCTGGTAATTTTGATGATGATGATGAAGAGAAAACATTAGATGATTTCATTTCTATGATTGCCAAAAGAGAAAAGAAAGGAAAAGGAAAATATGAAGGTCAATTACCATTTAAGTTCTTTTCATGTAATAAGATCGGTCACTTTGCATCTAAGTGCCCCACTAGAGCTAGAAAGTTCAAGAAGGATTACAAGCCTAAGTATCCTAAGGAATTCTACTATGCTAGAGATGGAGTTTCAGATGAAGAATCTAGTGAAGAAGAAATTGGATTCATTGCTATTATAGAAAAAATGAATAACAAGATAGTTCATGAAGATAAGAAAGAAAATCAAGAGCTAGCATTGATTTCACAAACTAACATAAGGACAGACTGGATTATAAATAATGGTTGTTCACATCACATGATAGGTGATAAAGGTAGGTTTGTTCATTTGGACAAATACAATGGTGGTATGGTTAGATTTGGAGACAACACTCCTAAACCTATAGTTGGTAGAGGAGCCATCACCTTGGATGGAAAGAATAGTACTGATGATGTTCTTTATGTTGATGGTTTGAAACATAACCTTCTCAATGTTGGTCAGTTACTTGGAAAAGGCTATTAGTTGGAGTTCAAAGATGACAAATGCATGATTAAAAACAAAGATGGTGTTATGATTACATCAGGCTCAAAGACAAGAGGTAATGTTTTTCAACTCAATTCAAAAGCAAGTTGTTTTGTTGCTAAAGTTAATGACAGTTGGTTGTAGCATAAAAGACTATGTCATATCAATTTTGATAACATAGTAAATATAAGCAATGTTAAGGTAGTAAGAGATCTACCAAGCATAGAAAAGCTAGTTGATACTATATGCAGGGAATGTGTGATGGGGAAGCATGTAAGAAATTTTTTTAGGAGCAAGCAGAATTCAGCAAAGAACAAGTTGGATCTGATTCATACAGACCTATGCGGTCCAACTCAAACAAGATCATACTATGGTGAAAGGTATTTCATTTTGTTTGTTGATGATTATACTAGGATGATGTGGGTTGCATTCTTAAAAGACAAGTCAGAAGCTTTTGAGAAGTTCAAAATATTCAAAGCTAAGGTTGAGGATGAATCTAGACTAAAGATAAAATGTTTGAGATTGGATAGAGGAGGAGAATTCACCTCTGACATATTCTATGAGTACTACAAAGAAAATGGCATAAAGAGACAATTAAGTGCACCTAGAACCCCTCAGCAGACTAGAATTGCAAAGAGAAGGAATAGGATCATTCTTGATACAATGTGCACCATTATGATAAAAGGAAAAGTTACACATGCCTATTGGAGAGATGTGGTCAGTACAATAGTTTATACCATCAATAGAATTCAATTGAGGCCAGGCGCTAACAAAACACCATATGAGCTATGGTTTGGTAATGTTCCCATAGTAAAATACTTTAGAATCTTTGGAAGCAAGTGCTACATCAAGTGGGATGAAGCAGTAGGCAAGTTTGATGCAAGAAGTGATGAAGCTATTTTTCTTGGTTACTCTACAAAAAGTAAATCTTATAGATGTTTCAATTTAAGATTGAAAAAGATCATTGAAAGTGCTCATGTAAAGATTGATGAAAATTTTATGATTTAAGAAAGATATCATGATTACTCACCCATGATTGAAGAAGAACCCAGACCCTCCACTAGTGAGACAGTCATTAAGGAAATGTTTGATAGTATTGATGTGTTATTCAACAACCCTGAGTCAAGTGAAGAAAATACTCCTAAGGCTGATGAGTTAGCATCACCTAAAGTTCCAAAGTTTACATCAAGAAATCATTCCAAGGCAAACATCATTGGAGATCAGAGTGGAAAATTCTTAACAAGATCACAAGAAAAGAACTTAGCTAGCAATGAAGCGGTATGTTTACTATCTTAGATTGAACCTTTAAGTGTTGAAGATGCTTGTAATGATTCAAATTGGCATGATGCTATGAAAGAAAAACTTGATCAGATTATTAAGAATGACACTTGGGAACTGGTCCCAAGACCTAGTGACAAGAATGTGATTGGAACAAAGTGGATATTCAAAAATAAGATGAATGAAGATGGTATTTTAGTAAGAAACAAAGCAAGATTAGTATGTAAGGGATATGTGCAAAGAGAAGGCATTTTTTATTTAGACACATTTTCACCTGTGAGCATATTAGAAGCCATTAAGTTTTTTTTAGCCTATGCTATAGTCAAAAACTTCAAAGTTTATCAGATGGATGTCAAGTTAGCATTCCTAAATGGAGACTTGAAAGAAGAAGTACACATTGAGTAGCCAGAAGGATTCACCTTATCAGATAGACCTGATATGGTATGCAGCTTGAAGAAGGCCCTCTATGGACTTAAGCAAGCCCATAGAGCATGGTATGAGAGACTAGATGGATACTTAACAAAGATTGGAATCAAGAAAGGAGCAGTAGATTGTAATCTATTCATTAGAGAGACATCTGAAGGTTTTCTACTTGTAGCTGTATTTGTTGATGACATTATCTTTGGAGGTAATGACAAACTCAATGTTGAATTTTCCAAAGAGATGCAGAATGAATTTAAGATGACTATGATTGATCGTATCAAATACTTTTTGGGACTAAATGTGTAGCAAACAGAAAAAGGAATTTTCAAAAGTATGTGAAAGAAATACTGAAGAAATTCAAGATGGATGATTGCAAGCTAGTAGGAACCCCTATGATCACTGGATGCAAGCTTAAAAAAGAAGATGAATCGCCAGCAGTAGATATAACATTGTATAAGTCTATGATTGGTAAACTCATATATCTTACTTAGACTAGATCTGATATTTCCAATGCAGTTGGCATAGTTGGAATATTTGTAGCAGAACCTAAACAAAGTCACCTCATGGTAGTAAAGAGAATATTTAGATACTTGCAGGGCACTATAGATTATGGTCTATGGTATCCTAACTCAGAAAATGTTGAGCTTCATGTGTACACTGATGCAGATTGGGCAGGATGTGTTGATGACAGAAAGAGTACATCAAGTGGAGCAATTTTCTTGGTGATAGACTTGTCACTTGGACAAGCAAGAAACAAAATTGTATTTCTTAGTCAAGAGTAGAAATGGAGTATGTTGCAGCAGCCTTGAATTGTTCTACAATTGTTTGGATCAAGCATATGATAAAGGATTTTGGAATTCAGATTGATTATCCTATTTTTATTCACTGTGATAACACTAGCACTATCAATATGTCAAAGAACCCTATGATGCATGCAAAGACAAAGCACATTGAGATCAAGTATCACTTCCTAAGAGAGAAAGTGGTAGAGAAAGAAGTCAAGTTGGACTATGTGAGTACTAAAGATCAGTTGGCAGATATATTCACAAAGCCCTTGCCTAAGGATACTTTTGAGTATCTCAGGGAGAAGTTGGGAGTAATTCCCTTCCCTGACTCTGCTTAGAAGAAAGAAGGAAAGGCATCAGTCCTCAGGGACTAGTGGAAGGTTGACTACTCTACCTCAGGAGTAGTACTAGTGCTTAAAATGTATGGCACCCTTTTCCATTGATGTCAAAGGGGGAGTAATATATAGAGTCATGAAAAATAGAAGTAAAAAGAGGAGTAATATACTAAGGGGGAACAACTTTCAGTTATGATAGTAGTACAGTTGAGGAAATCGAGAATATTAGAAAATATTGCAGCAGTTGTAGGATTAATCTTTGGGGGAGTTTTGAAGAGGAAATGGAGAATGTTATAAAAGAAATGTTCATTTGGGTTGGTGGTACTTTTTCATTCCACATGTTGCCATCAATGCCAAAGGGGGAGATTGTTGGAGATTTTTCAGCAGACCAGTACTGAATGTATGTTTGTCATTGATGACAACATATGGAAAGTAGTATGTGTGGAAGTCTTATGTAGTAAGCTTTTAGTATATGTAGCATGGACATGATAGCAGCATGATATCATGGGTGCGGAGGTTAACTATTAGTACAGATAGTTATATAGAAGCTTGTGTCAGCAGTGTTCCCGATAGAGTAACAGACAGTGTTCTATGTATGGTTGTCCGTATAGTTATCATGGAGCCTTGTGCACTTGGATATATGTTAAAGACATGTTAGTGATGTTTTAGTTATGGATGCATAGTCTTTTGATGAGTAGAAGTGAAGTTATACAGTCACTATTCACCAGTAGTAGTTTCTTGTGTTTGTTCAGAAGAGCTGACAAAGATTTTATTGGTTCTTGAGTTGTGCCTATCTTTAGGGTATGCTCCCTTGGATTTAATCTTGGAGAAGTGTTATTGATATTCTATTAAGAGCACATGAGTTAATTCAACCTATAGAGAAAGTTCCAGTTGTTTTGGTAGAGCCAACAGTGTGTAGCGTGCATCTACAATTATCTTATTGGACAGGTCCTAGAATGTGTTGTGTGCATAGTAGAGCTGACAGAATGTTTATTGGAGTTTTTTATGGTTTCTCTAATATGATTTCAAGGTGTTTTTAACAAGCCAACTTGATTATATCATTTGGAGGAAAGATATTTACAAGCAGTCATTTGTGATTGCTTGAGTGTGGTTCATGGTTGATTAAGCACAGCAGAGCAGAGTGTGCGAAGTGTTGAGCCATCATAAGAAGGTCTATGTGACCAATTAAATTACTTATTCTATTCAATGGAACTAATCTAGACAGTAGGTCAAATCACAATTCACCAAGATCCAGATATAGTGTGTATTTGTTATTCAAAAGGTTGTAGCCTTCGCCCATTTGAGCAGTGAGCTCTTGGACAGTGTGTCCTCTCCCCTAACAGGGACAATTGTAAAAGACTCCTAACAAGTTCTGACCCTTAACCAAGTCTACTATACTTAATATATTGTAAAGCTACTCCTAACAGGGTAAAGGACCTTCTAACAAGGATCATTATACACTAGTATAGAATATCAGTGGGTATCAAGTCCCACCGGGGTTTTTACCTATTTGGGTTTCCCCGTAACCAAAATTTTTGTGTTGTGTTCATGTGTTCTTTCATTTTGTTTATGCTTTATGTTTAAGTATACTTAATTGGATAAATAATTGAATCTTGTAGATAACTAATTCACCCCCCCCCCCCCCCCCCCCTCTCAGTTATCTCTTGGGACTATTTCTAACAAGTTGTTCTATACATGAGGTAGATGAAAGAGTATAAGGAGTATCAAATGGAAAGCATCATATTTATTGTATATAGTCAAAAGAGATCTGGAAAATACCAAAAACATTTGAAAAGAAAAAAAGAAAAAATAAATTGAAAAGAAGAAAAGATCAAAAACATTGGAATATCGAGCATGAAGAAATACCAAAAATATTCATATATGATGCTCAAAAAGATGTTGTCTTGGTGAAAACCTAGCAAATAGGTGCCTTGGTAGCAAAAAAAAGAGAAAAGCTTTAAAAACAAAAAAAGAGAAAGATCTATTCAATCGATGAAAACCTGGTAAAGAGGCACCATTGAAAGTCCAAGTCAATCATATACTTAGAAGGTCACCTTGTAAATATTGCATTCACCAGCATTTGTATATATTTCATAATAAAACTCCACAGTTGCATTTGCAAATATCTTAAGATTTTGATCACCTAATCTACAAATTATCCTAAGTCCCACAAATAAAATTATCTCAAACTGGGGGCAATCTACTCAAAAGGAGAAAGGATTCATCAAAAGAAAGCTTTATTCAATCATGGAATCAATTCATCAAAATTTGAAAGAGGAACACTTAATCAAATCTACATTCTAATCCAATTTGAGCCAAACACAAAATTTGATCCAAGATCTTACATGACCTTATCTTTATGAGGATTAAAAGTATGAAATGGATGGAACTACACTTGAAACATGGATTTGAAAAACATTGCAAGAAATTTTTCTAAGTATTGATTAAATTGATTAAATCATGTCTTTCTAGCAAATCGATGAAAGTTTTAGACTAGACAAGCTATGATGAAAGCATGATATTTTTGTTGATTTCTGAATGACTGTCTTAAAATCAAAGTTTTAAATCATGTATAATTTTTATAAGGATGTGATCATCAAAGAATCATTGAGGACTGGTACATAAGATAAAACTGAGATTTCTACTTGTTTATGCAAAAGGATACCTTGGCTATTTTGATCTTCAATATCATAATACCAAAATCCACTTGCAACATAGAATCTGACAAAATTGGTATTCACACTCTCATGATTGGATTCAATTAGTGATATTCATACTAAAGAGAGAAGCAAAAGCAAAGAAAGAGGTGCAAAAAGTATTCATATCATCATAGTTGAACTAGTGATGGTTGTACTAAGATGAGATCCGAAAAATGCTCAATGATGATTATAAGCTCCAAATTTTGAATAATGACAGTTAGTTGCATACATCTTAGATTAAGCACATTGTATATTGTTTTGCCTTTCTTAGCTTAATTGGCAAGAGGAAAAGAAAAAGGGGGTGTACTCAAATCAAAAATCAAAGGATTATCAAAAACAACTATATCAGATTGAGTGTGTTGGAAATAAAAAACAAATCAAAAACAAAGTACATTTTATTAAGTTGCATAATCATTAGATTGCATCTATCTTCATTCCATTAAGTTTTGTTATCATTAAAAGGCATCCATTTAGATGGCATTAAGTTCATTATTATCATTAGATTGCATTCATCTCATTTAAGGTGCATTCTTAAATATCAATTCATTAAGTGCATGTCATTAAGTTAGTTAATCATTCTTTGCATACATTAGGATCATTGAACATTAAATGCATATCATCCATGATAGTATTATTCAACCATACTGCATATATCATTAATCATTAAAAGCTCATGATCATTATATCATTACATAGATCCATCACATTTGCATATCAAAAGAAAGACATCCATTAGATCAAATATTCATTATTCATCCAACATCCTACATGTATTCATTACATACACACAATATCATTAATCATTAAATTAACATTGCATTCATCTATTCTATGTCATACATAAGACAATCATTTAAAAGCATCAGTAGGACATATGCATACATTTGAAAAATTACATTTTGAAAAAGCATATAGGAGATAGAGTCATATAGATCTACATATCATGAAAAACACTTGAAAAAGAGATCCAACACATGATGACATCATATATAGTGAAATCTATCAAAGAGAGTATCAAATCCATGGTACCATCATCATGAAATCAACAAGATATCAAAGTCTGAATAAAGGAATGATCATAAAAGCAATATTCAATTATCAATGTCCATCAAACTATCAGAGTATCAACATAAGAAACATCAATTGATCAAAAAAGATACAACAAGAGTCCAAGGTCTCGATAATAAAAAAGAGAAAGATCATATATATGTAATCATGTAAATCATAGATATCTCAAAAAACTGAATCACCAGCACCATCAGTACCACCAGGACCAAGAGCACTATTTGGAGGTTGACTAGAACTGGCCTATAAACCATGTTGACTCATAGTAGCCATGAAAGTATGCATCATCAAGCTCAACTGAGAAACCCATTGCTGCACTATTGAAATCTGAGTCTACAGAGATACAACATCTGATGTTGAGGCTAGGGCAAGAGTTTGTGCTGAAAATACTATGGAAGAGGAATAGAAGAAGATGGCCTCAAAGAAGATGGATCACCCAAAGATGGAACAAAATGAGAAGATGATGGATGTGAAGAAGATGAAGGCATCAAAGAAGAAGCATGTGCCTGAGATGAGGTAGCATATGGAACAATCAGAGGAATAACCTACTGAGTAGGAGCACCCTGTGCCTGATCAAGTAACACCTGTGCAATATCTGCATCAACATCCCTTTGACACCTGACTCTAGGTCTATCTGTTGGATCCTTAGCAACATGATGTAAAACTTTGTCAACCCAACAACCCCTCATCTAATCATTACCCCTAGGAGGAATAGGAGTAGCAGCAATCACTGGCATATGAACTCTACCTGCTCTATCCCCTCGATGACCCTATCATCCATGTCATCCCCTGATCCTACCAACACCACCACCATCTCTACCATCATCCCTATCATCACCACTAGCATCATCTCCCCACCACCATCATCTCCATCTAATAACTCCTTAATGGTAGGAACTCTCTCCACGGGATCAATAAATTTGGGGAAAGGATAGCGTAGAAGCTAAGCACCATAATGATCAGTAATACCCACATCTATCACATGTGATCTAGGAGACCAAGGATGATACCAAATCCCTCATATCCCACATATTTTTCCTATAATCTACACATGGGCCCCATAAAGATCTCTCGGCCTATACACAAGCATACATGGCTACTCCCTATGGCATATCCTGAGTACATCCATAATGATAGAAAACTCATTGAATGCAGAATCTCTCAATAGTATAAGTGGAATGCCCAATCATCCATCAGGAAAAAACATGTAAGGAAGCTCACCATCATCCTCTAGCCAAGCCTCGCAACCAAGATATGGCCTCCGTACAACAGTGTCTATGTCATCAAGGATCTGCCACCAGTAATCTAGTTTACCCATATGGGTCTGGATAATAATACCATCGTACATCCAAGAAAATGGCCAACTTGGCTAATGATCTCATGTAGTAATAGGACGTGTCACTGGGATATGCTCCTAGGTCCACAGATGAAGAAGGATCGCACCTGCAGCAAGTGTAGTAGAATGCTTATAGACTACTATATGCAACTCATGATATAACTGGGCTAGAACACAAGAACCCTAGTTAAAGTGATGAGGATGTGCCATCAGATCCTTGAGAATGGGACCCTGACCGACAACAAACCCATGCCCATGTCTGTTAGGAAGAAGGAAACCTCCAATCAAAGTACCCAGAACAACAGGCAATACAAGAAAGGAAATGAACTAAGCCCACTGAATGTGCTGGTCACCAATAGTACGATCACCAAATACTTGCCGACATGCTGCTCCATCATACAAAGATTCGTAATAAACTAGCTCACCATGAGTAGGTAAGTGGAGGATCTGATAAACATCCTCAGGAGTAATAGTCATCTCCCCTGATGGAAAATGAAAGGTATTATGGTCTGAGTGCCAATGCTCAACCATAGCAATGAGAAGACCCCGATTCACTTGAAATAAAGGAAGATGGAGAAGGAAATATAAGCCACAAGAACTGATATGGTGATGATATGTCGCACAGAGATCATCAATCCTTCTCCATGATAGAGGATAACAACCACAAAAATGTAAGGACCCAAGGATCTCCTATAAAAACAAGTTCAATCACATCAGAATTGAAATAAATTATTATTTGGATCATTCAAAGTCAATCAAAAATTTTCAAAATATCAAACCACAATCAGTTTTCATGTTTCTACTCAAATAGAACAGAAAATTTATCATCACCCACCATCAGAATCCAGATTAACGAGAAATATTCAAATGATAACTAACTCATACTGACATATTACAACTTGCTAAAGACATCAAGTTTGGGAACTTAACCTATTAATTGATCGATGACGTTGAAGAAAATGCAAAGTGGATTTAATCAAATTGAAAGTATTTTTGCTGAGTGAAAGTGCTATTTTAGGTTTCAAAAGCGCACAAATGCAAAAGCACTATTTTAATATGTAAAAGAGTTACTTAATGGATTAATACCTGAAAAATAGGCAAAAGTGCCCAAAGAATCCAAAAGCACTATTAAAAATATAGGAAGCATTGTTTAAAAAGGAAAAAGTGAAAAAATAAGTGGAAAAGCACACTTTAACAAGGTAAAAGCAGTTTAGGGCCAAAACCTAGCAAGCAAAAGCGCATACCCGAAACGCGGAAGTCCACCTAAAAATTATGGAAGTGCAACTTGGAGGGTGAAAGCATTGTTTAATTGGGTAAAAGCACTCTTTGGATTGAAAAAAGAAAAAAATGAGGGTATTTACAAGAAAAATCTAAAAATCTGGAAATTAAATGCAAAAATCAACAAAATGAGGAAGTATAGGCACTCACCGAAGGTCCAGAGCCAGGTAGATGCTAATATCGATGGTATCGCTCAAATCTATACTCACGGATGGGGATAGACATCGTGAAAGATAGAAGAAGTCAAAGAGGAAAAAGTGAAAAGTGAAAGTGACAATGAATAGTGAAAAAGGAATTTTGACCCTTTTATATAGCCTTTTGACCTAAAAAAGGTTAGCTATGACCTAAAAAGAGAATCTTTCACCAAAACTGACCTAGGGACTCAAAATTTTACATCAAATCAGCCAAAATAGGGCCATTTATAATCACATAGATGTAAAATCAATATCAGAAATGAAATTAAAATTTATTAAAAATTGAACTAAATCAACGTGATTTAACCAAGAACATCAGAATAATCAATCATCAATCAAATTTTATTTCATTTCTAAGGGGGCATACCATCGGATAATAATCAACATTAGCAGGATCATCATCGACAATTGAGAGACTGATCATCAAATCAAAGTGAAAGATTTTATCAAAAAAAAATTTGTAAATCAATCGACTGGGGCACCACATCGAAATCAATCATCAAATTAGGTATTTCATCATAATCTTTCATCAGAATCAAACATCATATCAGGGATCCATCATCAAAAATAATCATCAGAATGACCATCAGAGTATCACACCAATTAAAGGAACATCATTAGAACTGCATCAATCTCATATCAGATATCAAGGATTGACCATCAAAAGCATCAAACACACATCAAAGATCGACCATCGACAAAATCAGGACCTTTCATCAACAAAATCAGAGTATTCTTTGAATCGACATGCTTCGCACGTCAACTCAAAAAGGGGTATTTGTAATCACCTAAAAATGGACAAAGACAATGAAGTAATAAATTGAAACAAATCAAAGTGAATCAAGAACAAGATCAAGGCAATTGAATCAAATCATATAATTAGACAATCAAAATTAAAATCAAGTCTTAATTCAAGATAAATCAAAATTGAGAGCATTTTAATCAAGTGAAATCAAATCAAAGTACAATTAATTCTATTAATTGTATAGTTTTGGATTAAATCAAATTCAACCCATTCAAGGGGTACATGGCTAAACAAATGAATTTAAATCAATTAATAAATCCCAATTTCTCTCAACAACCCAAAAGGGGAGGAAATTCAATCAACCAATAGCATTTGAGAAAATGCATTCACATGGATCAAGCCAAATTCAATCTTATTGGCAAGTGGGCTATACTGATGTATATGACTTGATATAGTGTTCTCATTATGGCAACAAATTCATATAGCAGTTTGGAGTTAGCGCACTTGATGAGAAGATCAAAAATTAGTTAAGTGTTGAAGACTGGACAGTGTACAGAGTTCCTGCTACTTAGAGCATCAGTGCACATGCGTACAGCAAAAATATGGTATGCGCCCTAGAATTTAATTTGGTTAGACTATATTCATGCTTAGTCTAAGAGCGCATGATCAAATATGCAAGGATGAGAAAGTTATTGTCAGTTGAAGTTTCATGTTTATGTGAATGTTTAATTCAGTACTTAACCATTTAAGTTCAATATAAAGATTAAAGTGAAAAGTTAAAATACAGTGAACACTGATTCACCCCCTCCCCTCAATGTTCCCATTCCTAACAATTGGTATTAGAGCTCTGGTCCTCAGCAAAGAAGTTTAACCACTTGAGGAGATCATGGACAAAGCATAAATGAAACATCTGAAAAGAAATCTTGAAGCTAGTCTTGAAGACTTGGACAAATCAAAAATTGAAATTGAAGAACTAAAAGAAAAATTCAGTGATGCACAATTGGTTATCAAAAGGCTAAGAAAGGATTTGAAAGAATTCTCTAATAGTGATCTAGGAGCAAAGGTCAAGAAGTTGAATAAAGAAAATGCATCTATGAAAGAACTACTTGAAGAATTTGATGATAAGCTGATCAACAATCAGGAAGTCTACAATGAACAAGTCAAAGAGAACATTCAACTCAATGAGGAATTAAGGAAAGCTAACATGGAAATCTTGGAGCTAAGGAATAGTAAAGAAAGCTTGGAGTCTAAATTGAAAGCAGCACAGAATCATATTGACTAATTACACACCAGTTTTGATTTGATAGAATCTCAGTTGTATGCAAGGAGAGCCAAAGGAGACACTAGTTGTATTGGATATAATGAAGCACAAAATTAGATTGACAACATGCAAGCAAGAAAGGACTCTACTGATACTGAAAAGACTAAAGATCAAACTAAAGATAATGGTGGACCACCTAAGAATGAGCGCCAGCAAGTAGAACGCACTTGTTTTGCATGTAACAAGCATGGACACATTGCAAGGAACTGTACAGAGGTAAGACATTTTAATGGTTACTATTATTCATGCAATAAATTTGTTCATAGAGCTATGAATTGCAAGACTAGTAAGAAGAATAGGATTCAGCATGATCAGAGAAATTAGAATCGAACAAATGCAAGAAATTCTTAGAATGTTACATGTAAGATATGTAACTATAATGGTCACTCAACAAGACAATGTAGATTGGTGACTAATGTCAATTCATCAAGGAATATAAGACCTCCAGTCATTTCTCACTCTTGTAACAAGGCTGGACATATCTCAAGGTTCTGTAGATCAAGGATGCAAGTCACAAAAGCCCTAAAAAGGCCAAAGAACCAATTTTGGGTCCCGAAGGAGAAGTCAAGTTTATGAAAGCCTCAGAGGATGTGAGCTTGATTTGGATAGAAGGAAAGAAGGACAAATTTTATCGGAATGTATTGGATGCATCCACAGTGGATGCACCCTCTACATTTGGATGAATGGCCCTCAAGGTCATAGGGGGAGCTAATTTAGCTCTAGACCCCTGTGTGGCTGGTATACTCACTTTTAGAGTATGCGCCTTTGGACTTAAGCTTTTGGAGTACAAAGGAACCTTCGTGCAAGAATGCACATACTGATTGTTAGTAGAACTCAAGTTGGAAATGTTTAAGTGACAGCCTGGTTTACGCGGCAAGCATTAATGGTAGAATTTTCACTTTAAGTACACAAAAAGTTATTTGATTACTCATTGCATTCAAATTCAGAGAGATAGGAGATCAGAAAGAGCCTTAGAAGTTTTTGTGAAGACTTTTAGAGTGATCTATCAATGATTTGTAGTAATAAGCAGTGCATTTGGTCGGTTGCAGAAACCCTAGTTTGTCGTGCTGGTTCAATAGTCCTCAGATTATCTCAGAGATCAGTTGGAAATTGATTAAACAAGTAAGTCATGGCCACTCCTATAGTTTTTGATGTTGTAGAGAAGAAGAGATATGTATTTAAGAAACATCTATTCAAATCAACTCTAGATGATTTAGAAGGAGCATTCTCCTACACGCATATGGCCGACGTTATGCATGTGGAAGACATTAGGGCTTACATCTACTGCAAGAAAGAACTAGTAGGGTTGGATAGGTTAAGGGTGCACATGGATACCATGTTGAAACTAGACAAAACATTCATGGATCAATATGTTAAGTGGAATGATCAACCCATAGTTGAGTATGCTACGACATATGAATTTTATGAGACTAAATGGATTAAGATACTATTGAGTAGAATTCATGATGACCTATTTTGGATAGGTGATGTTCTGGTCAGAATAACCAATGACTTGATATATGAGATGATAGGCCTATCTAAGATAGGTGTCATCCTTCTAGTTGGCAAGGATGTCAGGAAGATTATTGAGAAAACTTGTAAGTCAAGGAGTGATAGGCGCGGGATGACAATTGAGCCTATTGAGCAAGATGACATAAAATTGATGTCTATGATACTTGGATATAGGTTTCATCACACCAGCAAGGTGAATAGTGTGTCTACGGGCACTATTCTAGAAGACATTAGACTTGTGAAGGAAGATGCAGAGTTCAACTTGTGTGAGATCTTGCGCGCATAGTTGATTGATAACATCAAGGAAATCAAGCATGACAAAACCAAGATATTCGGGTTTGGTTCATTAATCATTTACATGTATCTTCATATTGTTGGGAAAGTATTAGATTTGTATTTGGACAAGTCTATTCCAACCATGCCATAGATATCTAACAAAGCATCTACTAAGAGTACATTAAGAGATTACATAACATTGGAGTTGAAGACCTTCAGGGTCAAGATGAAAATGAGGTATAGAATTCTAGAAAGCATTGTGGAAAATTATAAGGATACTATTTTCTTTATGGTAGAGACAAGCCACTGAAGAAGACTTTAGAATCAGGGAACAAACACTTGATTCCACTCTTCTAGTATGTTCAGTTGAAGAAAAGTCACTGTAATTGAATTTGGTGAAGCTGCACTTAAGGACAAAGATGAGAACACTACACCTCATGAAAAAAGACTATGAGCTAATATCTAAGGAAATAGAGAAGGCCTTTGAGAATATATTCTTAGAGCAGCACATGAAACCTAAGCCTGCACCCATCTCTCAAGCACCTAGTGAGAAAGACAAAGTAGCAAAGACCATCAAGATACAATCTATAGGTCCTCAGGATTCAGCACCTGCAGTGGAAGCACAAAAAAAGTTAGATAAGTATGCACCCATGACAGAGTCACTCAAGGATAGAACCATTATCATTGATAATGTTGAGATTGCAATGGTGGCCATAGACACTGAGTTGGATAAGTTTGAGGAAGCTTTTGTGAGCACACAAGAAGCCAGAATGTTATGCAGCAACACACCTCCCACTCATCAAGAAGTATTGATTGGTGATGAGAAACAAGGAGAAAAGATAAAAAGTGAGAAAAGGGATGAAATGTCAATAGAGCAAGAAGTGTTGGACAACACTCCCATCACTCCTTTAGCAGCATTGTTGTCAAGTTTGACACCTGACACATCCAGTTTGGACTCATAGAGAGAAGAAGACCTAATTAAGTTTAGCATCTTAGCTATGGAGAAAGCCAAAGAAAATCAAGTAATGAGGAATCCCCTCCTGGTAGAACAGTAAACATTTTGAACAATTTGTTGCTAGAAAATGAGAAAGTGTCAAAGATACACTCGGTTGATGATGTGAGTATAGACATCTCACATTTCAAAAGAAATTTCTCAAGCCTTGAAGAATCTGCATCCCTAGTTGCAAAAGAAAAGTATCTAAAGAAGATATTGAATGAATTGGTGAACAAATTTGCACTTGACCTTAACTCACTCAAGACTGGTCAAGCATCCTTGAAAGAATTTGCAGATCAAGGAAGAAGAATCATTGCAGAATGCATGGATCAAGACAAGCTTATTGATGCTCATTTCAAGAAAATAAAAGAGGCAGAAGCTATGATTGAGTAGGTGAAGAGTTTAGTGAAAGACACATCCATATATGTGAACATGTGCAATAATTTCTACAAAAGTCAGATAGAAAAAATTGAGAAGGCAGAAAAAGAGATGACAAAGTTAAGGGTAGACAAACTCAGTTGAAGAATGCTCTTGCACCCTCACTAGACATTCTAAATCAGAATATCAAGGAGATTGATACCACTATGGTGACATATGATCAAGATCCTTCCATGGATTTGAAGAATATGGAGAAGCTTTAGTATGCATTATGCACCCATCTCTAGATAGTAAACTCTTTGATCTCATTTTGGAAGGAGATTTAGAACCTAAAGATTGTATATCCGGATGTTTTTCCTTAGTGAGTATGTGTAGATAAAAAAATTTGGAGCACCTTTGTCATTAATGTCAAAGGGGGAGTTGTGTATAGAATATGGATCATAATATGTATAGGAAGATATAAGTATATGTATAGAAGAACAAAAGTTTTTGTATTAAGGACAGTTAGCAACTTGGCCATATTCCTTTGTTGCCATCAATGAAAAAGGGGGAGATTGTTGTAAAGTTGGCTATACTGATGTATATGACTTGATATAGTGTTTTCATTATGGAAACAAAGTCATATAGCAGTTTGAAGTCAACGCACTTGATGAGAAGATCATAAATCAGTTAAGTGTTGAAGACTGGACAGTGTACAGAGTTCTTGCAACTCAGAGCATCAACACATGTGTGTATGATATAAATATGGTATGCACCCTAGAATTTAAGTTTGTTAGACTATATTCATGCTTATTCTAAGAGCACATGATCAAATGTGAAAAGATGAGAAAGTTACAGTCAGTTGAAGTTGCACAGCCAGTGTGTGCCAGTGAAGAACAAAGCATGAAGTTGACAGTTAGTATTTTGGTTTGCGGTTATAATGTAATTTTGTAAAGGTTATGAGCCTATTGTATTTGGGTTGCCGATATGTATACTTTTTTGTTTGTAAGCATGCTTAGGCCAATTCATTTGGAAGTGTTGTATGTAATAGGTCTAAGGGCCGACCTAGTTGTTTATTTTGTATGCACGTATAAATATAAGATGCACCCATTATATTCGGTATGGAAGTTGTTATAGAGTTGTAATAGGTAGAGAAAAAGTGTGTGAAGACAATATAAGATGTATTAGATCTTTGCAAGAGGTCAAAGCATCAGCACATCAAAGGTTGTAGCCTTCACCACTTGAGCAGTGAGCTCTTAGACAATGTGTTCTCTCCCCTAACAGGGACTATTGTAAAAGACTCCTAGCAAGGTCTGACCCTTAACAAGGTCTACTTTACTTAAAGCATTGTAAATCAACTCCTAATAGGGTTAAGGATCTTCTAACAAGGATCACAAAACACTAGTACAGAATATTAGTGGGTGTCAATTCCCATCGAGGTTTTTACCTATTTGGATTTCCCCGTAACCATATTGGTGTCATGTGTTGATTTCATCTTTCAAGTTTATGTGAATGTTTAATTCAGTACTTAAGCATTTAAGTTTAGTATAAAGATTAAAGTGAAAAGTTAAAATATAGTGAACACTAATTCACCTCCCCCCCCCCTCTTAGTGTTCCCATTCCTAACAAATCTCAATCACTCAAAGTGAAAGAGAATCTTGTCCATCGATCTTGTCTACTTGTCCCAAGCTTTGAGGACACAAACTTTGCATTGTCTTCAAAGGGTGGAACCAAAGACTCAACCAAGGCTTAATCATGATCAACTACACTACACCCCCTACCATTGCATAAATATATAAAAGGAAGACAAAAATCTTCATAATTCATAACCACAAATCTAAGAATTGCATAGAACCTCTTGCATTTTATAGCTAGAAAGGCATTTTAAGAGCTTAATTAGCATTCAATTTGAACTAATTGCTAGCTTTAGCTTATACTTTATCATTTCTCATTCTAGGACTATCATTAATGGTAGCTTGTTGAGAGCTTCTATTAACACTCTTAGATAGAGAGACATAGGATGCTCAATTGATCTTTCATTTGCTAAGTAGTTGCTATATTGTGGTTTATTTAGTTTCTATTTCATTTATTGCTCAATACTAATTCTATGAAGGTACATTTCCTTGTACACAATTAGTATGCACTAAATCAAATATATTCTCTAATGAATAAGATTTTATTTTGAAAGATGTACTAGTTAACTTACCAAGCTATCACTCTTTACACATCAAATTATTTGGTTTCACAAGTTGTGAGATTCATCTTACTACATTAGACTTGCTTACCTTCACCAAGCTATTAAATTTTACATGGTAGAACCTTCTATGTCATAACTAGCTATCTTCAGTCTTAGCAACCAAACAATTGTTAACTATATTGTTCAATTGAAATAAGTTACCTCCAATTTTCCTTCCATTAGCAATATCATCACTGGAACTTCAAATGATCATGCACATTCCTCCCAAGTTGGCATCCTTTTTCATTAAGCTCACCCACACTCAACAAGTTATGTGTTAGACCTTCAATGTAATAGAAATCATATGTATTGCTTTTTCCATTAAAGGAAATAGTACCTTTACCTTTCACTAAGCAGGGTGAATTTTTTCCAAACCTCACAACACCACCATCAAATTAATTGAGTTTAATAAACTTACTTGTATCACCGATCATGTGATGCAAGAACCCACTATCTATGATCCAATCATCATTCTATCTGATATGTGAAACAACTACTTTTTCACCTTCTTTGTCTCCTACGGGATGATTTTCCTTTATAGAAACAAAAATAATTTCCTCTTTATCATTGTCATTATATTCCTCATCAGTTACAAGTTCATTCACAACCATATAACATTGTTTATTTCACTTTCCTTGTACTTCTTGTATTTTTCCTTATCCTTGTGTTGTTATCCATTAGGGAACCTAGCAACAATGTGACCAATCTTGTTACAACAAAAACATTTTAAAGGTAATTTTCCTTTGTACTTATTGGTTCCTCCTACTAACCTCCTTGCTATCAATGCTTCAATTTCTCCTTGTCTTTTCTCTTCCTCTGTAATAGCATCTAAATCCCCAATGAAACTAGACAAGCTATCAGATTCATTTATAACCTCATTACCTTTCCTTGTAGGGATACTTACCATAGAAGGCTTGAAAGCAGTTTCAACCTTTAGAATACTATTATCATAATTATTAAATTTAAAAGTAGTAAGCTTACCGATCTGTCAATCAAAAGTCACTCTATCAAATATTCTCAGCTCATTAATTGTAGACACTCTAATGACATAAGAAGGTAACAAGGTTATTAGCATCTTACTTACCAAAACTTATTCTTCCATGGTACCACCTACACCTCTAATTGCAACAAAATCTTTGATTCTTGCACCATATTGAGTAATTTTCTCTCCTACCATTTTCATGTCATCATATTTTCCTCTGAGACTTTCTTCTCTTGCCTTTTGCAAATTCTTGTCACCTCCATATACTTATTCAAGTTTCTTCCAAACCTCATAAGATGTTATAAGTCCTTTTACATCAATATATTCAATATCAGAAAGGGTACCTACTATGGCTTATTATGCTTGTGCGCTCTCTTTCTTCTCCTTGAACTGATCTACAATTAGGGTTCCCTAAGGCACAATATACTAAGTGTGATCAGAGGAAACCTAACTTGTTTAGAACAAGCGTAGACATTCAAACATTAGCCTAACATTATATTCCTAGCATAGAGTAAAAGAAATTTGTAAAGTCACTTTAGATAGAGCTTAACAAGAGCACCCTATCACCATTTGATTTTCTCTCAATTTAGGGATGCAGGTGTGCTCTCAAAACACTTGGAGGATGTCCCTAATGTAGATTAGGAAGGCTTAGGATCAAATAGGGACCATGAGAACACCATATTGGCATAGAAAATGAGATCAGAGAAAACCAAACCTATTCGGAACTATTGTAAACATTCAAACAGTATCCTAACATTATATTCCTAGCATATAGTAAAAGCAATTTGCAAAGACACTTCAAATAGAGCTTAACGGCACCTTGTCACCGTTCGATTTTCTCTTGATTTAAAGATGTGGGTGTGATCTCAAAAATATTGGAGCATGTCCCTAATGAAGATTAGGAAGGCTTACGATCAAATAGGGACCATGAGAACCCCATATTGGCACATAATCAAGTATAGAACACCTGATTTTCCCCTAGAGCCTCAAGGAGCCTAATGAAGCTAAAATGTAGATTAAGCTACAAATGCTTATGCTAAGGTTTATTTTAAACCAAATGAAGTGTGATGTGATGCATAAATTATTATAAAAGCTTAATAATGAACAAGGTTAATCCATTAAGCTATTATAGGATGAGTTAGAAAGCATAAAAGATAATGAAAACTAACAATTATGCTAAATGCTAAGATGATCTAGATAGAAATGAGTATGATAACAATGCATGAATGATATGAAATAAGCTAATGCTTTTATCTTGGAAGGAGGAGTATTTATAGGTTTTTCCTAAGGGCTTGGGTTAGGAAGGAGAGTTAAGGTCAAAGTGAGGGTTTGGGGTAGAGTCTGGAGTATGGTTAGGGGTAAGGTTAGATGAATGAGGGTTAAGGGTTGCACACACATGTGTGAGAAACACTAGGGAAGTGTGCCTTAGGAACCAAGGTGAAAGAGAAGACATGGGCTTCATTATGAGGCTGTAAGAGCCTTAATGAGGGTGTAAGAAGCCATAAATGAGTCTGCAAGGCTCATTAATGAGGAGGTTTGACCAAAAGTCAAAGGAGAGTGGGTTAGACTAAGAAGGTTAGGAATCACCTTCTAAATAGGTTTAAGAAGGGTTTAGGAAAGTTTAGAAGGGTTTAGGGTTCTCTAGAAGATTATAGGGTTTTAGGCTTTAAATAAATATTTAATTTATTTAAGGTTGGTGACTTTATTTATCAAATAATGATTCAATAAATAGGGTAAAATCATTTAAATTTGATTTAAATACTTTTGGGTATGGTTTCTTAATTAAATATCTTTAATTAAAATAGGAGAGGAGATAATGATAATAAAAACTAATTAATTAATTAATTAATTAATGATGATGTTATCAGGGATTTCTGCAAAATAAAATATTTTTATTTGGCAAAGGCATTTTAGGTGTCTACATTTTTCCCCTCTTTGATGCGATGCTGCAAGTGGCATGGCATCAAAGACAAGAAAATAAGATGCCTCAAGCTAGAATAGAAGAATAAGGGGTTGGGAAATTACTATAAGTATGAGGCATTTTGGAGAGCATTTAAATCTTGGAATTTCATTTGCATAGAATTGTTACTATAGGAAATTGAGATCATTTCCGAGAGCAATTTGAGCAATTTGAGCATTTAGTATAATAATTTCATCATTCTTGAGCTAGAATCATCATAGAAGCATAGCATAAGTATAGTAGCAGCATCATTTCTCATTTTAGAGGTGTTACTAGTGAGGATTTGTAGCTGAGAGCTCACTTACCACTTCTTTCTAGAGATCCATGAGATGTTATAGATTGTAGTTGCATTTTAGAGTAAATTTCCTTTGTATTTAGCTTAAATTGTTGCTACTTGATCTTAATTTCATGAAGGTGATTTCATTCATCACACAAATGGTGCCCAAAATTTTTGTTTCATCATCAGAGGTAGTAATCAATCATATCAGTCATATCAGCAATCAGGATGAACAAGAATCTTTGAATCAATGTTCTTCGTACATCAATTCAAAGAGGGGCATTTGTAGACACGTAAAATTGGACAAAGGCTTTTAAGTGTAAAAATCAATAAATGGCTCAAAAATCAATAAAATGCATTAAAGGGATTAAATGAAGTAAAAAGGGACATAATTAAATAAAGAGGAGAAAAATCAATTAAAGCAAAGGAGAAATTAAATAATGATATTAAATAATTAAATCAAAGCTTAAAGGGGCCAAAAACAATATATAATTGATTTTAATCAATTAATTGTATAGTTGTTTAATCAAAAATCAAAATGAACCTATTACCCTTCCATGGCTAAATTTAATTAATTAATTGAATTAATATTCCTTATTTTCTTTCAACAAAGTGATCAACCAATGAAAATTGAGACAAAAAGGACACAAATCACTCAAAACATTTAAATTGTCCAAAGCTTTGAGACCATTTAAAGGGTTGTCCCCTCCTTGTCCCCCCATTTATGAACAAAGCAAAGTTTTTGACTCAACCAAGGGATAACCATGATTACTTCACTCTACCCCCTACCCTTGGGAAATTACTATAAGTATGAGGCATTTTGGAGAGCATTTAAATGTTGGAATTTCATTTGCATAGCATTGTTACTATAGGAAATTGAGATCATTTCCAAGAGCAATTTGAGCAATCTGAGCATTTAGTATCATAATTTCATCAATCTTGAGCTAGAATCATCATAGAAGCATAGCATAAGCATAGTAGCAGCATCATTTCTCATTTTAGAGGTGTCACTAGTGAGGATTGTAGCTGAGAGCTTCACTTACCACTTCTTTCTAGAGATCCATGGGATAATATAGATCATAATTTCAATTTTAGTTAAATTTGCATTGTATTTGATTAAATTGATGTTAGTAGATCTTAATTTCATGCAAGTGAGTAACTTCATCACACAAATGGTGCCCACCGTGGGGCTCTAAGCCTCATTTCATCATTTGCACCATAATTTGCATGCTTGTATGTTCTATTTTCTATGAATTTCTTGCAGGAAATAGGTAAAGTCACGCTTACAAGAGATTCACTCACACCTGCCATCATTTTACTGCCACTTATGATCGCTATCTTGACGCTTGTGAGATAAAGTTATCTTTCCTTTGCCTAGAAAAGTCACGCCTATGAGTTAAGAAGTGTCGCATAGATGTAATCCGTTATCGCTTGTCATCAGCCTTTGCTACGTAATTTATCAAAAGAGTCACGCGTACAAGCATTTCAGTCACACGTACAAGCATTTCAGTCAAGTGTACAAGCATTCCAGCCATGCGTACAAGAATTTTAGTCACGTGTACAAGCATTTCAGTCATGCGTACAAGAATTTCAATCACACGTACAAGCATTTCAGTCACACGTAAAAGCATTTCAATCACGTGTACAAGCATTTCAGTCACGCGTATTAGCTAGACAATGTCACTTGCTATCTGTTGCCTTTATTTACTGTTAAATTGATTAAATCATTTGTCTAACTTTTTGTTTATATGATTTGATAGTCAATGAGCAACCACAGGAAAGTACAGAAGCCAGAAAGAAGATTTAACAAAGAAGGAAAGGCTCTTGCCAAGAAAATAAAAAGGGAGAACCTAGCACATATCAAGGCTATCCTTGAGACCACTCAAGAGGAGGAAGCAGAAATTTGTTTCCTTAAATTGGATCTTTAGTCCTTAATGCAAATGTTTGTTTGAAAGATTTGCAATTAGAGTGCTTAAAAATTCATACATAAGTGTTGTGCTTTGTCATTTTGATTTTGGTTTCCCCTCACTTTGATTGTTAGTGTTGACTAACTTGTTGGAGCACAAGCACATTGGAAAGGAGCTATTGCTAAGGTGAGTAGAAAAATGTCAAAAATCTTTCAAAAATGCCCCTAGCTTTTTGCTAGCTACAAGGAAAGGTATTTCTCTATTCAAGTTTGTACTTGATTAGATTGTGGCATTCAATTTCAAACATAGCTTAATTAAAAATGGGAAATGAACCAAACACTTCCATTTTAAGAATCTCCTTGTTAAGAGATTGGGAAAAAACTATATTGTGTTTGAGTGATTGGAACGAAGAAAGGAAATAGGGATATGCTCTTCAATTTTTAAGTGAATCAAACTCCCAAACTTGTCCTACTAAGTTCATTTCTTGCTTTCCGTGAACATGCTAGAAATTTAGTGGGCTCACCTCCCAAGCTTTCCTTAGCAAAGCCGGTGAGAGGGATAACCCAAGTGGGACACACTTGCTTTTACCATGAGAATCCAACCCACTTTAAAATAAAATGCATGCATCCTTAATGGGGTGTGTGACAAATGGATTTTGATTTTTCAACCTTCCTCTAGTAGTCCTCACAGATTGCGTGAAATCATACTTCGGTACATGTGGGAAGCCCCTTTATTGGGAGATGAGAGATTAAAGTCTATTTGAATCGAATCCTTATTAAAACTTGGGTAAAATAGCAAAGCCACCTTGTAGAGCCATGTTTACAAGATAAATTGACTTTAGGTAGGTTGCTTGGAATTCTTTCTTGTGATATACTTGTGAAAAACATTGGAGAATATACACATTAGAGTGTTTCTAGGGACATGATGACTAAGTGATGTGTGTGTTGCGATTGTTTTTCTATTTTCAAACATAGAAATTCCAAAAAACTGATCTTAAACATTTTAAAAATAAAAAACTTACACCCTGGTTAGAGAAGTGTTGCTTGGGCACAAAACAAACCCACCTATCAGAGGCTCAGTCACACCTGTGACTTGTTTAAACATGTGTCGACATGCTGAAGTCACGCTTGGAAAGATTTGAGACACACCTAGTTAAAATTGGAAAGCCGCTTGGTAATAGCAAAGTGTCACCTGAGAACCTATAGTGTGTCACCTAACAACAAACCAGTGCATGCGTACAGAAGTTTTAGTCGTGCCTACACTCAGGCCAATGATGCCCGAAAACACAAAAGGGCAAACAAAGAGTATTTCTCAAGGGTTTGGAAAAAATTTGAAATCACTTTTGGATACCCTTTTCAGAGATATTCTTTATCAGTGCAACAAATAGATCATATCCTTGAAAAACATTTATAATGATGAGTCTATTTGAGAAACAAATCAACCCTATTATGGAGCATAATTATCAAAGTCAAGATCAAGATCTCCATAGGAATCAAAATGATGAAGTATCTGAAGAAGAAGTTTCAGAAGCAATCCAAGATCCCATGTTTATGGAGATAATGAAATTAGTTTTGGAGAGGGATAAGGAGGCATATTTCATAAAGTTAGCTCAAGTAGGAGTTAAGCTTCCTCATGATTTTGACACATCAACCTTGTAGGAAAATGAGGAAAAACAAAAAGAGACATCATCTAAAAGGCCATCATTAAGATCAATGTGTCCTTTTCTTTATAATGATAGGCCATCCATATCTTCATTTTCCTCATATCAGAATCTACACTGGAATCAAAATGATGAGATATCTAAATAAGAAGTTTCAAAAGCAATCCAAGATCCCATATTTGTGGAAATAGTGCAACTAATTTTGAAGAGGGATAAAGAAGCATACTTCATGAAGTTAGCTCAATCAGGAGCTAAGTTTCCTCATAATTTTGATACATCAACCTTATGGGAAAATGAGGAAAAACAAAAAGAGACATCATCTAAAAAGCCATCATTAAGATCAAGGTGTCCTTTTCTTTATAATGATGAGCCATCTGTATCTTCATCCTCCTCACAAAAATAAGTGTTTAAGAGAAACAAACTTATCTTGGATCAAAGGAAATTTCTTGATAAATCTAATTGTGATCAAGATAATAAAGAGTATGAAGAAAAAGGTACCACTCTCAAGCAAGATCTAATGCATAAACCTCCATATAGCAAGATTAATCCATTCATCCTTTGTCCATCTCATGAACCTCTGTCTAGCAAAGATTCTCCATATAGAAAGAGTAATCCTTTCATCTTTCAGTCATCTCAAAAAGATTCACAACTATCCAAAATTCCTCCATTAAAGAGTCAGCCTAATGATGACACTTTTCAAGTTGACTATGTTTACCCTCAAGGGCTACCTCTAAAAGAAACCCAAGCTAACTTATATCTTGCTGTAGATTATTTCCATGCTTCAAAGATCTTGGACCCCAAGGCTTCATGTTCTTCAATACCTATTATACCCATTCAAGAGGATTCTACATCATTCTTCCAAACATCCCCCACACATATCCAAACATCTACCTTGACCTTAGAAGTGGCCCCATGTCAAGAGGATAATCCAAAGAAAAAAGAAACAAATGTTGATAAAGATCAAGATCAAGGTTATAGACAATCCCCTCCCATATTTGATGAAGGTCCCATATCCATAGAACCTTGTGATGATCCCCTTGCATCCTTTCATGTTTTTCAAGATGATATCCTTTCATTCCAAGAACAATGTACCCTTTCAAGTTCCATATTTTCTCCACTTCCCAAGCAAGATCAAGATATCCCTTCCATAATTTCTAATGAGCATATTGAAAATTAAGAGCAAAATACTCTTTCTACACCATTTGAAGATCCTTGTCAAGATCAAAGTATCCCATCATTTCCTTGTCATATTCCTCCATGTTCATCTCAAGAAACCATCATTCTTCCAAATCCTTTACATGATAATGAATCCCTTCAAGCTTTATTTGATCCTATCAAATGTGTTCCTATCAAAGCTATTCATGAGCCTATTGGTATAAAGATAAATCTTAAAGATGAGAACTTTGGCAATGCAGCTCCTTCCAAAGATATTGATATCCCTTTCACACCATATATCCCTACATTCAAATGCAACCATATGTCGTCACTATGCTCCAAATCCATTTTGGGTTCCTATGTCCCAAAACAAAAGTCTTCATTCCTTCCATCCATATTAGGTCCATAGATTCCTCCATCCTCTATTCCTATCATCCCTAGCTATCCATTCACTTACCCTACCATGTATCAAGATCAACGAAGGCACACATACTTGAAGAATGTCCAAACACCAGTCCATATGAACCCTCCATGTTTCTCCTATTCATCCACAATTCCTAAGTCTTTTGGAAGCAATGTTGATGTGCAACATATAAATCATAAATGCAAGAATCCATATGGGTATAAAAATCACAATGTCCCATCTAATTGACATGTGAATGAAAAGAAAAATGAAATATCCAAAAGGCCGCAAAGGTCCACAAAGCAAAAAGAAAAAAATAAAATGTGGGTTCCTAAATCCCTCATTGAAGAAGTGCATGCAAAAGCATCACAAAAGGAAGAAAAATCAAAGAATATGTGGATTCCCAAGTCACTTTTGAAAGACTTGTACACAAAAGAAACATCAAAATTGGCATTCAAGCTTCCAAAGGCTTCCACTCCATCTCCTTCCAAACATCCTTCATCTTCCTACATCCCAAAATCCGCTACCTCAAAAAGATCCTTACCTCCTTCATCTATCGTTCCTCCATCATTCCACCACTCGTCAAAGTGTGTTTCAAAGTTGATCTTGCCAACATTCCCATCTACAACATACCTTCTTCTTATCCTCACATTCATTTTCCAATGCATACTTTTCGTACTTCCATCCCTCTTATCAATATCTTTGAGCATCCTAGTCATACCCATGGTTTATTATAGCATATCTTTCAGAGGAGCATTGTCCAAAGATTCTGATGTTGGGAAAATATTGAAAAATACAAAAAAAGAAAAAAAGAGAAAAGAAAAAAAAAAGGAAAAAAATAAGTGCCTTGGTGAAAACTTAGCAATAGGCACCTTGGTAGCAAAAGTAAAGAGAAACAAATTTGCATACCATGATGAAAACCTGGCAAATAGGTGTCATGCATAATTCCTCCTTCTTGTAATCCACACTTGGGGGCAAGTTTCATCCATATTTCCTCTATCACCTTCATCTTGACAAGGTTGAACATATCCATGAGCATTAAGTATCTTGACATCTGTTATCCTTTATATCAGCTTATGTACTTGTTGCATCCATGTTACCCTATCATTATCTTGCTTATCTAAAATTCACCTTCATTATTCCTTGATAGTCTTTCCATAATCCCAAAACATCCCTTCATAGCCTCCATCACTCCTTTACCCAGATTATGTTATCCTATCCACATCTTACCCAAATTGATCCCTTGATCTTGATCAATCCAAAAGAAGAACTTAAAAGTACAAAAATTGTTATCAAGAACTTCTTGACATGTTAACTTCCATGGCTTATCCAAAAACATGCTATATCATTGCTATATAAGTTTTCCTTAGCTTGGGTAATCTTGAGGAGATAGTCCTACAGGTCACATTCGCATTGCTTCATCCATCATGGCCTTTCCATCTCTAATCCATCAGCTTGAAAATCCATCCTTCATGTCCTATATCTTGCTAGACATTGGGGGCAAACCAATGTGATCTTGTTTGAGAGATGGTAAAAAGGAAAGCATAAAGTACTTTGAGCTACATCTTGAGGAAACTGAGCTTTTGTAATATCTTGGAAGTTTTCCCAAGTCCAACATTTTCCCTATCCAACTAGGGGCATTTGATTTTAATCAATGGATTTCAACAAATGACATCATTTCACATGTAGCAATGCATTAAGCCCAAATGGTTTCAATAGCACAACAATCAGTTACATTAGAGGACTTATCAGAGCTTCAGAAGATAGAGATTTTTGGTGAACCTTTGATGGATATCATTGTTCATACCCAAGTATTTGAGCCTTCAACTTGATCCTATGAGCCTTCATTGATTTTATTATTCGGGATTAAAAATTGACAAAACACCTTAAAGATCAAAATGCTTGGAAATACTTTTTGAAAATCATGAAACATTGCAGAACACTTCAAGCTTTCTTTTGATAAACTATATTGAAATTGACTTTTATCACATCTTTTTAGCTAATTGATAATGTTTCGACTAGATTGGGGATGATGGAGACATGATATTTTTGTTGCCTTTGAGTGACTATCTTGAGGGAGATCCAACAACTTGTGTGAATTTGTCTAACGACATGGTCATCAAAGAACCATCGAGGACTTTCATATAGCATGGAGGGTTGACCTTTGTTTGTTTAAGAAAATGGATTGGTATTCATACTCCCATAGTTTGGTCATCCAACCAGTGAGGGTTGTACTAGGTTCAAAAAGGAGGTTACCAAATGCGATAAAAAGCAGTATTCATATCATCATGATGTGGTCAGTGGTGATTGTACTAAGCTTTCTAGTCCCAAAAGGCTCAATGATGAAAATTTATCCTCAAGGCATTTATTTGCTAAAAGCTAGTGACACTTAGTTGCATTGCATTGCATTATCATGTTAGATTGCATTGCATTATCATGTTAGATTAATTGCATTATCATGTTAGATTAATTGCATTTTCATGTTAGATTAAGTGCATGATTTTTAGTTAATTTTCCAAGGGAAAAGGGGGAAATCAAGGAAAAGTTCATATCATTATAAAAAGTGTTCATCAAAGATCCAACAATCAGTATATCAAGATACAATGTCAATGAAAAAATGATACATCAAGTCCTGATCCAATCTACCAACAACTGTTTTCATGTCTTTCTACAATGTCTGCACTACCTAAATCTAATATCCAAGAAGCTAGGGACCATATGTATAACTTACGGAAATGTGCTTGTTTTGTAAATCTAGGGAATCATATCAGTATTCTATATTAGTGAATCATCTTACGTCAATCAATTCTATCAAAAGTATCTAGCAATCACACCCAGTACCATCGTTCATTTCTCTGTGTCCTGAGAATGAAGCAGCAGTTTCAAATCATATCAGTTTTCACATTGATTGATTTATCCTATCAGTTTTACTATCCTATCAGATTGACAAATCACATTCATTGGTATCATTATCCTGTTATCATAATCACTTGTTTTTGCTTAACTACAACAGACCTATCTATCTTGGACGTACAATTTGTGAATCATGACGTATCATTAATGTTTTTCAGAAATGAAAACATATTCAATGAATCAAGCAGCATCAAAATTTTCAAATTAAACTATCAATATGTTTTATTTCTAAGGGGGCATTAGAGTATCAAAGTGGCATCAAAACAACATCATTGGAATCGGTGGGGCATCAAAAAATTTTGTATCAGAGGTAGCAATCAATATTGTATCAGAGGTAGAAATTAATCAATATCAGAGGCATATTAGTGAACCAGCAATCAGGACTTAAAAGCGATCAGAATCTTTGAATCAATGTTCTTCGTACATCAATTCAAAGAGGGGCATTTGTAGACACACAAAATTGGACAAGTTCTTTTAAAAAAGTAAAAATCAATAAATGGCTCAAAAATCAATAAAATGCATTAAAGGGATTAAATCAAGTAAAAAGGGACATAATTAAATAAAGAGGAGAAAAATCAATTAAAGCAAAGGAGAAATTAAATAATGATATTAAATAATTAAATCAAAGCTTAAAGGGGCCAAAAACAATATATAATTGATTTTAATCAATTAATTGTATAGTTGTTTAATCAAAAATCAAAATGAACCTATTACCCTTCCATGGCTAAATTTAATTAATTAATTGAATTAATATTCCTTATTTTCTTTCAACAAAGTGATCAACCAATGAAAATTGAGACAAAAAGGACACAAATCACTCAAAACATTTAAATTGTCCAAAGCTTTGAGACCATTTAAAGGGTTGTCCCCTCCTTGTCCCATCATTTATGAACAAAGAAATTTTTTTGACTCAACCAAGGGATAACCATGATTACTTCACTCTACCCCCTACCCTTGGGAAATTACTATAAGTATGAGGCATTTTGGAGAGCATTTAAATCTTGGAATTTGATTTGCATAGCATTGTTACTATAGGAAATTGAGATCATTTCCAAGAGCAATTTGAGAAATTTGAGCATTTAGTATCATAATTTCATCATTCTTGAGCTAGAATCATCATAGAAGCATAGAATAAGCATAGTAGCAGCATCATTTCTCATTTTAGAGGTGTCACTAGTGAGGATTGTAGCTGAGAGCTTCACTTACCACTTCTTTCTAGAGATCCATGGGATAATATAGATCATAATTTCAATTTTAGTTAAATTTGCATTGTATTTGATTAAATTGATGTTAGTAGATATTAATTTCATGCAGGTGAGTAACTTCATCACACATGCCCCTTGAGAAAATAATTCAAAGAGGAAATGTTATGGAATTTTCTCGAAAAGAACACAGAAGGGAAAGGAAAGGAAGGGGGGATAAACAAACGTCCTTCCAAGAGCAAAGATGCATGAATGCAAGATGATGGTGAAATGCAATATGTAGGTTGAAGCTATATGAAAGATGCAAAATTAATCTATATGATTTTGGATGGGGGATTTGGGGAGCTCCTTGTGTTGGATTTTTTTGAGAGAACAACCTAGTTTGATATGGCAATGCTGGAGACCTACCAAGGTTACTAGGAACACAAGGCCCTTTCACCAACATTGCATAGGACTGACACAATAAAAAAGCATGCAAAGGGTTGCCTTAGCATCACACATGAAACCCAGAGGAGGCATGGTGGAAATGATGCTGGAAAAACTACAAATAGATGTCTAACTCACAAGAAGAAGAAAAGGATTAAAAGACCTTGCCCCAGATTGTCCTGATTCATGACACACCATGATATAAAGGATCATGGTGACCTTGAGGAGAGGAACAACAAGAAGCCATAAAAGATTAACAAGATCCAAAGGACAAAATCCAAGATCAAAATGATAACTCCAAAAGACATCCTTTGCCAAGGAGAGAGATTGATGGTTGATGGGGGAGATTAAGTCTAAACATGGCGAAGGATACATCATCATGAACCCCGTTTGATTTCTTAGGTCAAAAAATACAAAAGGATACATCTGTGTAGACCCAATTTGATTGCTTAGGTCAGACAATATAGAAGGATACATCTATGTAGACCCAGTTTGATGGGGATAATGTTGTGTTGTTGATTGGAAAATGATGAAGTTCAAAGATAGTCATGGTGATCAAGGATAGTCAACAAAAGATGTTGCCAAAGTGCAAGGCTGGGTGAGACAAGCTCAAGTGATCACATGATGTTGTAGGACTAATGAGGATATGTACAACAAAAGATGATGATATGTACAAAGGATGGGGAGATATGTACAAGAGAGCTCAAAAGATAAGAAAATATCTAAAGGAACCAAATGAAATAACAAGTATCTCACAAAACCTTTTTCCATAGGTAGGATGATCTAGGATGACTGATTTGCTGAGGATTGATGGTGGAAGATGGTGGAGGATTACTAAGTGTTGGGAATGAGTTGCTACTTCCCGATGTAGGATTAGATAGGATAGGATTGGATTTGTCAACCTAAGATAGACTATTGGTTTTCAAAAGAAGGGATTCTTTCCAGTGTATGTCAATCTCTTGCTCGAGATGATGAGGCCTACAAAGAAAAGCACAAGATGCCCTAGATAATGCTTAGTCAAAGGGTAGTGCTAGGATGATTCTAATTTAGGATAAGGATTAAGAAACTCAAAGGATATGACATGAAGTGGATGGTGGGTAACCGGATAAGGATTCCTATGACAAGAGATTAGTAAGACACTCGAACCTCAAAAGGACCAAGGGATGATTGCTAAAGCATTGATCTAGATAGTTCATGATGACCCAAGGGCTAATTGATGCAAAGGATGGTACCTAAAGATACATATGTACAAATGATTTTAGGTGGAGATACGACTGGCGCTAGGACTTAGATAGGATGTACAAGAGATCTGGGGATGAAGGTAAAGCTCCAAAGATATGCAAGATGATGCCCCAGTTGGGCTGCCAAGATAGACTAATGGTAGATAGGCTAATGATGGATGATGTATCCTGAAATGACACAAATTTGGGAAGGATGTATCCCAATGATGATAATTTGTTTGAGATCAAAGCTTGCTACAAGACTAAGGATGTGATTGGATGGTTTGATTAGATGTTGGATAGCTAGAGGATGTGGATATGGATTAATGGCATTGGATTGCATGGGGGTAGCCTGTAGCTAGATACCAATGACAAGGGAAGATACCAGGTGATGCAAAGATGGAGGAAATGCTAAGGATTGGGATGGAAGAACCTCTTAGGAGTTTTGATAGAGGATTTGGATAGGGGAATGATGGGAGATGCTTTGGATAGAAGAAATGCTGGGAGATTTGGATAGAGGAATGTTGGATTTCTAATAGAGGAATGCTTGGGGGATCTGGATAGAGGAATTACTGAAGGATTTGGATGGAGGAATGCTTTTAGATAGAGGAATGCTGAAGGATTTGGATAGAGGATTGCTTAGGATTGGGATTGAGGAATGTTGAGGGATTGGGCTGGAGGAATGCTGAGGATTTGGAAGATGGAAGATAAGGATTTGGATGGCGGAAGATTTGGATTGGAAGATGGAAGGTAAGGATTTGGATGGAGGAAGATTTTGGATCGGAAGATAGAAGATAAGGATTTGAATGGAGGAAGATTTGGATTGGAAGATGGAAGATAAGGATTTGGATGGAGGAAGATTTGGATTGGAAGATGTAAGGTAAGGATTTGGATGGAGGAAGATTTGGATTGGAAGATGGAAGATAAGGATTTGGATGGAGGAAGATTTGGATTGGAAGATAGAAAGTAAGGATTTGAATGGAGGATGGGGAGATGGGAAAATGGATGTGATAAGATCTCCAATGAATATGCCACCAAGGAATAAGATGCCCCTTCTTAGGATAGTTAATGCATTTAGAGGTATTTGGTGGGGGGTACGATAGGATGGAAGAAGATTGGTAACGGGGAAATGGATGCAGAAAGGTGCCCAAAACCATGTATACCTAGTGGTCTCTTTTTTGTGTCAAGATCCATACGAGGATGGAGGAAATGAGAGACAAATGGGAAGGAGGAGATACTGGATAGGATGTGATAGAAGGGAATTGCCCCAAATTGCAGAAAGGAACTGGAGGGATTACACATGATGCCTGTTTGCCAAGTTTCCATCATGGTACTTGTCCAAGGCACTTGAATTGCCAAGTTTTCACCATTGGACAAATATTTTTCACTTTTCTTTTTCTTTTGATATCTTTCTTGATTTTTTACAATTTTTATGGATTTTCTATTTTGTTGCTGACTTTTTGCTGATATTCTGTTGACTTTCTGACCTATTGCTGACCTTCTGATTCTCTAATTTTTTGCTAACTTTTGATTTTTCTAGATGTTGGTACAACCTTATTAGGATGAGGGGATTATGAAAAGCATGGATAGGATGGGGTAGATGGGAGAAATGGTGGTAGAAAATGTTTGGATGGAATGCTGGAAAATGATCATGATAGGGAGATATTGTTAGGACCAACATTGGCACATGTTGCACGGAAGGTGGATGGAAAGGATGGAATTTGGAAGATAGATGTAGATGGGATAGAAGATTTTTGCTAGGAGATTTTGGGACATAGGGACCCAAAATGGATTTAGAAGATGGAGAAGAAGATGAAGTAGCTGGAGGATTAGAAACCTTGGATGCCATTGTGGATATTTCTTTTAGATGCATTGCATCTTTTTGCTTTGGGATCCACATCATCTTCACTTTAGATTTGGTGGGCCTTTGTGGCCATTAAAATGCATTTGATTTTTTTTTTTCTTTGATGGGCATTTGTGGCCATTGGTATGCATTGGCCTTCTTGATTGGATTTTTCTTTGTTTGAGCATGTCATTTAGAGTGGACATGGCAATCTTTGGGATTTTGTGGATAGTTTCCTTTATGAATGTTGGATATGGCATCCAAATTATTGTGAGGAGCATTGGAAGGAATATGAGGAGATGCGTGGGATGTAGGATACATGGATGGAGAGATGGAAGGATATTAATAGAGAGGAGATGTGGGAATGTGCCTTTGTTGATCTTAACTAGGGATGTTTGGATTTTGGACAAAGGATTGAGTAGGATAAGATAGGGGATGATATTTTGGTATGTAAGGACCCAAAATGGATTTAGTATGTAGTGGATATGGGCTAGTAGATTTTGGGACATAGGGACCCAAATTAGATTTGGAGGATGAATGAGGAATGTGATAGGTTATTTTGGATTGCAATGATGGAGGAGGAGGAATAGCATTGTATGCTTTGGAGGGATGATGGGAAGATGTGATGGTGTTTTTGGAAGGATGCTTTAATTTGGCATTAGTTGTACCAACATTTCTCAAGGAAGCACCTTCTTCGGATGTATGACCAATTCCACATGATTGTGGATGTTTCTTGTCCTAAATGGGCTCCATATTTCCTTGTTCATGAGTGCCTAGGCCTTTTCCTTGATAATCCCATTTCTTGAGCATGTTATCCAAACAATGATATTTATGACTTGGGGAATAAGATAAACATCCAGTTTCAAGCTTCGTGGTGGAAGATATGGAACTTATTGCTTCTGCTTCAAGAGCACTGCCATTGACAAATGTAAGTGGACCAAGAGGATAGAGTGATGATAGTGGGATAGTTTGGATTGGAGGATCACCAAGTGGAAAGGATGGAATGATAGGATCTTGACTGGTATTGGATGATGGTGATAGATCTTGAGATGGAGCAATTGGGATAGTAGGATCTTGGATTGGGGGTGATGGAAGCAATAGAACATGCAAGAGAGGAATTGAAGGGATTGGATCTTAATTTTCATCTATGGGTACTTCAACATGTTTTTGGACAAGATCTGGACTTGATTGGATTGGTGTGGATAGAGTGATGGGGGATTTATGGATGGACTCTTCAGATGGAGTGGATGGAAGGATGGAAGATTCTACAATTGTGATGGTAGGAAGAAGGGTGAACTCATGAGGCTCATTGGATGTGGCTTGGATAATACTAGGAGGAGGAAAAGTGGATGGGGATTGGATGGAGTCAATAGATGGAAAGGACTCACTGATGCTAGGAGATGGAAGAGGATCAATGAGTAGGATATATGGAAGAAGGATAATAGATGGGAGTGATGGAGGAGGAATGATGGATGTAGGAGATGGATGGGAAGCATCACTGATGGCTTCACATAAAGGATTGAGATGACATGACTCGTTAACTTTAGGAAAGGGGTTTGTTGTTGTCTTCCTTGTGAAACTCCTTGGAGACTTTTGTGATGAAGATTGAGGTGAAGGATTAAAATGTGTAGAAGATGGGCAGATATGATAGTCCTCACATGAAGGTGGGGTGGAAGAGTGTGAACTTTCTTGAGGGGATGATGGTGTAGAAGAGGATTTGGAGGATGGCATGACTAGATAGTTCACATAGGTAGTTTTAGAGGAAACTTGTGAATTGGATTGGCTAATTGATAAGTTTTGAGATATGGGATATGAAGTGGATTGAGGGATGCATTCTTCTTGTGGAAGGGGATTTGTGGAAGTGTAGGCAAAAAGGGAAGATGGTGGATTGAGATAGGATAGAGTGGATGGTGGATCGAGATAGGATGAGGGATCAAGATAATAGATTGGGAGACTAGGATTTTGGATTTGAAAATGGGTTGGAGGATAGGGGGATGGAGGATCTTGATAAGGGATGTAGCTAGTAGGGTTGTTGTAAAAGGATGGTTTTTGGGATACGACCATAGAAGGAGATGGAGGTAGGAAGGATGTATATAGAGGATATGTAGGCTCAATATAGGAAGAAGGTGAAGATGAATAAGATAGTGAATTTCCCTTGTCAAAGGTAGGATAAGGAAAACTAGGGGATATGCATGAAGGAATGATAGGATAGTTTGGAGGAATGATTAAATTTTGGGGGATGTTTAGAACAATCTTGCTAAGGTTTATAAAATACTCATCATGATCAACAAGACTTTCATCATCATTAGAATAGGATGGAGGAATGATTAGATTTTGGAGGATGTTTGGAGCAAGCCTTCTAAGGTTTTCAAATTATGCATCATGATCAATGAGACCTTCATCATCATCGAGATAGGATGGAATAAGAGAAGAGACATAGCAACCAAACTAACCATAATGGTTTTGAGACATGTTGACTTGCGGATGAGTTGGATAGGGATGGAGGATGAAGATGGATTAGAAGACTAAGGCTTTGGATTAGGATGATCAAGAAGCTCATACTAGGATTTGATTAGACTTAGGATAGGAGGAAAGACTGATTCTAGAGGAAGACAAAAAGGGGATGGGGGATGACCAAGATGACTCTGCTAACCTAGGATAGGAGGAAAGGAAGAAAATAATGGATGCAAGATGACTAGAAGACCATGATTAGGAGACTAGGGTGACAAGATTTTGAAAGCTTGGATGACTTCTAGATTTTGGAGGATTTTGATTGACATGGAAAATGGATTTGTGTGTAGAACTATTCATTTGTGTATGTTTCTGACACAAGGCAGGGGCCAAGAGAGGCTAGACAATGGCACACCCTAATGATCCAAGCCTACTCAACGCATGCAGAAGTAAACAAACACAACAGTGAGAGAGAGAATGCAGAAGCTTTCATATATTTTCATCAAATAGAATGATAAATTTTAGGTTGTAAGGCCTTCCCGATTAGGGCTAGATATTACAATGAAATACAGAATTCCTCAAACATGCAAGGATCTATCAAAATCTCTATTCTTCCTATCTTCTATCTTTGATCAAAACTACCTCCTAAACTACAACCAAACAACTACATTTATACAAGAGTCTACCAAACTGATTCAGCCTTCAAATCCACAATTAATAGAAGGAACAGTCAGATCTAGGACCACACGCTTCCCAATGATGGATTTTGACATTAAATCCATGACCCAACATAAATGCACAAGTTGGCCACAATAGAAACTAAAACTAAACCCACCAGTGAGCAAGGCTAGCCGAGCAGCAAACAAGAAATGTCGATCACTAGTGAAACAACCAACTGCCTAGGAGAAAATTGACCACACTTGATAATCAAAGGAAATCAACTAACTACCAACCAACTCGGTCAAAGAAGGAACCGAGCAACACAGACAAACTCTAAAATGTTTTTGGTGACACAGGATAGCCAAGGACACGAGATGCTCCTGCATCAGACACCTGGAGTTATTTTGAAATGATTCTCTGAATCATTTGGTAGGTCTGGTCTAAGCTGCATCCAACTCAGACTGTGAAATCCATGAACTATCTTCTAGCTTTAGCTTCACATCTTCATGCAATGTCTTCATGTACTCAGCAAACTTTACTCCTTCATCACTTCTTTTATTCTCATCAGCAATATCTCTCAAATTAGATATTCCTCTCGGTTGTTTTCCATTCACAATATCAAATGGTTTCTTACTAGTACTCCTATTCATTAAATTATTGTATGAAAACTCTTCTTGTGCCAATACAAAATCCCAATTACTTGGTGTGTCTCCAACTAAGCATCTCAAAAGATTTCCCAAAATTTTGTTCACAACTTTAGTCTGTCCATTGATTTGTGGGTGAAATGTAGAACTATATTTCAACTCAGTGCCAAATTTCTTCCAAAGGTTTTTCCAAAAGTATCCAACAAATTTACTGTCTCGATCAGAGATAATACTCCTCGGTAATCCATGCAATCTGACAATTTTCTTAAAGAAAAGATCTGCTACATGTACTACATCTGATGTCTTTCTACATGGTATAAAATGTGCCATCTTTGAAAATCTATCCACAATAACAAATATAGAATCATTACCTCTTACTGTCTTCGGTAAGCCAAGAACAAAGTCCATACTGATGTTAATCCAAGGTTTCTCAGGAACAAAAATTGGTGTATACAATCTATTATTCTGACTTACTCCTTTTGCAACTTGACAAACTCCACAACTTTTCACAAATTTCTAAACATCTTTATACAACTGTGGCCAATAGTATTTCTCCTTAAGAAAATTCCATATTTTATCAATACCAAAATGTCCAGCCAAACCACTACTATGTTTTTCCTTTATCATATTAGTTCTCATTATTCCTCTTGGTATACACAACTAAATGCCTTTAAAAAAAATACCTTCCTGAATAAAATATTCATCCCATTTAGTATCTTGGTTATCTTGAATAGGTTCTATGCACTTTCTCTATGGCTCAGAAAAATCAGGGTCAAACTCATAAGAATCTCTCATCTCATCAAAACCAAGAACTTCAATTTTCATCTTGGTCATCAAAGATCTTCTTCTACTCAATGCATCAACAACTCGGTTAGTGACTCCACTCTTATGCTTTATCACAAATGTGTAACTTTGCAAATACTCAACCCATTTCATATGTCTCTGGTTCAACTTATTTTGACTACCCAAATATTGTAAAGCCTTATGATTAGTATACAACACAAATTCACTCGGTATCAAATAATGTCTCCATTTCTTCAGTGCTTGAACAATAGCATAGAATTCTTGATCATACATAGAATATTTCCTTCTAGCATCATTCAATTTTTCACTAAAGAAAGTAATAGGTTTACCTTCTTGACTCAACACAGCTCCAATTGCACTTCCACTTGAATCACATTCCACTTGAAATGCCTTACTAAAATTAGGTAATGCCAAAATAGGTAATTCAACAACCTACTACTTCAAAGTCTCAAAACTTTTATTAGCTCCATGTGTCCACTTGAATTCTCTTTTGTCTCCTCTCATAGTTTTAGTCATAGCATTACAAATTGAACTGAAATTCCTTATGAATTTTCGATAAAAACTTGTCAAACCATGAAATGATCTTACCTCACTAGCATTCACAGGTGTAGGCCAATTCAAAATAGCTTCAACCTTTTCAAGATCCATGTTCAAACCATCAACTGAAATAACAAATCCCAAATACACAATCTCCTCTTTCATGAATGAACACTTTTTCAGATTTATGAGCAACTTTTTCTATTTCAATCTTTGTAAAACTTGTCTAACATGCAACAAATGTTCTTCTCTAGTCTTACTGAATATCAGAATGTCATAAAGATATACAATCACAAACTTACCCAATAATTTCTTAAAAACTTCATTCATCAGCCTCATAAAAGTACTTGGTGCATTAGTTAAACCAAAGGGCATAACCAACCACTCATACAAACCTTCTTTTGTCTTGAAAGTAGTCTTCCATTCATTACCTTCTCTAATTTTTTTATGATGATACTCACTTTTCAAATCAATTTTGGTGAAATACTTTTCTCTAGTCAGACTATCCATTATGTCATCCATTCTTGGTATAGGAAACCTATACTTCACTATTATCTTATCGATTGCTATGGAATCAGTACACATTCTCTATTCTCCATTCTTCTTAGGTGCCAATACATTAGGTACTACATAAGGACTCAAACTTTCTCTAATTAAACCTTTCTCCAACAACTCTTGAATCTGTCGGTTTAATTTTTGATTCTCGGTAGGTGTCAACTGATGAGGTGCCTTATTCGGTAAACTAGCTCCAGGGATTAGATCCATACAATGATCAATGCTTCTTTTTGGTGGCAAACCATTAGGTACATTATCAAAAATGATATCACTATACTTGGTGAGTAACTTATTAATCTCCTTGGGGACATTATCCTATGTTTTCTAACTCAATTTGTTAGGGATTACAACAAAACATACATCATTCTTCTTCAAAGAGTTAACAAACTTTCTTCCCTCCATCAAACAAACTTTCACATATGTGCAAACATTACTAATAGTTTCTTCCATCAATGGTAACAATATTTGTTTCTTTCCATCAGCCACAATAGTATACTTATGCAATCTCCCATCATATATAGCATGTATATCATATTGCCAAGGTCTACCCAACAAAATATGACAACAATCCATAGGCATGATATCACATAACACCTTATCATATTACTTTCCAATCTTCAAATTCACATAACATTGTTCACTTACCAGGAGTGTATGCTCATCTTTGATCCATGAAATTTGATAGGGCTTCGGATGTACCAACCTTTCCAATTGCAATTTTGTGACCATCTCCTCAGATGCCAGATTCTCCGAGCTATCACTATCAATGATTACCTTCCAAACTTTATCAGAAACTCTACATCTGGTCTTGAAAAAAAATTTCCTTACCAGATCTTCCTTCTTACTTTCATTCCATAGTGCGCTCCTTACCATCAAGTTATTTTCTTTCTCAGGTTCATTCGGTGACTCTTCTTGCACCAAAGCATTTCTACTGCTACCAACCTTCTTACTAGCATGTGTACATTCAAAATATCTATGTCCTTCTTCTCCACAATTGTAACAAGTTCCTTGAAAACTTCCTCTACCATAACCACCTCAGTATTTACTACCTCTACCTCTAGATGAACTTTCACCTTTCCACTCGGTCTTGCCTTTGTCCATATTTGTCTTTTCTAGTTTAGATCTACCATTTTCACCATTAGATCTACCTCTTCCTCTAGGGAATCTACCACCTCAACCTCTTTGTCTTTGTTCATGTCTTTTGTTCAATTTCTCCTTGTCCTTCAATGCAAATTGATAAGCCTCTTCAATGTTCTCCAACTTGACCATACTAATTTCCTCAGGATGGAAACTCTCAAACCATTCAGGTATCTACCAATTCTTTCCACATCATCTTCATCATGTCTGGATCTGATATCTAATCTATAGAATTCCTTAGTATACTCTTTTACTGAGCTATTTTTCTGCCTCAAACTTTGCAATCACCGAACTAGGTTAATCTGATAATCACAAGGTAAGAACTTTCCTTTCAATTTGTTCACCATTTTATTCCATACCTTGATTTTGTCTTTGCCTTTCCTCTTCCTATCCAGCTGCAAATGTTCCCACCATAAGGATGCATGACTTTTTAACTTTGTGCTTGCAATCTTCACCTTCTTGTCTTCAAGAATGTTTTCATACTCAAAATACTTTTCCATCTCAGTGATCCATTCCACTAATTCATTAGAATCTAGCTTTCCACCATACTCGGGAGGATTGAAATGTGGTGTAGACTTCAGACTTGTCAAGGCCTTCAAAAATATTTCTTCACCTTGATCCATAACATGTGTAGGTTTTGCATTCACCTGTTCTTCCTCAACTTCATCATCACTAACATCTTCAAGATGTCTGCCTCTTCTCTGGTCTATTTCAATAGCTTATAACTGTAGACATGGAAAATTGGCAAAGGCTTAAATCGATCAAAAGGTGCATCAAGTCATCAAAATAGCATGAAAAATCGATAAATGGAACAAAGGCAATTTAAATCAAAGGAAAATTTAATTAAATGATTAAATGATTAAATAAGGCTTGAAAAGGAGAAAAACACTAAGAAATTGATTAAATTCAATTAATGACATAGTGGTTGAAAGCAAAAATCAAAATGAACCTCTTACCCTTCATGGCTAAATTTAATTACTTTAATTAATTAATAAATCATAAATCCTCTCAACAAAGGAAAAAAGGAGACAAAATGGACACAAATCACTCACTTTTGTTGAAATGGTCCAGCCTTTTGAAACCATTTAAATGTTTGTCCCCCAATTTAGGGACAAAGCAAAGCCAATTGACCTTACCCAAGCATAACCATGGTTATCTCACTCTACCCCCTACCCTTGGGAAAATCTTATAAATAGAAGGCATTTTGAGGCATTATTCATCCACTCCATATCTTTGAATTGTAGCAAAGCTCTTGCAATTTGCATCCACACCACTCACTTAGCATTTTCATTGATATTTAGCTTAAATTGTTGATCATTTTAGAGATTTTCTTATCAAATAGAGCTAGAATTTGATAATTAGATCTAAATTTGCATATCGTATAGCTTAATTCTCATCTTTAGAGTGTCACTAGTGAGGATCATAGCTGAGAGCCTCATTTACCACTTTATTTTAGAGAACCATGAGATGTTGATAGATTAATTGTGCATTATTTAGATTAGTTTGCTTTGAATAGTGTAAATTCTCTTTAAATCTTGTAATTTCATGAAGGTGTAAATCACTCACACACAAATGGCGCCCATCGTGGGGCTCTAGGCCTCAAATTTATCAAAATTTCTATGTTATTTGCAAATTTAGGCTAGAATTGCATGATTGTGCTCACTGTTTGTAAGTTACAGGAAAGAAATCACGCCTACCAGTAAAGAAATCACGCCTACAGTAAAGAGATGTCGCTCACGGTAATTCAGATGTCGCCTGTAGTCTGAACGCTCACGCTTCTTTCCAGCAGAATCACGCTTCTGGATAAAGAAATCACGCCTGCGGACATTAGATTATCGTCTGACGCACAAACAGATGATGCCTTTGGTTATTTAGATGTCGCCTAAAAAGAATTAAAAGCCGCGACCGACGAATGAGTTCACGCCTGGTGTAAAGGGAGTTTACTGCACTTTGCTTTTGATTTGTCGCTCTTATTATTTTAAATGTCGCTTTCATTTAATAAGATGTCGCTTATCTGAGTTAGTTTGTCACTTTTGATAAATAATTTACGTATTCATTTAATTTGATATCGCACATAATTACTTTAATCTCGCTTGAGCCGCTTTTGGTGACGCTCGCGGTTAAAGTAATTACGTCTTTGTTAAATTAGATATCGCCTTTAACAGAAGAAATGTCGCCTGGTATAGCATCTATTTTCTATTAGAGTAATTGATGTTGTCGCCTGTAATAAAGATTTCACGCGTTTGCTAAATTTAATATCGCACTTGACTATTTTGATCTCGCTTGAGCCCCTTTTGGTGACGCTCGCGGTTAAAGTAGTCACGTCTTCATTAAATTTGATCTCGCCTGTAGTCTGGACAATGTCGCCTGACAGTATTTTCACTATTTTGTCAAAATAAGGACTGTATGCTAACTTTACTGTCATTTTTTTTTGTCTCAGGAGCATGGTCTGTCATAAGAAAGTGCAAAAACCAAAGAGAAGATACAACTTAGAGGAGAAATTGATCTCTAAGAGGATAAGGAAAGAAAACCGGGTACATTCTACCTTTGTTCTCAACAATAATTTAGAGAAAGAAGTAGAATTACATGCCAAATACATTGCTGTTGTAGATACTTACAAACGAAAATATGTCTCATTGAATTGGAAATTTAGTCCTTAAATTTGTAAGAATTTTGCAAGTATTTTGGTAAAAAAAGAATCAAAAGCATAATCAATTATATCATTTTTAGCTTTGATTTTGGTTTCCCCTCACTTTGTTTGTATTGTGCTGACTAACTTGTTGGTGGAGGGAACATTTTGCCAAGGTAAGAGAAGGATTTGGAGAGAAAACGAAAAATCTACTACTTAAAAATGCGCCTAGCCTTTGCTAGCATCGTTTGAGGTATTTTTCTCATCAAGCTTGCACTTCCCTTAAATTGTGGCATTTTCAAAGTTCAAAAACATAGTTTAATCATAAAAGGAAAAAAATAAACACTTCAATTCTAAGAACCCCTTTGTCACGGGGTTGAAAAAGAACCAAATTTGATTGTGAGTGTTTGGGATAAGGGAAAAGCAATAGGGATATGCTCTTCACTCTTTGAGTGAATCAATTCCAAAACTTGCTCTACCAAATCCATTTTTCATGCTTTTCAATGAATATATTTAAAACTTAGTGGGCTCGCCTCCCGAGATTGCCTTAGAAGGGCCGGTGAGAGGGACAGCCCAAAGTGGGATACACTTGCTTTTGCCGCGAGAATCCGACCCACTATAAAATGAAACGCGGGTATCCTTAATGGGGTACACGACAAAAGGATTTTAGCTCTTTCGAACTTCCTCTAGTAGTCCTAACGGATTGCGCAAAATCGTGCTTTTGTGCGTGTGGGAAGCCCCTTAACATAGTTGGGGGATGAAAAGCTAAGATCTCTTTTGAACGGAAAACTTACTACATAACGGTAAAATAGCAAAACTACCTATTAGAGCCATGTTTACGAACCAATTATGTGCTAGGTAGATTGTGTGGAAGCTATTCTTGTGTTAAACCTGTGAAAACGTTCAAAAATATACACATTAGAGCATTCTAGGGATATGGTACCCAATTGATGTGTGTGTTGAGATTGTTTTTATTTTCAAACAAGATATTCCAAAGTTATTGATCAAAACACCATTAAAATTTTAAACCATTTAAAATTGATCAAAAACTTTTACCTTATTCCAAAAACAGCTTATCAAGAGAAGAAAGTCAACATACCCTTAAAGTTTGTTCATGCCTATTATTACAAGGTCACTCTCTATAAGGAAAGCATTACAAACAGACGGGACCTACAACGGAGAAGAGCTCCCATTTCCAAAGAACACTTTCATTACTTCACGAGTGACTGAAAATCCCACTAAGGTAAAGGACATTAACAACATGTTTAGTGGTACCCTAGGAAATATCGATCCCACTAACCAAGGGAACAACATGAATGGGGGCATAGATCCTAATAACAACCAAGGGAACAACATGAATGGAGGTATGGATCTTAACAACAATCAAGGAAATTCTAATAATGGAGGAAGAGATCCTAATTCTCAAGAGGCAAATTCACAAGGCAACAACTTATTGCCTCCTCATAATACAAACTTACCCCCAACTGCAGAAGAAGCCACGATTGAAAGAGCATTAGAGGCAAGACAATGTCCTTATTTCATAGAACTAATGAAAAAGACCATGCTTATGGATAAAGAAAAACACTTCATGGACTTAATACAAACGGGGGTAAAGCTACCTAAAGATTTTGACATAGAACAATTAAAGCCCAAGGAAATAGAAGACCCTATGGAAGCAATGAGGAAACAATTCAAGGCATTACAAATGGAAATTGACAATTTGAAACAAAATGGGGCTCCTAAGCCTTTCTCTATTGAAACATTATGTCCTTTTCCATTCGATAAGAGTTTGGTCATGGTGCCTTTTCCCATTAATGTAACATTTCCTAAATATGAGAGATATGAAGGAACATCTGACCCACATGATCATCTTCGGGGGTTTTGTGCATTGAGTCTTGAATTCATGCATGAATCAACCTATTTAATGAGACTATTCCCAAGAAGCTTGGGAGGAACAGCCATGGATTGGTTTTCAAAACTACCATCCGGCATAAAATCCTTTGAAGAGTTAACATCTAAATTCGTGACTCATTACTCTTATAACATCAAACATGAGGTCACCATGATAACGTTATGTAACACGAAGCAACAAGATGGAGAAGCCTTTCTCACATTCTTGCAAAGATGGAGGACTGCATTTGCTAGATATCCAAGAAGTGTACCGGAGAAAGAAAAAATGGATATCTTTATTAACGGTTTAAGAAGCGAGCTGAATTATAGACTAAGGATGCAATGTCCCAAAACCTTTCAGGATCTAATTGATAACGGAATTACAACGGAAGAAGTGTTGATTAAGAGTGGAGAGTTGAAATTGCACAAGGAAAATAAGAATAACTCTAACTCCAACAACAACAATACCAACAATAACAACAATCCAAATAAAAGTTGGTACAACAACAATAGCCGTTATGCTGCAAAGAATAACAACAAAGGTATTGTTAATGATGGTGTAGTGGAATCCAGCAACTTGAAGGTGATTCCATTTGCCCTTACAAAGACACCAAATCAAGTGAATAATGCTAATCAAGCATATAATGCACCTTCCAACAATAACAACAATGCCAATAAGAATAATCAAGGAAACAAGGATCAAAACAGCAAGTATGATAAGTATTTGAAACCCACTCCTGCAAGACACTTTACACCCTTGGGAGAATCACTTGAAACTGCATTAAAGACTCTCATAGCTAACAATGTTATTACATTACCCGCTATTAAACCTTATGAACCAGACCACAAGCCGGGTTGGTGGGATGCTAAGCATCATTGTGAATATCATAGGATTCGGGGGCACCCTACAAATGAATGTTTACAATTAAAGAATGTGGTGCAAGACTTGATAGATAATAACATAATCACTGTTGATGGACCCCAAAATAATGAAGATCATACGGCCTTCAAACAACCTTTTTACAAACATGATAAAGGTGAGTCATCAAATGGCAAGAAATAAAGCGCCAATAATCTCAACTTTGCGCCATCATATGATCATATTGTTAATGCTATCATCATTAATGAACAGCCTCAAAAGGAAGCAACAAATGTCATTACAAGAGGGCAGAATTCTAGAATGACTTTACAAGGGATAGTCCCTCAAAACACCAATATCCCACCATCCAACATTGTGGTCAAACAATCTCCTACAGCAGCAAGACCTTATAGTTTGGTAGACCAATTGCAACGTACTCCAGCACAAATCTCAATCTTAGAGTTATTGAAGTTGTCACCAAATCATAAAGAGATTTTGGAAAAAGCTTTGGAAGAAACACATGTTTCTACTACCTTAGGGGAAGAAAAGTTTCAAAATATGGTAGGACATCTTGTGGCTCCTCATTGTCTTTCATTTTCAGATCAAGATGACATGTCTATAACTCATCCTCAAAATTTTCCATTACATATAGAGGTTTTGATCGAAAGGCATAGAGTCAAAAGAGCCCTTATTGATGGAGGGGCTGGCCTTAACATATGCACATTGAGTCTTGTAAAATCCTTAGGTTTATCCGAGTCTTGCATTGACCCTACAAAGAAAATCACCATAAAAGCTTATGATGAGGCTGAAAGAGCTTCTAAAGGCATGATTGTGTTGCCCATCCAAGTGGGACCAGTTAAGAAGGAAACCAAATGTCAAGTGTTGGACATGAAATTAACCTATAACATTTTATTGGGAAGACCTTGGATTCATGAGATGCAAGCTGTCCCCTCCACATACCACCAATGCATCAAGTTCCCATACATGGGTGAAGAAATCACAGTTGGAGGAGACTCAAATCCATTTCAATATTGTAATGCACTCAAACCCTTGCATGAATTATACATTCCACATAATCGTGAAGGAGTTGTTCCAAGAATCACCAATGAAGATGCACAAAATCCTCTTCAAGCTAGCTCAACTACATCAACTAAGGGCAAGGAAAAAGTGAGCTACGAGGGTCCAAATGTGATGGAAAGTCCATGTGTGGCACCTAAATTGGAAACAGTGATCTACAAACCTACTAAAGAGGAAAAAGAACAAGCTAAAGCAGATCATTACCAATACATGAGTGAGATGATGAACAAATTTGACAAACAATGCAAGATTAGTTCAAAAGGGGTAGGAGAATATTCAGTTTCTCTATTTGACATGCCCATGTCTCCTAAATCACATGGAAAACCCTCAAAAGAACATCTTCCACATAAGTATAATTCTTATTTTGTGAGGGAAGATAGCAAAGCAACATGGGATAAGGAAGAGGATGATGTCCTCCAATGGCTTTATCATGATGAGGATGGTACCCTAGACACTCCCATGGAAAGAATTCAGCATGTTAATATACAAACAGAACAATATGGAAAAGGATTTGATATTATGCAAAAGATGGGATACAAAGGAAGAGGACCCCTAGGCCAAAGAAATAGAGGATTATTAGAACCTATTGAACCTATTTGGAGGGCAAGTCATGAAAAATCTGGAGTAGGTTTTCAATATAAGGGAGAAAGTTCAAGTCCAATGCATGATTTTCATCCTCAAATAAATGCATTAGAATCCGAAGGAGATAGTGATGATTCTAGGGATTATGAATGGGATACTTTATCAGATGAGTCATGTCAAGATAAAGAAGTCATTGTTATACATACTTATGCAAAAATCCCAAAACAAGATGCTCCAATTAATGAAGAATCTTCTATTCAAAGGCCTAATATAGAACAAGCATCTAGTAGTGGAGCATGGATAGAAACATTTTGGACACCTTCAGAGGAGGGAAATTCAAACGTTAGTTTTAACCCGCTTGTGGCTTTTCCCACATTGTTTCCCGTAGAGGTCGACGAGGATTCAAGCGAAGGGGACTTTGACCCTGCTTCCATGGATCATCTTGAGGAAGCACACATCATAGATCTAAACGATACAATGTATGAACCCTCAAACGAAGTCATGTCCATAAATCCTATTGATGATACCTTACCCAATAATTCCTTAATTTTGATACATCCAGACCTCATTGATTGGGATCAAACTGAACCACATGACTTACTTTACTTCCCAAATGACCAAGCCACAAACCAATACCTCAATGCGGTTGAACCCTCTTTCACCAACGAACTCAATACGGACATGATGACAACAGCAAGGGTCCAATCTCTTAGTCAAAAAAAAGAAAAAAAAAATAAAAAATAAAAAAATGAAAAGTTCTATTGGTGAAAACCCAACTGTGGCACCATTAGAACCAAAAACAATGAAAATAAAAGACGTTTCTTTTGGTGAAAACCCAACTGTGGCACCATTAGAAGAGATATTGGATACTTTGCCTGAACATGAAGAAGAACGGTCATCTATTCTTATAGAACCAACAGAAAAAGTTAACATTGGCACGGAACTAGAGCCAAAGGTTGTACACTTGGCTGCATCACTTACATCTATTGAAAGAGAGGACTTTATCAAATTCTTCCAAGAACAACAAGTAAATTTTGCATGGTCATATGCCGATATGCCTGGATTGGATCCTGATTTCATAATGCATCATATGAATGTTAGACCCGGAGTTAAACCTGTGAAGCAAAAACTAAGGAAAATGCACCCACATGTGGCTCTTCTAGTCAAGGCAGAATTGGAAAAATTGTTAAAGGTGGGATTCATAAGAACAATAGCATATGCTGATTGGATCTCTAACATTGTGCCAGTTACTAAACATGATAAATCTATCCGTGTGTGTACGGATTTCAGAGATTTAAATCTTGCATGTCCCAAAGATGACTTCCCATTGCCAAGCATTGATACCATAGTGGATTTGACAGCAGGTCACGCAATGTAATCATTAATGGATGGATTTAGTGGCTACAACCAAATCAAGATTGCTCTCGAAGACCAAGAAAAGACAGCATTTACTTGCCCTTGGGGTACTTTTTGTTGGAATGTTATGCCCTTCGGTTTAAAAAATGCTGGAGCTACATATCAAAGGGCCATGACAACTATTTTCCATGACATGATGCATACTTTTTTAGAAGATTATGTGGATGACATTCTAGCAAAATCCCACAATAGAGAAGAGCATTTACAAATCCTAAGAAAAATATTCATTCGGTTAGAACAATTCAAAGTTAGACTAAACCCAAAGAAGTGTGCCTTTGGTGTCCAATCCGGCAAGTTATTGGGTTATATAGTGTCAGCAAAAGCCATTGAAGTTGATCCTGAAAAAGTACAAGCAATTCTAGAAATGGAGATTCCAAGAAATATTAGCCAAATGAGGTCACTACAAGGAAAGATTCAATCAATAAGGAGATTTATCTCTCAATTAGCAGAAAAGTGTCACTCCTTCACCAGATTGTTACACAAGGACACTACATTTATGTGGGATGAAGAATGTGATAAGGCCTTCGCTACTTTGAAGACTTATTTGATAAACCCACCTATTCTTATGTCACCTATCAAAGGTAAAGAACTGTTGTTATACATATCAGCCACAGAAAGGTCTCTAGGCATATTGTTGGCACAAGAAGATGAGCAAGGAAAAGAAAGGGCAATCTACTATCTTAGTAGAACCTTAATAAAATATGAACTCAATTATTCATTCATGGAAAGAGCATGTCTAGCAGTGGTTTTTGCATCTCAAAAACTAAGACATTATATGTTGATGCATAAGATCAAATTAATTGCCAAGATTGATCCTCTCAAATACTTACTAAGTAAAACTGCCTTAACAGGTAGAATAGCAAAATGGGTCATGATCCTAAGTGAATTTGACATTGAATATGTTGATAGAAGAGAAATTAAAGGCAAGTGATAGCAGATCACTTAGCAAATAACCCAATGGAGTCTACACAAACCATGCAAATTGAATTTCCAGATGCAGAAATTGTCAACATAGAAGCAAAGACATGGAAGTTATATTTTGATGGATCTTACACACAAGGAGGTTCTGGAGCAGGTATATTATTGGTTACTCCTCAAGGATACACCATTCCAAAGTCTTATAAACTCTTATTTCCATGCACCAATAACATAGCGGAATATGAGGCATTAGTCATTGGCATCAAAATGGCTTTAGAATGGAGTATTGCAGAATTACAAGTGTATGGAGATTCCCAACTCATAATCAATCAGGTTAATAATGAATACAATACCAAGGACATAACATTGATGAAATATAAAACCTTGATTGATGGATGGAAGAAGTACTTTGCTTTGATCACATTTGAACAGATTCCAAGAGAAAAGAATAGAGCAGCAGATGCCATGGCTACCTTGGCTTCATTGTTACAAAAACCAGATCAAAATGAGAAGTATGAGTTCTTGGTGGAAGAGTTGGTAAAACTGGCATTTAACCTTCCTGACACCCAAATTGTTGCTCTTTTACATGGACATGACTCTCCTTGGTATGGACCCATCTATACTTACCTTAAAGACCAAGTACTCCCCATAGACCAAACTCCTGCCCAAAAACGTAACTTCATACGCCAAGCCGCCCGTTACCTAATCCTTTCAGACACATTGTATCGTAAGGGTCTTGATGGGACGTTACTTAGATGTCTAGAGGAAGAAGAGTCTAAGTTAGCTTTACGCGAGGTCCACGAAGGCATTTGCGGGTCACACTCAAGCGGTTTTAATCTAGCTAAGAAAATCCTTCGTCTAGGGTACTTTTGGACAACATTAGAAAAGGATGCTTGTCAATTTGTGAAGACATGCAGCAAATGTCAATATCATGGTAATATGATACATGCACCGGCTCAAGAATTACACCCATTCATTACACCATGGCCTTTTTATCAATGGGGTTTTGACTTGATTGGAATCATATATCCTCCATCTTCAAACGGACACAAGTATATCATCACAGCAACAGAATACTTTACCAAATGGGTGGAAGCAGTTCCATTAACAATAGCAACCGGCAAACAAATTTCAATGTTCATTTTGAACCACATAATTTGCCGCTATGGTATTCCACATGCCATTATTACGGATAATGGGAAACAATTCAAAAATCAGGATATTGATGAACTTTGCATGACATTTCACATTACACATCATTCATCATCCATTTATTATCCACAAGGCAATGGACAAGCTGAGGCAACAAACAAAAATATCCTCAAAATATTAAAAAGATCAGTTAACAAATCAGGAAGAGATTGGCACGTGCAAATAAATCCCGCACTATGGGCTTACAGAACTAGTATCAGAACACCTACAGGAGCCACCCCATTCTCTTTAGTCTATGGAACCGAAGCAGTTCTACCATTAGAAGTTGAAATTCCATCTCTACGGGTTTCATTAAGAGGATTGATCACTGATGAGGATTATAGGATTGCCAGACTACAACAATTGGAATTGTTAGAGGAACATCAGACTCAAGCTTATGAGCATTTAAAAGGTTATCAAAACAGGATTGCACACAATTACAACAAACACATCAAACCAAGAACTTTTCAAGTAGGAGACTTGGTACTAAGAGAAAATCCCAAAAATCAAGTTGAAAGGGAAAAGAAAGGAAAGTGGGAAGCTAATTGGATAGGCCCATTTGTGATAGCGTCATCCTTTGGAACTGGAACATATAAGTTATCAGATTGTAATGGTGAAGAATTACAAGAACCCATAAATAGCATTCATTTGAAGAGATTCTACACCTAAAACAGATGAAAGAGTATAAAGAGTATCAGATGAGAGAGCATCATAATTATTGTACATAATTGAAAATGGAAAATACCAAAAACATTTGAAAATGGAAAATCCAAAAACATTGGAAAAGAAGAAAGATCAAAAAACAGTGGAAAATTGAGCCTGAAGAAAGCAAAAACATTTGAAAAACTATCTCTTGGTGAAAACCTAGCAAATAGGCGCCAAGGTGATAATGAAAAACAAAAAAAAAAAAATATATATATATATATATATATATATATATATATAAAATGAAAAAAGGAGAAAAAGTGCCTTGGTGAAAACCTAGCAAATAAGCGCCTTGGTAGCAAAAAAAAAAAGAGAATACCCAAAAGTGAAAACTTGGTAACAAGCGCTTTTGGTTCCCTTAAGTCATTTCCTTCCTAGCCACATGTGTATATAATGCATCTCATCATCCCATTTGTCTAAACCTTCATTGCATCCGTCATTTGTACATAGTCATAATAACAGTTTGTAGCACCATCCTTTGCATTGCCTAAAGTTGTCAAAATTGATACATCAAATACTTGGGGGCAGCATAAACGGATTGGAAAGTGGGTACCTCAAAAAGGATTCATATGAACAACATTCAGTCACAAGCAGAAAGAGATCAACATTTTCAGAAGAGAGATCAGATTTTTGTAAACCTTGGATTGATAACAAAAAAAAAAGTTGACTACCACAACAAAATTCTTGAAGCCTAAATTGACTTATTATTCAGGATTAAAAATCAAAAATCATGTCATGATCAAACACTTGGAAATATATTTTGTTGAAAATCAGAAAACAATGCAAAACACTTAGATAGATTCTTTTGAAAAGTTGGTTAAAAATCTGTTTACTTACATTCATTCAATTTGTATCAAGTCTTTTTAGCTCATCAATGATGTTTCGACTAGATTGGCAATGATGGAGACATGATATTTTTCTTGACTATGAAGTGACTGTTTGGAGGAAAATTCATTGCCTTATGAGAATTCATCTAAAGACATGGTCATCAAAGAACCATCGAGGATTATCTTATAAAACAATGAGTTAACCTTTGTTTGTTTACGCAACCGGATACCTTGGATATTTAGATTCTTCATATCTAAATGACAAAATCCACTTGCAACATAGAATCCGACAAAATCGGTATTCGTACTCTCATGATTGTTTTTGAAATCAGTGATAGTCGTATCGATGAGACCGATGGGAAAGCAAAACGGAGGTTACCATATGAGTAGTAAATAAAAAGCGATATTCATATCATCATGTCAGTGGGCAGTGGTGATTGTATCGACTTTCCGGTCCCAAGTGCTCAATGATGAAAATATATCCTCAAGGCATTTATTTGTTAAAAGCTAGTGACACTTAGCTGCATTCATAAAAAGGTTAAATGCATTCTCATGTTAGATTAATTGCATGTGCATTTTTTTTTCCCAAGGGTTTTATTTTCGCATCAAAAAGGGGGTACATGACATCATTAACAGGGTTAAATCAACAAGGACAACATCATTTCAACATCATCTTTTCTACAAAAATAAAAATATATGAGATTATACTTTTTGCATTCATTCCATATCATTAATCATTACATAGATATTATCAAAGAAAAGAAGGAAATAATCATTTACATTTGCATACAGATTGCATACATACAGATTGCATACATGAGAAATAACATATCAAAACTGCATCCATACATGAAGAAGAAATGCATCCATTTATCTATATCATACATAAGATACGTTGCATCCATAGCCAATATCCATCCAAAAACAAATGCATTAGATAAACACATATAGAAGCATCTAAAGGAAATCTCATATATCATCAAGTAAAAGCAGGAAAGATCATAAATGTTCTCATATCACACGTCTACTCATAACTCAATATATCAAGTATAACAATGATGTCATAAAACTCAACTCTATAATCGCCCATCAACAGGGGCATCAATGTCAAATAAGTGTCAAAATACAACTGGAAAGGTGACACCAAGGTCACAAGACTATGGTACAATATCAAGTATCTCAGCATCAGTACATAAATGATCAATAAGAGCACTCATAGCTCATCTCTCGTCACCACTGGGAGGAGGTCCTGGAGGAGGCTGTGATGGAGGCTGCTGAGGAGGTGTCTGACCAACCATAGCAACAAGGAGAGGAACCAAGGGAGCCAAACCCGATACCAACTGCTGAATCATAGATGACATCTGTGACACCTCTGTCCATAATGCTCCCACATCTGCTCGTAGCTGGGTAGTACTAGAGCTCTCTCCAACCTCATAGGTACTCTGAGGATCACCTGTATCTATAGGAGCTTTTCCCCGATCACGGGAAAAAGCTGCTGGCATCTGCTGTGCACCTGTATCCTGACCATCCACAGTAGCCTGCTGTAATCCTGCTCTCGTATCCTATCCTGTACCTGGATCCTGTCTAGCAGCCCTCACATGATCCTGATGATCTATCCTCTGTCTCTGTGCTACTGCAGGACGAGGAGGAGGAGGAGGTGCCTGTACCTGTGCATCTCTCGCTCGTCCTCTGAGCCTAATCACTGCCCTACCTCGGGGTCTACCTCTGCATCTCCTCCCACCACCAACATCATCACCATCATCATCTCGCCCAGGTACTGGCTCTGCAGGGTCTGTAAAGTGAGGCATCGGATGCTCCATCAACCAAGCTAGATACTCCTGTGTGACTCCGACATCTCTGATATGTAACCTCATGTCCCAATCCATATAACCCAGTAATGATATCTGCTCTATAGCATCATCATATGAAGGCATGTGACCCCAAGTAGCACGCTCTGCACTAGAACGAGCATATACTGCAGATCCCTGAGGCATAGGCTGAATCCGCCCAAACTGTCGTAGTACTCTCCCTGCCAAGAATCTCTCCAGAACAAAGTCGATCCTGCCGATCATCCATCAAAGAGCAAACATATATGGTAACTCCAAGCTATCCTCTCTCCAATCCTCGACCTCAACATATGGTCTCCAATAGACCTCATCCATGTCATCAATCTGCCGTTGCCAATACTCCAAGTGACCCAAGTGATGTTGTGTCACCATACCAGTATACTGCCATGCAAAAGGATATCCTAGAGGATGATCTCGATCTGATATAGGACGACTGACTGGTAAGTGCTCCCATATCCACAACTGTAAAATATGAATTCCAGTAGATAATGAGGCTAATCTCCTGTAAACCACCTCATGCAGATCATGATAAAGCTGTGCCAGCACACAAGATCCCCAGTCAAAGCGTCGAGGATGATGTAGCAAATCCTCGATAATCCTGCCCCATCCCACTGAAAATCTGCGACCTCGCCGATCAGGTAATAAAACACCACCAATGATAGCACCTAATAAGGCTGGTAAAATAGGAAATGAGGCAAACTAAGGCCATAAGATACAATCATCACCAATAGACGGATCTCTGAATACTCGTCGACAATAGGTCCCGTCATAGACTGCATCATAATATACTATCTCTCCATGAGTCGGGATCCGTAGCAATCTGTAAACATCCTCAGGTGTAATAGTCATCTCGCCCTGTGGTAGCCAAAATGTGTTTGTCTCAGAGTGCCAACGCTCTGCGACAGCAGTAATCAAACCTCGGTTCATCTGGAACCGAGGAAGCTCTAGTACGCATAGTAAACCGCAGCGCCTAATCACTTGCCTCTCAGCGTCAGTCAACTGGGTCCTAAGCTCCATCACCCAGTGTGGTACAGTCCGAAGGTGCAGCACAGGGACATCCTCCTGTTTAATCAAAGTAAGGGAACCACATGAGTAACTTACTATCAGGAAATCAAACAATCAATCATGGTCATCCATTTAAATATACCTATCAGACTTACTAATCCTAACTCTAAGCATTGAGGAAGGACGATCCTAGTTTTATGTCTCTAAGAATTTGAGCATAAAATGAATGGACATTTAGATCCATGATCTATCATTCGTGATGAAGATTGATTAACCTTATTCTTCGATATTATAGTTACCTATGTCCTAATTCGTTGTTGAAATCAAACAAAGGGAATACCCTAACTAAACATTTGATTGAATTCATTGACGTGATCGATATCAATCAAGTTGACGCAATCGAGCAATCAGACGTCTTAGAAAAGTTTGAAATAAACAAATTTTTTCTTACGTGACTTTTCTTTCTGGCGTCATTTCTTTTACCAGAGGCGACATTTCTTTGTTCAAACGCGTGATTTTATTCATCCGCGTGACTTAATTTCACGGAGGCGGTATAAGATTTTCCGTAGGCGACATCTTATTATCACGCGACACCTGATAAAAATGTTTAAAACCTAAGCGACATTAAATTATCCTTAGGCGACACAAGATTTTCTAAATGCGTGAGAATACCTAAGGCAGGCGACATCAAATTTACTGAAGGTGACATTTAAAATTTTCAAGTGATATTAAAATGCACGGAGGCGACATTTCTTTTCACGAACGCAGAATTAAAATTTTTAAAAGCATTAAATAAGGTCATAAATGCAACTTTAAAGACATACGAAAAATTTGAATGACATACCGAAGGACCATCGGTCGCTCTCCGACTGAACCGGCGCGCTCTCTCAAACCAATGCTCGCGATGTGGGACCACCATCGTCTCCAAAAGGCTAAAATCAGAGCTCAAATCTCAAGAAGGAACGGTGCAAATGAATAGTAAAATGAGGGGTTTTACCCTATTTAAGGTGAAATTGGTTCTCATAAACACTTAAAAAAATGCACTTTGAACCTATCATAGGACATTTTCATTAATCGGGGCATGAATCAAACTTGATTATTTCTTTCAAACGGTATCAGAAATCAAAACATATTCCAACTACTTAAAAATCTCTTAAATCAAGGATTCAATATGTTTTATTTCTGAGGGGGCATCAGAGTATCAAATTGGCATCACATCAAAAACATTTACCAGTGGGGCATATCATATCATATCATAGCAGTATCATATCAATTTCATATCAGGAGGCAAATTAATTGCATATCAGTTTCATATCAAATCTGTCATCATATCAAATCTATCAACATATCAGTAATCAATTAACCCAGGACCTTTATCAATGAACCCAGGACCTATCATCAAATCAGGACCCATATCATATCAGAGACATCAGAATCATATCAGCACCATCATCAGAGGCACATCATCATTATCAGGAAGTACATCAATCAGAACGATCAGAGGCATATCAGAACCAAGGACCTGAATCAGATCATCATACTAAGGGAATCTTTGAATCGGTGTTCTTCGCACATCGACTCAAAGAGGGGCATTTGTAGACATGGAAAATTGGCAAAGGCTTAAATCGATCAAAAGGTGCATCAAGTCATCAAAATAGCATGAAAAATCGATAAATGGAACAAAGGTAATTTAAATCAAAGGAAAATTTAATTAAATGATTAAATGATTAAATAAGGCTTGAAAAGGAGAAAAACACTAAGAAATTGATTAAATTCAATTAATGACATAGTGGTTGAAAGCAAAAATCAAAATGAACCTCTTACCCTTCATGGCTAAATTTAATTACTTTAATTAATTAATAAATCATAAATCCTCTCAACAAAAGAAAAAAGGAGACAAAATGGACACAAATCACTCACTTTTGTTGAAATGGTCCAGCCTTTTGAAACCATTTAAATGTTTGTCCCCCAATTTAGGGACAAAGCAAAGCCAATTGACCTTACCCAAGCATAACCATGGTTATCTCACTCTACCCCCTACCCTTGGGAAAATATTATAAATAGAAGGCATTTTGAGGCATTATTCATCCACTCCATATCTTTGAATTGCAGCAAAGCTCTTGCAATTTGCATCCACACCACTCACTTAGCATTTTCATTGATATTTAGCTTAAATTGTTGATCATTTTAGAGATTTTCTTATCAAATAGAGCTAGAATTTGATAATTAGATCTAAATTTGCATATCGTATAGCTTAATTCTCATCTTTAGAGTGTCACTAGTGAGGATCATAGCTGAGAGCCTCATTTACCACTTTATTTTAGAGAACCATGAGATGTTGATAGATTAATTGTGCATTATTTAGATTAGTTTGCTTTGAATAGTGTAAATTCTCTTTAAATCTTGTAATTTCATGAAGGTGTAAATCACTCACACACAATAACCTAGCAGCAATTTGCCTTAGCATATCTATCAATCTTAGATCTGCATCTCACCTCCCACAAACCATCTTGACAACCACCTACAATTGCAGGTCAGATCGTAATCTGCTACCCCACAACAATCAACTAGGGCTTCAAGAGGAACCTACAAACCTAGATCCGTAGACCTAGATCAAGATCTCACCTCACTCTGATACCACCTGATGCAAGGCAAGGGCCAAGAGGGGCCAAACAATGGCACACCCTAATGATCCAAGCCTGCTGAACACATGCGGAAGCAAACAAACACAACAGTGAGAGAGAGAATACAGAAGCTTTCATATATTTTCATCAAATAGAATGATACATGTCAAGTTGTAAGGTCTTCCCGGTTAGAGCCAGATATTACAATGAAATACAGAAGTCCTCAAACATGTGAGGATCTATCAAAATCTCTATTCTTCCTATCTTCTATCTTCCATCAAAACTGCCTCCTAAACTACAACAAAATAACTACATTTATACAAGAGTCTACCAAACTAAGTCGGCCTTCAGATCCACAATCAATTAAAGGAATGGTCAGCTCTGGGACCACACACTTCCCAATGATGGATTCCAACATTAAATCTATGACCCAACATAAATGCACAAGTCAGCCACAATAGAAACTAAAACTAAACCCGCCGGTGAGCAAGGATAATCGAGTAGCAGACAGGCAACACCGAGCGCCAGTGAAACAACCAACCACCCAAGAGATAACTGACCACACTCAGTAATCAACGTAAACTGACCAAATACCAACCAACTCAGTCAAAGAAGGAACTGAGCAACATAGACAAACTCCAAAATGTTTTTGGTGACACAAGATTGCCAAGGACCCGAGATGCTCTTGCATCAATTTCAACATATGTTTTTCACTGAGTTTGAAACTTTGAAAAACACATCAAGCATGAACTACCTAAAAGACAAGCTAGTATCAAAATCTTTTCCCATAGCTTGATATCCCAAAAGGGAATACAAATGGTGAGCAATCTTAAGGTGATCCGGGATACCACTTGGATCGGTCCTTGCACAAAGATTTTGATACGTTTGGGAGTAGATCGGGAAGCCTTTGATTAATAGGTGTCTGATTTGGTCTATGGTTCATCCTATAATACCCCAAAAATGGGCTATAGGTTCATTAACCTCCTACATCTTCAAATTCAAACGAAATCAACATCAAAGTCCTAACCTAAGGCACATCTCCACATTATCGAATCCTAATTGATTTTATCCTAATTCTACAACGGAGAATATTCCTAGCAATATTCTTATTTATCCTCATTAAGTTTGATTTAATAATTATTTGGTGATAAATCCTATTTATCCTAAAGTTTGATTAATTGAATATTCTAAATATCTAATTAATTAGATTTAATATTGTCACTTAATTATTTAATTAGATTTAATTAAAATTATTCCTAAATTGTATTATTTAATTTTGACAATAAATATAAAACCTCATGACTAATTGATTAAATTCTTATTTAATTAATTAATGTCAATTGTCAATTTTTAATAATATAGTTTTAGAATAAAGTTTGATTTAATAATTGATTAACCCATAAATCAATTGTTTTAACTCAAAAATCAGTTAAGTTGAGATTAAATCACTTTATTTTTAAATATTAAATCATGCACAATCAGAAAAGCAGGCAACTAGAAATTAACAATCAATTTTTAAATTAAAACTCAACATTTGATGATGAGTTGAAATTTGATCTAAAACTCTATTTTGAGTTAAACACTGCTTTTGCATGATTTTTGTGAGTTAATTATTCCTAATTTCTTGATAACTCAAAAATCAACCTGAGTTTATCAAGAGTGATTTATGGTTTTTCTCTTGTATCCTCAAAGCCCTGGATTTCTATAAAATCAAGGCTCAGCTCTTCATAATTAGATCATCAATACTCAAATTTGTACAATTACTCTAGTGAATTGGTGATTGAAGGATTAAGCACTTGTGACAGGGGATTTGTGAGACCTTTCATAGTTGATCATAGTTTTTGTATAGTTTCATATCATAGATTTTCATATCATTCATAGCATTCTTAGATTAAATTTGCATTCAATTTCCTTCATATAGCTTAGATTCATACAGTTTTCATATTATCACACAGAAAATAAAAAAATATAGAATAATCTGCATTCATACAGTCTTTCATTCTTTTACATTCAAATCCTTCATTTAGATGTTGCATTGTCACTGATCTCGATTCCAATCTGAGAACATCATACTCGCACCTACTAGAAGGCAATAAATCACCTGGTTAGCTTAGTTTCATTTACTTGCAAGATTTCAATTTTTGCTAACCTCTAATGTTTTACTGAAGTGTTGTGTCTACAGCTAGGTACAAAATTCACACACACATTTCTAGCACCCACCGTGGGGCTCTGAAACAAGTTTCCATTTCTTCTATTTCACTTCTATCTATTTTTCTATCATTTTGTGGTCCATTCTACGATTTCATTCTTTGTCTGTACATTTTTCATACGACTTTTGTCAAAAAGTCGTATCAGAAAGACCCCACTATCATATGACAGTTGATTCTATTGAGGCTCATATCAGAAGCTATACATTATCATTTAGGAGCTTGATTGTCATATGAGAAGACACCCGCTATCATAAAAGTTTCCCGACTGTCGTCTGGAAGGTAACCCACTGTCGTACGAGTTTTAGTGCCAGAATTCAATTGTCATTTTAGCATTTTAGGCAATTTTTCAGAATTTGATTTTTAGATTTGAACTCACAGCTAACCCTAACAATTGAGATCTTCTATTTTTGACTGATATTTGCTGAGTCTGATTGGGAAAAGTGCAACTAAATTGCTAAAATAGGTAAAATCTACTAAGCGTGTTGTGAGGAATTTAGGTATTCTACTATGATCTGATAACACTTCAATTTGGACATAAAAAGAACTCTCACGTGTCATGCTTGTGTGACTTTTAATTTCTTTCACATCATAGACTTCATTTTGGGTTATAAAATGAACATAGATTTGCTTTCTGCATATCTGTTACACATAGTAAATAGGCCCTATGACCACTATTTGTGGATGATCTTGAGAGAGTGGGCTTCTTTCTCTTGTTCACGAATGAAAAGCTCTTCTTGATGAAGGATCCCCTTGTAGGTAGGGAGGTTACTAAGATTGTCTTGCGTTCTACTAGATTTGTGCATCTTCAACTTTTGATTGATACATTCTCTCTCTAGAGAGGTTGATAGATCACAAGCGGTTGACATCATAGATCTTTGTGAGATAATTTTGGTCTTAATGTGTCAGATTAATCTTTCTGCTTTATTTTGGTTAAAAGTGAAAAGGCTAGAGGACTATGCTCTACTCCCTTTTTGGGTAGTATCAGAAACTCGGATCCTTGAATCTGGAACCAGTCTCGATGTGGTATCTTTTGTGAGTCACCTTTAGAGAGGGTTAACCGTAGTGGACATTCTCTTAATTAGGTCAACCACATGGATGAAACCTCAAGTGATAATAGCCATTTTCATCGTGGTAGCAGCACCCGCTATATAAATGTCCTTATGGAGGAAATCTTCACAGGTTTGGTCTCTTGTTGGGCTATCAGATCTCCTTAGCAGCTCCTAAATGATTAAATTCTTGGACTGTGTCAAAACCCCGGTGCATCTAGATTGGAGTTCGCCCTCTTGAGATCACAAAAGTTGCAGAGTCAGACCATTACTACAAACCCTAGTGAGGCCAAATTTTCATTTTCTAGGAATATGTGTGTTATTGAGAAACTTTTTGGAATATACACAATTAGCACTTCTAGGGATTAGCACATTTAGTCACTTGATTGTTCATGCACAGGGTTGCTTTGTCCCCTGTTCATTGTTTTTAGACATGCTTGAAATCACTTGCATGTTGTTCTGCGTGCTTGCTTATCTATTTGGTTATTGAAAATGAACGATCCCAGAATAATCTTCAAACTTGGACAGAAAAATTTGCAAACAATCTGAAACTAAAAACCTAAAATTTGCAAAATCTGAATCAAAATACCTTTCTGGAGTCAAAAGTTGTCTCACAGGGTCAGATTTTCATATGAGTCTTGAACAAAAGTCATTTCACAACCCCTGTATTGTCGTACAGTATCCAATATTGTACCGTATGAGTGTTGTCACTAGAAATCAAAAGAACAATTATCCCTAGTAGCAATTGTCATACGAGTCTTGCAATTGTCATTTGAGAGCATACCCAGAGTTGTACGAGCCTTCAGAAACTCATTTGAGAATTTTCAAAAAGTTGTCAAAGATTGGTCAAATTTGTCAAGAATCTAGTTTTTACAGCCTATTTCTAGATTCTGTCAAAATATTCACTATGTTAGGAATAGAGTAGAAACTAGAATGAATTCGATCATTTTCCCAAAGTGGTCTATTGAGTCTGATTTAGCCTTCTGATTTATCGATTTGAGTCTTTTTCGTCTTGTGTCAAAACCTTGTCAAAATTATCTTCAAATTTAGTCTTCTTACAAAATGACTAAGTGTTGTGAGCTCATGCCCACCATCTTTTGGGCATCTACCCATACTACTATGGCACAATATCCTTCATTTACATCTGATCTAATCTTCAATCAATTCAATTGTGACAAGGTTACATCATTCAATCTTCTTGAATCAATTCATTCTTCAATTGTCTTCATCTTATTCTTTTTCTTCACCCAAGGTTAATGGTGGAAACTAGAGCTTTATCACACAAGAAATCTAGAGAAGTATCTCATACTTTGCCTTTGTCTACTCACATAGGTCCAACCTTTGATGAACTCTACAATTCAGGTCTTTATAAAGATGACGGTCTTGGCAATCTTTGATTAAAAGCTGGTTACATACCCCCTCCATAGACTCACAAAGGTAATCAACAAACTCCACATCAATCTATCCCAGGGAGTCCTAAAACTCCTAACATGTCTCACAGAGGGACACATCATGGGTCTCAAGGACATCACTCTCAACATGGTATGGATCAAGAACCCACACCTTCTGAAATTGCTCGATATCAAAATGATGATGACTTCAAGAAAATGATGAGGCATTTCTTGAAAGAAGATAGAGAGGCATACTTTCTAGAGTTAGCTCATCAAGGAGCTAAACTTCCTCCAAACTTTAATATTGAAAATATCATTATGCATGAGGAAGAAACCCCTATCATGGATATGATGAAATAGATGCATTTCATGCAAGTCAAGCTTAACAAACTAGAGAAAGAAAAGGAACCTAAGGAGTTCTCCATGGAGGCCCTATGCCCTTTTCCATTTGATAAGGACTTGTACATGCCACCATTCTCTAAAAGAGTGGAAATGCCTAAATAAAATAAGTATGATGGAAACTCTGATCCTCAAGATCATGTCAGAGAATTCTGTACTCAATCTATAGATTTTATGCACGAACCAACCTACTTAATGTGTCTCTTCCCTTGATCTCTGGGAGGAGAAACCATTCATTGGTTCTCTAGAATGCCTCCAACTATTAAAACTTTTGAGGAGTTAATCAAACTATTCTATCAATAATACTCTTACAATATCTAGCATCTGGTCACCATGATTGACATCTGCAATCTGAAACAATATCTAGGAGAACCATTCCTAACATTTCTCAAGAGATGGAGGAAGAAATTTTCTCTATATGCTAGACCCATTCCAGAAACTGAGAAACTGGAAATCTTCATCAATAATCTTGTTCCAAAAATCACTAACAGTGTTGTTGATACTATCTGTGCCCCATCTAAGGCACCCACTTTCAATCTCACTATTGGTACCCAAGCCATCAAAGCTTCTGAAGCTAAAGCAACAGAGTCTAACAAGAAGTCATTTGATTATAAACCTTGGGCTACATATCCTAACTGCAAATTCACTCCTCTTGGAGAGTCCTTGGAATCTACCATGAAAACTCTATTGGCTAATAAAATCATCTACTTGCTTGAGATAAAAGTCTTTGATCCTGAACCTAAACCAAAATGGTGGAGAGAGAACAATTTATGTGACTTCCATCACAATAAGGGTCATAAGACTAATAACTGTGTTCACTTGAAGCACATCATACAAGACAAAATTGATAATGGAGAAATCATGATTGACAATCATAAGAGCAATAATGATCAGACAGCATTCACGGAACCATTTTTGAAACATGGTAAAGAAGATTCTTCTTCTCAGCCTAATATGGGTGCTGAAGTCAATTATGCCTACTCTAGAAACAATTTTGTTATCAATATGGTTGAACCGGGTCTATCTAAGCATTGCAATGTCATCACAATTATAAGAAAAGATAGAGAAAACCTATCAACTAATGCAGTTACTCGATCACAAGCTTAGGTGCATCTACAAGGACAAATACCAGATTCATCCAATGTCCCTAAGGTGCCTTTCAATCTTTCATCTTCTCCTAAACTGAAGGTTACATCTAAATCTTCAAATCCTAAAGACACGAGGCCTACATCATACAGTATTGTCCAACAACTCAAGCATACAAATGAAAAAATCTCCATGTTTGAGTTGCTTCAGATATCTCTAGCTCATAGAGCCATCCTAGACAAAACTCTGCTTGAATCTAATGTTCCTAATAACCTTGATTTAGATAGATTCCAGACTATGGTTGATCATCTTACGTCTCCATAGTATATTTCCTTTTCAGAGGAAGATGATAACTCCTTGAGTCATCTACATAACTAGCCCTTGCATATTGAAGTCATGATCCAAAACCATCATGTCAAATGTGTGTTGATAGATGGGGTCACTGGTCTAAACCTTTGTTCTTTTAGCTTGATTACAAAATTGGGATTTTCAAAAATGGTCATTGATCCTAGAAAGAAGATAACTATCAAAGCATACGATGAGCAAGAAAGATCTTCCAAGGGAACAATTGTCTTACCTATCAGAACATGTCCAATCATCAGATATACTATATGTCAAGTTCTTGATCTACCTTTGGCTTACAACATCCTTCTAGGGAGACCCTGGATACATGAAATGAAAGCTATTCCTTCTACATACCATCAGTGTTTGAAATTTCCTTATGAAGGAGTAGAGGTGATGATTCCAGCAGATCTATATACAACTTGCAATGCATTGAAAGAAAGTGTTGATAAACTTGTTCCTAATAATAGAGAATCTTCCACTAAGCAGCTAGACGTTGCTTCAACATCCACGATGGAAGACATTGCTAAAGAGGTTAAAATCAAAGAAAATGGTATGGGAGAATATACTATAGAGCTAGTATTATCTTTGACATATCTCCCTATCTCACCTAATTCCTATGGACAAACTCTAAAACAGTCTAAAAAGGAGTCTAAAGAACCTTTTGAGGCATATAAAGAAAATTTTGTTGCAGAACAAGTGTCCAAACAAGAGTTTGAAGAGGATGAAGCTATGCTTGCATGGCTATACAAAGATGAACCTGAATCTCAAATTGTTCAAAAATGTGACTCTAAAACACCAAAGATCCCTTCTAAGTCATATGGCCTAGGAGACAAATTGATCACAAAAATGGGATATAAAGGAAAAGGACCTCTAAGACTATAGGGTAAAGATTTTCTGTCACCTCTTGACCATCATGGCTGAGCAAACAAGAATACAACAGGTCTAGAATATAAGAAGAAACCTTTCTATCTTAGTAAGAACTCCCCACATGTTTTAGAATAGATTGAGCCCTCCATAGCAAATCAATTAAAGGGAGACACGACCGAACAATTTGACAATGGTTATTCAGACACCAATGATGAGCTCATTCCTTATGAGCATTTTCCCAAAGAAATCAAAGACTTTCTTGAAGCTTAAGATGATCTAGTAAAAAGAATCAATGTAGTAGAAACACAAGAACCTACTATAAAGTAAGAGATAGTTGCACCACAAGAACTAGCTAATCTCAAAGGCAATCAAACAGACAAAGAGGAAGGTGGCAGCTATTCTGAGATAGATTCTCATGAGTATGAATTCAAATCAGAATCTGAGGGTAACCCTTCTTGGGGTATTCATCCTAACTTTACTCATGTTCTTAAATTCCCTAGAGGCATAGATGAAGAATCTAATGACTATGAATGGGGAGCCATTCCAGAAGAAGATGAGCTTATTACAGAGAAACATGTTGATGTTATTCACCAATATGCACCTAAACCCAACAAAAGTCTAGAGCAAAATGATGAACTTAACGAGTCTAATCCACCGATGGCTGAAGTGGACTCCCACAATGACATTGAGCCTATTCACGAATTGAACATCTTAAGTTGTAATATCACCTTTGAACTCAAGCATCAGGTTAGGACCAATGATGATAGATCCATATCTGTAAACACTCTTTCCCAATCTTTCACCACTTTGACTATCCAACATCTTGAACTTCTTAACCAAACCTCTACTAATCTGAGCCAAGGTATTTATACCTTTCCAAATGACTATGCCCTTTCTTGCTACCTCAATGCAGTTGAGCCTATGAGGACTTCCATTAGTGAACCAAGCATTAGCATGATGGAGTCGAACATCAAGTATATTATTCAAAAAAATAAGAATAAAAATAAAAATAAAAGCAGTTATGAGGGTGAAAACCACTTTGTGGTAGTCTCAGAACCTAAAAAAGTAAAAATAAAAGACATATCTAAAGGTGAAAACCTCTCTGAGGCACCTAAGGATGAGATATTTGATGTCCTTCTGAGTCATTTGTATGATAGATCTCCAGGTCTAATTGAACCCACTCAATCTATCAACTTGGGAATAGCAGAAGAACCACAGTTGATCCATGTAGCACAATCCTTATCAGAAGAAGAAAAACAAAAATTTACCACATTCTTAATAGAAAAGAAGATCAACTTTGCATGGAAATATTCAAATATACCAGGGTTGGATCCTGATCTTATAATGCACCATTTATCTATAGCTCCAAGAGTCAAACTTGTTAAGAAAAAATTGAGAAAGATGCATCCACATGTTGCACTCTTGGTCAGAGCTGAATTAGAGAAACTATTAAAAGCCAGATTCATCTATGTTATTGATTATGTTGAATGGATCTCTAATATTGTACATGTTTCAAAACTAGACAAATCAATCAAAGTGTGCACAAATTTTAGAGATGTAAACAAGGCATGCCCTAAGGATGATTTTCCATTACCTAACATTGATATGATAGTGGACATGACTGCGGGCTTTGAGATGTATTCTTTAATGGATGGTTTTTCTAGATATAATCAAATAAAAATTTCTCCAAAAGATCAAGAGAAAACTACTTTCACATGTGCGTGGGGTACCTTCTATTGGAATGTCATGCCATTTGGGCTTAAGAATGCTGGTGCTACATATTAGAGAGCTATGACATCTATTTTTCATGACATGATGCATCAAACTATGGAGGATTATGTTGATGATACTTTAGCAAAATCTATGATAAGATCTTAACATCTTAATGACTTGAGCAAAATACTAGATAGAATGGAGAAGTTTAGTCTCAGACTGAACCCTAAGAAGTGTGCTTTTGGTGTCACTTCTGGAAAGCTCTTAGGCTACATTATTTCAAAGAAAGGCATTGAAGTTGATCCACCAAAAGTTAAAGCTATCATGGAGATGTAACCTCCCAAGAATATCAGTCAAATGAGAACATTACAAGGGAGAGTACAATCTATTAGATGCTTCATATCTCAGCTAGCAGACATATTATAGCCTTTCACAAAGACATTACATAAAGGTGTGACCTTCGCGTGGAATGAGGAATGTGAAAATAACTTTAACCATATCAAGAAATATCTATCAAATCCTCCTATTTTGATACCTCCTATTCAAGGGAAGCCATTGATCTTATATGTCTCCACAACAAATACATCATTGGGGGAATTACTAGCACGGCATGATGAGAATACAAAGGAAAGAGCTATATACTATATCAGTAGAACATTGGTAGCATATGAGAAGAACTATTTAATTATTGAAAAGGCATGTCTAGCTGTGATCTTTGCATCATAGAAACTAAGACATTATATGCTAGCTCATACCATGCATTTGGTAGCTAAGATTGATCCATTAAATTAGCTACTAAGAAAAGTTGCTCTCATAGGTAGACTAGCTAAATGGATCATGCTCTTAAGTGAATTTGACATTGAATATGTTGAAAGAAAAGCTATCAAAGGACAGGTTATTGCTGATCAACTAGTAGATGCACCTTTGTTTGATGACACTCCAATGCAAATGGAATTCCCAGATTCTTCTATCATGAATCTTTCTTCTAGAGAATGGAAATTGTTCTTTGATGGGTCTTATACATAGAATGGATCTAGAGCAAGCATGTTTTTTATCACTCCTCAAGGATACTCCATTCCTAAGGCATTCAGAATCAATTTTCCTTGCACAAATAATATTGTTGAATATGAAGCCCTTCTTAATGGTATGAAAATAGCAATTGAGTGGAGAGTAACATAATTACACATTCATGGAGACTCACAACTTGTAATACACCAAGTCAATGATGTGTATCAAATGAAAGATGAAAAGCTCATTCCATAAAAGAGAATGGTAGATGATCTAAAGAAATACTTCATATCTATCACCTTTGAGAAAATACCTAGAATAGAGAATAAGGTTGCCGATGCAATGGCAACACTATCTACTTTATTACAATAGCCTGAACATGAGCTACACTACGAGTTCTTGGTGGAAGCACCATCTTATCTTGCATATGATTCCCCTAAAACCCACAAGATTTGCATTGTTGTAGGTCATGATTCATCCTGATATAAAAACCTTTTCTCTTATCTCAAAGACCAAATCATTCCCAATACCTTTAACCACCATGAAAAGAGATACCTTATCCACAATGCATCCCGATATGTCATCATTGGTCACGATCTGTACAAACAAGGTCTAGATGGTATGCTACTAGGATGTTTAGAACGGGAAGAGTCTCAACGTGCATTAGAGGAAGTCCATGATGGTATTTGTGGGTCACACTTGAACGGTCTAACACTAGCCTAAAAACTTATTAGGGCTAGGTACTATTGGCCAGAAATGGAGAAAGAGGATATCAAGTTTGCTAAGAACTATCAAAAGTGCCAAGTACATGGAAACTTAATTCATGCACTAGGGAGAGATCTAATAATGGGTAGAAGTAGTTGCTTTGACTCAAGCCACTGGAAAACAAATTTCAATGTTCATCTTGAACTACATCATTTGTCGGTATGATATTCCACATTCTATAGTCACAGATAATGGTGGACAATTCAAGAACAAAGACTTAGATGATCTATGTGCTAAATTCAAGATTACACAACCTTGGTCATCTATATATTATCCTCAAGGGAATGGACAAGCAGAGGCTTCAAACAAGAATCTATTGAAAATCTTGCACCAAACAGTTAATAAAATAGGAAGAGACTGGAACCTCATGATCAATCCAGCTCTCTAGGCCTACAAAACAAGTATCAAAATGCCTACTGGGGCTACACCATTCACTTTAGTTTATGGGTCTGAAGCAGTACTATCTATTGAGGTTGAAATCCCATCACTAAGAATCAGAATGCATGGTCTAGTAACTGATGATGACTATAGAGTGTCTAGGCTGCAAGAACTTGAACTACTAGATGAGTGCAGACAAGCAGCATATGATCATCTTAGAGTATATCAGAAGAGAATGTCTAGAGGCTACAACAAGAAAGTCAGGCACAGAGAATTCTAGGTTGGTGATCTAGTCTTGAGAGAGAATCCTAAAAATCAATCACATAGAGAACACAAGGGGAAGTTTGAACCCAACTGGCTGGGTCCCTTTGTTATCACTACTACTTTAGGCTTTGGAGCCTATCAACTCTCAATGACTGGGACAGCTCTGAGAACCAATCAATGTTCTCCATCTGAAGAAATTCTACACCTAAGGCATTCAGTCTATGGTAAAATGTCCTGAAAATTTTTTAAAAATTGGAAAAAGTCCTAAAAAAATGAACATCTTGGTGAATACCTAGCAAATAGGTGCCTTGATGATTCACAAAAAAAATCAAAAATATCAAAAGTACAAAAAAAATTGAAAAAATGAAAAATACAAAAAAATAAGAAAAAGAAAAAGTGCCTTGGTGAAAACCTGGAAACAAGGGCCTTGGTAGAAAAAATAGAATCTCTGCCAAGATGGTGACAACCTAGAAAATGGGCACCACTTGTTTCAAAATGCTCCATCTATCAGTGCAATCTTGGTCTTTCCCAGCTTTCAGTCTTGCTTTAGTTTTTACATATCTCCCGGTTTGTTTCTGCATTCCTATTTTCAATAAGTCAGTTTGTACACCAATCTATTCAAGCATCTGTATCCTATTAATGCTCAAACTTGGGGGCAATCAATGTCATATCCTATGGCCTCCAATGTATCTTAGACGTGTCATATCCAGTCAGAGTCCTTTGAAGCTTCATCCGAGTCATTCAAGTTTGTCTCCTCTCCAAAAAGGATTTTGCATCTACAACAATGCAATCAAACACAAATTGAAAACAATCTATGCTTTTACATGCTTTTATCTCCTTGTATGCTTACTGATTCACATTGAGATTCTTGCATATTGTGTCCCTTTGATCTCTTTGATGATGTCCTTTACAGGATTTAGAGAGTGATGACTGGGGGCATGATCTTTTCTTTGTTTTCTGCTTGTATGTGAAAATCTAACAACTTTGTAAATTCTGGATTGAAATGATGTCTGTCTGTAAGACCCTCTATCTTGTATTGGATGGCCACAAGTACCTCAACCATTGATACTCAAAAAATTCAAGGAATTTTGATCTAACTATTGTCTTTTTGAGAAAGTTCTTACTCCTACTGTGAAACATGATCTTACCTAAGGATGTGAATGATAAAGGGTCACTACGGGTAATTCACACTAGATTTACAATGATCTCTTGACTGCTTGATGTGTTTATTCCACAAGGCATATTCTTGTCATCATGACATCTGTGTTTTGATGCTTATACAAATTGCTATATCAAAATGGACATGATATTTAGGTCATCCTGGCATTTGTGCCTTGGTGCTTATATCTAATCCGACATTCCAAAAATAAAATCAATATTCATATGTCTATGGTTGTCTAACCAGTAGGCATTGTATTAATTCTTGCACATACAAATCAATATTCATATATTCATAGTTTCCTAACTAGAGGATGTTGTATTGATTTATCCGATTACCTAAAAATTTCAATGATGACAACAAATCAACACATGATCAGTGAATAGGTCCTAGGTCTTAGGATTGCATTTCATTTTGCACTTTGCATGATTGCATGATCTCACAAATTGCTTGAACACTTAAAAAATTCTCCTAAACTAAACTTAAACTAGAAACAAAGAGCTGAATCTCACACAAAGGTTTGACATCACAGAATCGCAAGCAGTCACCATCCTAGGTTAGACATCCTTTTTGACATAAGACTGAGTACTTGTCTTCATCAATATCTACAAAACATATCATGTGTATCATTGCATTTACATTACATATTCATGATCATTTTATCTATTGCATCTACATTCCATACTTTTTCATACATTTTCCATAATCAATTACATTTGCATAACATTCATACATTTGAAAGAAACCATTGCATTGCATAAATACATACATACATTCTATACTATCTATAGCATTTACATCACATGATATCATCATAAATTAAAACATGATAAGTACACATGAAGTCACAACCAAAATCTTGATCTCATATCATATAACTCGAACTAGTCAAGGGTGCACTACTGGCACAAAGTACAAAAGAATGAGCTCATGTGAGCTATCAGTAGTCAGAATAGTATACATGAACAAAAGAGTGAAAATATCAGAATATCTAGACAGATCAGTTGTCTACTTGATCCTTTGCATTTGGTGGAGGTGGTGGTGGTGCATCAGGCACTGCCTCGGCTCTAGGTGCCCTCGCTCCCTCTGAAGCTATCATATACTAAGAGTATGTGGGTACTCTCTAAGTAGCAGGTACAATAGTATAGTATGCAGCAACATAATAAGCAGCTCTCAAGGTTTGATGTGTCACCTATGAATGCAATCACTTGTTCTCCTCTTGGAGCTCAAATCTCTATCTATCAGCCTCAGTGAATCACTCCGCCCACTGAGCACTCTGTACCTTCAGGTCCCTGACCTATAATCTTAGTCGTCTAATAATCTCCTAAGGAGTCAATGGTACACTAGGATCTACATCTTCCACAAGCATAACAGTATTTATCATTGGCTTCTCAATGGTCTCTACTCTCTGCACCTTACGATGTCTAACCTCAGCACTAAGATCAAAACTGGTATCACCCTGTAAGGGATCCGAACCAACACCCACATCTTGCTCTGCACCCGGTACCTCATCTGCTATGCCCACACTGCCTAAAGTGCCACTCTCTCCTCTCGTCAATCTCCTATGTAAAACTATAGGTCTGCCTACTAAAGAACTAGAGGGACGAGGTGGTCTCATCCATCCAGATGGTCTCTGCAGAGGTGTCAATATTGCTCTCGGCCTCGAAGGTGTAGGCTGGGGCATATGTACCTATGTCCATCTATGTCCTTGACCAATCGGAACCTATGCACCTGTGACATCCATGGCCTCCTCCATGGAGGGTATCAACTTTGTAGGATCAAAAAATCTATGTATAGGATGCTCTGCAAGCCATCCAATGAATCCATCTGTAACCCCTGCATCTGGCACATCTACTCGATACTCCCAATCTCTGCCAATGATACCATTGTACTCCTGTGTATAGAGAGCATATGATAATCTAGGGGCCCATCCTAATTTGAGCTCTCTATGGATTCATGCATAAGCTGCAAGCTCCTCTAGCACATCTTGAATGATGTCATACTTCCTCCATACTCTAGTAATTAGGAAGCACTCAATAACAGTAGTAGATTGTCCAATCAGTACATGACTCTGATAGAAATAATTAAACTACTCCCTCGTAGTGGGCTAGGCCTCTATCAGCAAGTATAGTCTCCATACTACAAAATTAATATCATCAAGACACCACCTAAAGTACTTTGTGTGACCCATGTGCACCTATGTAACATAACTAGAGTATATATATATGACCGGCTCCTATGGTTGGCGTTGTGTCTGACACACTAGTCTACAAACTAGGATGTGCTCCCAGGCCCATATCTGAAGAACTAATGCACTGGAAGCAAAAGACTTGTTCTCCTGATACATGATCTCGTGCATCTTTGAGAACATATGTGCAAGCATGCACTGACCCCAAGCTAACTCAGAAGGAGTGGCCATCAATCGTGCCACCATCAAGGCCCAACCCATCAATAGACCATTCTACTGATGGTCAGACATGACGATACCTCTTATCATGCCTGCTATGATACACTCTAATCTATGGGTCTGCCCATAGTGTTGCAATAATAATTCCCAAGAAATAGAACCAGTAAGTTGTGTATCATCTCCAAACAAACATCTGAAGGCATGTAATCCAGACTGCCCCGAACTCACATAATCTTGATGAGGACCATGAAATGGAATATGCAATATCCTATATACATCCTCAAGTGTGACAATAATCTCTCTAATAGGTAGATGGAATGTCTGGGTCTCTGAATGAAATCAATCTATCAATGCAATCAACAGTCCATGGTTAACCCTAATCTCAGGCAACCGAATCAGATAGTCAAATCCACAGGAAGCAAGATGTACCCTCATAGGGTCAAGCAGTGAAACACAGTCTCTGAGTCGTAGGATGCAAGATGCACACATGAACATCAGGGTATATAACCTACATGGAATAAAAATGGGGAATCCTATCATTAATTTGGTTGAAAAATAGGCTAACAGTATAGAAATTCAAAAGTTCACTATCTTAGAAGGTGCATTAAATGCTCAACAATTAGCCTAAGGAATTAGAAAATCAAAAATTTTGACCTAAAAATAAGTTTTAAGCTCACTGTTTTCCATACGACAATGCAAACTAGCATCAAAACTCATGCGAGCTTCAGCAGGGTCCCATACGACAAACCATGCATATACGACTTTCTAGGTCTCACCGTATGATAGATGAGGGACCCAGCGAAATTTCGTATGACTCTTGGGTCCCTCTCAAATGAGTTTTAGGGGGTTCTGATACGACACTCTATAGGACATTGAAAAGTCATACGAGTCACAAAAGACAGTCGTATGAGGTTCCATGCATGCGAGAATTGAAAAATTGAAACGTACGAAAAATAACCTAAAAATGCTACAAACATGAAAAAATGGAATTTACAAAGAGGCACAGAGGTCCACTTACCGGATATCCATACTGCGGAGGTCGTTGATGTCTCTGGCTGCACTCAAATCAATGGGAAGAGATAGGTACCTTCAACTCAACCATTTTCTCACTTAGAGGGCTCCACAAGGTTTCAAAAGTCAAATGTGAATAATGAATTGAAAATGACCCTTTTGGTCCTTATATAGCTTTTGACCTAATTTTCAAAAGTGCTCCGTTTTTCACAAAAATTGCACCCCTGGTTAATTTTGACGTTCTAAACCCATTTTCGGGATCAAAATCAAAATATGAGATCATTTAATATGTCAAAATTGCAATTTAAAATTTTTAGACCTAGGATGGTCGACTGCTTATATAATCAACCTTCAATCATCACAGAAATCCAGAATTCAACTTAACTGATTATCTTACATCAAACTATCAAAATTTCAACTTGGTCAACCATGGTCAATTCATTGTCAAACCTAATCAAACTTGGTCTCCAGGACCTCCAAACAATGCAAAACACATTTTTAAACGTATACAACCACTTCTCAAATCAATTAACATGCTTCTAAACCATTCAACACTAACTTTTCTTGTCATATTTCAATTTTAATCTTGAAAGGGGCATGATATTACACATCATTTAAAGTTTGTAACTCTAATTTTGTCAATCAAAATTCTTTCCTCAATGATCAAGACAACAACCACGTCTAGTTACTGATTCATCTAAAGTCCTCATCGCTTGGGGAAATCTATCATTTCTTGGGGCATATCAGATTCATCAAGATCCATATCAATCTTGTATCCTAAATCTATCTTGTAAACTATATCAGCTTTTCGTAACCAACTGTTCATTAGTGTTATTTTCCTTGGTTCTTCGTAACTAATGGGTTCAAGATGTGATACCAATATGATTCTCTTGGGACAATTAGGTCTAGAATTGATCACTCACTTCTTCACAATCATAAGGTTCAGAATCGAGGGTTTTGACACTTTTTCATAATCACTGGTTCATTGTTGCTATAGTTAACATTATCTTTGGTCAATCAGGACCTAAATCTTAAATCTTTAAATTTTTCAATCAGTTTTTGTCTTGGAATCGGTCAATCTCTCAAATTAGTTTCATACATCTTTATCATACACATATTATTCTTTGAACCACTACGCTTTGCACAGTGATTCAAAGAGGGGCAAAATGTAATACCCCAAAAATGGGCTATAGGTTCATTAACCTCCTACATCTTCAAATTTGAATGAAATCGACATCAAAGTCCTAACCTAAGGCACATCTGCACATTATCGAATCCTAATTGATTTTATCCTAATTCTGCATCGGAGAATATTCCTAGCAATATTCTTATTTATCCTAATTAAGTTTGATTTAATAATTATTTGACGATAAATCCTATTTATCCTAAAGTTTGATTAATTGAATATTCTGAATATTTAATTAATAAGATTTAATACTGCCACTTAATTATTTAATTAGATTTAATTAAATTTATTCCTAAATTGTATTATTTAATTTTGACAATAAATATAAAATCTCATGACTAATTGATTAAATTCTTATTTAATTAATTATTATCAATTGTCAATTTTTAATAATATAGTTTTAGAATAAAGTTTGATTTAATAATTGATTAACCTATAAATCAATTGTTTTAATTCAAAAATTAGTTAAGTTGAGAATAAATCACTTTATTTTTAAATTAATTTATAATTAAATCATGCACAATCAGAAAAGCAGGCAACTAGAAATTAACAATCAATTTTTAAATTAAAACTCAACATCTAATGATGAGTTGAAATTTGATCTAAAACTCTATTTTGAGTTAAACACCGCTTTTGCATTATTTTTGTGAGTTAATTATTCTTGATTTCCTGATAACTCAAAAATCAACCTGAGTTTATCAAGAGTAATTTATGGCTTTAATTTGCACAATTACTCTGGTGAATTGGTGATTGAAGGATTAAGCACTTGCGACAGGTGATTTGTGAGATCTTTCATAGTTGATCATAGTTTTTGCATAGTTTCATATCTGAATAGAGGTAAAATGGAATCACACCTATTCAAATGTATATGATGTATAATGTGTATGGGGGAAATATGAGATCCACTCCTAAATCCAAATTCCCAAAAGAGAGATCCAATTTGATCAACCAAAAGGTTAATACATAATCGAATCAATCTATGGATAATATGAAAGAGAGAGAAAAACCCTATATTTCCCTATGGAGAATTATGCTTGAAATCTGAAATAATTGAAATGCAAGTACTAACCTCAAATTAGGGCAAATTTGGAAAATGCCAATTTCTGATGTCTGTGTGTACTTTTAGGCAATTTTGCAACCTTTTTCAGATTGGAAATTCCAAGATGAAGAAAACCCAGAAATCTTTTGTCTTTCCGCCGGCAGGTAGTCTTTGACCCTCATAAAAGGTCAAAGGCTACATTCTTTATTTGAAGGTCAATTCTGACTTTGTTCGTAGATCTCATAAGTTCATCGAAAAGGGTATCCAAATCTTTGCTCAGATCTGAAATTTTGTACTTGTACCTACAAGAAAATGGGGGTTTTGTTTGTATGGGGGGTTTGCCTCAGTCAAACCCCAATTTAGGAATTAACCTTGAAATTGAATTGAAATGTATTATGCATAAACAAAGCAATTGAAATAATTCACCTCGCTTATGTTGAAGTCCTTGTTGGATTCGAATCCTCAAATCCACAAGTAGGAATGCTTCAATGGATGTAAAATGAATGTAGGATGTCTCAAATCAATGGCATTTGATCTTCAACACCAATCTTGAATAGATCTTTGCATATGAGGAGGCTTGGATGAATGTAGAAGGATGGATCTTCAAGGGGGCTCCAAAGAGATTGAATCCTTCAATGGCTAACAATGGATCTCCTTGATGGATGAATGCTTGAAGGCTTTCTTGAATGCTTGTATTCACTTGCTTTCACTTGAGAGCTTGATGGCAAAAGAAGATGTGAATGAATGGATGTAGGAAAATGAGAGAGGAAGGCCTCATTTTATAGTGAACTAGGGCACAATCCTCTAGAGGGCCCACCTTAAAGAATTAAATCCAATTAGGTCCTAAACTTTAGAAAACATTCATAGATTAAATGCAATTAGAGTATTTACCATTCTGAAACCTGAAATGGCCGACCTGGAGGTGGGAAACAAATATCCCCGAAAACCTAACACCTGGAAATCAAGGAATCTTGAAATTTTGCCAGGGGGTCAAGGACGAGGTTGGAACTGACTAGGTCAGGGTCAAGGTTGATCTTGACCAGGTCAGGATAGAGGTTGACTTTGACCCCATAAGGTCAACTTTGACCTTATGGTCAAAAACCTAAGGATCAAGACCCAGAATGTTATGAAATGCAGATATGAAGTGAAAAATGGGTGCAGAAGGAAGCAGAACAGGGGAAAAGCCAAATACATGCAAAGACCTAATCAAGGTGCTTAACATGACCCCAGACCACTTACTCAGAGGGCTAAATGCTCTTATCATGGAAGTGCGTCCATTTTAAGACGATACAATATCATAGATTTTCATATCATTCATAGCATTCTTAGATTAAATCTGCATTCAATTTCCTTCATATAGCTTAGATTCATACAGTTCTCATATTATCGCACAAAAAATACAAAAATATAGAATAATCTACATTCATACAGTCTTTCATTCTTTTGCATTAAAATCCTTTATTTAGGTGTTGCATTGTCACTGATCTCGATTCCAATCTGAGAACATCATACTCGCACCTACTAGAAGGTAGTAAATCATTTGGTTAGCTTAGTTTCATTTACTTGCAAGATTTCAATTTTCGCTAACCTCTAATGTTTTACTGAAGTGTTGTGTCTACAGCTAGGTACAAAATTCACACACACTCCTCCCAATCAATTTGTACGTGCATGACTCACTTAAGAGCCTAGTTGACCATGCTGAAATAGTAGGGATATTTGTAATGCCCCAAAAATGGGCTATAGGTTCATTAACCTCCTACATCATCAAATCGATCGAAATTGACATCAAATTCCTAACCTAAGACACATCTACATATTAGTTTATCAAAAACCTAATTGATTATCTTAATTCTATATCAGGGAATATTCCTTGAATATTCCTAATTATCCTAATTAATCTTTAATTGAATATTATTTGGTGATAAATCCTATTTATCCTAGAATTTGATTAATTGAATATTCTAAATATTTAATTAATTAAGTTTACTAGTGCCACTTAATTATTTAATTAGATTTAATTCTATTTATTCCTAATTAATATTATTTTATTTGATAATAAATCAAATTTGCTACAAATAATCAGTTGAATTCTTATTTAATTGATTAAAATAAATTGTCAAATTTAATGATATAGTTTTGGAATAAAGTTTGATTAAATAATTAATTAACCCATAAATCAATTATTTTAAATTTAAAATCAGTTAAGTTGAAAATAAATCACTTTATTTTTTAATTAATTCAAAGTTAAATCATGCACAATCTAAAAAGTAGTTAACTTTAAATCAACTTTCAATTTCAATTTGTTAACTTTCTAAACTCAACATCTGATGATGATTTGAAAAAGAGAACTAAACTCTATTTTGAGATAAAAACTGCTTTTGCATGGTTTTATGAGTTTATTTATTCTTAATTTCTTGTTAACTCAAAAATCAACCTGAGTTTATCAAGAGTGATTTATGGTTTTTCATATGCATCCTCAAACCCTAGATTTCTATAAAAATAAGGCTCAACTCTTCATAATACATCCCTCGAATTTGCATACTTACTCTGGCGGATTGACATCTGAAGAATCAAGCTCTTGCACACAAGGTGATTGTGAGATTTTAGTTATTATTTTTGAGGGTTCATAGCATTCATTCATAGCATATCATTGTTAGATTAATTTTCATATCATTCCAAATCATTCTAGATTAGTTTCATATCAAGTTTTTTATCTAATTGCATTCGAAAATAAAATAAAAATAGATTAATCTACATTTCATCTTCACTGCTTTCAATCATTTAAATCCTTTGTTTAGGTGTTGCATTATCACTGATCTCAGTCTAATCTGAGAATACCATACTCGCACCTACTAGAAGGCAGTAAATCACCTGGTTAGCTTAGTTTCATTTATTTACAAATTTCTTTGATTTGCTAACCTCTAATGTTTTATTGAAGTGTTGTGTCCACAGCTAGGTACAATTTTCACACACATTTCTGGCACCCACTGTGGGGCAACCCACCTTTACATGCTGGTTTTGGTTATTTTTTGGAGCTAACCCCCTTGTGCAAATTTTCTTTGAGACTAAAACCCTAAATTTTCAAAGATTTAATTATATCTCCCAAACGTCTTGGAGTTTTGGTCTGAATTTGTTTTTTTAGGTTAGAAACATATCATGGAAGCTTCGAAAAAAAATCAAAAATTTTTGAGATGTTTTGAATTTTTAATAATTTTTTCTTTATTTTTCATAAAAAATTGATTTTTGGAGCAAATCAGCATATTTTTGGAAATTTTTACATTTTAAAAAATGTCTTTAAATTATATAGGGGGTCCATTCTTTGTGTTTTAAATTTGGATGCAATATCATATCTCAAATAGTCGATTTACAAAAACTGGTTTGTTTTAGTAAAATGGGTCTCTAGGGCACAAATGAAGAGATTTTTCTAAAATTTTTACAGTTTTGGAAAGATCTCTATTTTTCATTTCCATTTTTGTGGCTGAAAGCATATCAAAAAAATTATATCTTGTTGACTAGGTCAAATGCAAAAAAATAAAAATTTTGTGATGGGTATGCACTTATTTTTCATATGATTCAATGCATGATATGAGTTGTCATTTGGATTATTTTCTAGTTATTATTAATCCTAATAATTGGTTTTCAGATATAACCCTAGGGCTTGCATAAGTTGAATATATGTTGCATATCTTGTTTGATTGTTTGCTTGTATGCTTGTTGGAGAGTTTGTGACTTGCTTGCGCGGGATTGCTCAACAAAGCTTAAAATTAGGTAAAATATACTAAGTGCATTGTGAGGGACTTCAGGTATTCTACTGCATCTAAAAACATTTCAATTTGGACATAAAATGAACATCTCATGTATCTAGCTTGAGTGCCTTTTCATCTTTCATAAATCACACTTCAGTTTTGGGCTATAAAATGAACATAGATTTGCTTTTTGTATATCTGTTACACATAGTAAATAGGCCCTATGAACACTATTTGTGGATGATCTTGAGAGAGTGGGCTTCATTCACTTTTTTTGCATGCGAAGCTCTTCTTGACGACATATCCCCTTGTAGGTAGGGAGGATACTGTGATTGTCTCACGTTCTACTTGGTTTGGTCCTCAACTTTGATTGGTACGTTCTCTCTTGGTCCCACTTAGAGAGCTCGGTAGACATCGTTGTTGACATTACAAACCTTGGTGAGGTGATTTTAGTCTTAGCATGTCAAAGAATTTGTCTGCTTTGTTTTGGTAAAAGTGAAAAGGCTAGAGGATTATGCTCTACTCCTTTTTTGGGTAGTACCAAAAACTCAGATCCTTGAATCTGGACCAAGTCCCCATGTGGTATATTTTATGAGTCACCTTTAGAGAGGGTTAAGTATAGTGTACATTCCCTTTATTGGGTCAACCACGTGAATAGAACCTCAAGCAGTAATAGCCATTTTCATCGTGGTAGCAACAACCGCTATATAAATGTCTTTGTGGAAGAAATCTCCATGAGTGTGGTCTCTTGTTGAGCTGTCAAATCTCCCTAACAGCTCCTGATTGATTAAATTCTTAGACTGTGTCAAAAACCTAGCGCACCTAGGTTGGAGTTCACCCTCTTGATATCACAAAAGTTGCAGAGTCAAACCATTACTAAAAACCCTAGCGAGGCCAAATTTTTCATTTTCTAGGACTATGTGCATTATTGAAAAACTTTTGAGAACATACACAAGTAGCATTCCTAGGGATTAGCACAATAAGTCACTATTCCTTGTTCATGTGCAAGGTTGTTGTTGCCCTTGTTCATTGTTTTATGATGATTGCTTGCTGCCCTTGCTTTCTATTCTGCGTGTTTGTTATCTACTTGGTCCTTCGAAATGAACAACACTCGAGATGAACTATTACACAGATCTTCAAACCTAGACAGAAAATTTTGCAAACAATCTAAAACTGAAAAATTGCAAATCTGAAGCAAAAATCCTTTTTGGAATCAAAATTCATCCTGCAGTCTCATAAAGTCATACAAGTTTTGCCCAAAAGTCATCCCAGAACCCCTAGATTGTCATACAGGAGCCTATACATTTTCATACGAGTTTTGTCTCAAAATTCAAGCAAGGTCAAACTGTGGTGTCAATTGTCATACAAGCTTTTTCAACTGTTGTGCCAGATCCAACCCAGACTTGTATGAGCCTGGAGAAACTCATATCAAAATTTTTAAAAGTTGTCAAAAAAATCCAAAATTTGTCAGAAATCCAATTTTTACAGCCAACTTCCAGATTCTGTCAAAATATTCATTGTGTCAAGAACAGAGTAGAACAATCAGAGAAATCCAATCTATTTGTCTAAAAGTGGTCTCTTGAGTTTGATCCAATCTTCTAATCTTTCGATTTGAATCACGTTCATCTGGTGTCAAAATCTTGTCAAAATCATCTTCAATTCAGTCTTCAACAAAATGGCTAAGTGTTGTGAGCTCGTGTCTGCCATCTTTTGGGCGTCTACCCATGCTACTAGGGCATAGTATCCTTCATTTACATCCAAACTAGTCTTCAATCAATCCAATCTTGACAAGGTTGCATCATTCGATCTTCTTGAATCAAGTCATTCTTCAGTTGTCTTAATCTTTCTCTTTTGCTTCACCCAAGGTTAATGGTGGAAACTAGAACTTCATCATAGAGAAAACAAGGAGAACAACCCAAATTCTCTTCAGCAGCCTCTTCTATGATTGCTAAAACCTTTCATCAACCCTATGACACTACTAAATTTGGAGAAGATATTCTTGGCAATCTATTCTTGAAAGGTGGTTACGTCACCCCTTCTGCATTAATCCACACAGGTAATCAACCAACCCCACCTCGAACAATTCCTGGTAGTCCTCATAACAACACAATGTCTTAGAGAGGAGGAAGCCAAGGTTCCCAAGGTCACCACTCTAATCATGGTGAAAATCAAGAACCCACACCTTTTGAAATTGCCCAATATCAAAATGATGACAACTTCAAGAGGATGATGAAACACTTCTTGCGTGAAGAGAAAGAGGCATACTTCCTAGAACTAGCCCAACAAGGTGCTAAACTTCCTCCAAACTTTAATGTTGAAGATATCATCACACATGAGGAAGAAATTCCTATCACAGCCATGATGAAATAGATGCATGCCATGCAAGTCAAGCTCAATAAGCTAGAAAAAGAGATGGAACCTAAGGAGTTCTCCATGGAGGCCCTATGCCCTTTTCCATTTGATAAAGACTCGTACATGCCACCATTCCTAAAAAGATTATACATGCCACCATTCCCGAAAAGAGTGGAAAAGCCCAAATATGACAAATATGATGGAAACTCTGATCCCCAATATCATGTCAAAGAATTTTGTACTCAATCCATGGAGTTCATGCACGAACCAACCTACTTAATGTGTCTTTTCACATGATCTCTGGGAGGAGCATCCATTCATTAGCTCTCAAAAATGCCTCCAACAATCAAAACTTTTGAGGAGTTGATCAAGCTATTCTATCAATAATACTCCTACAACATCCAGCATCCGGTCACTATTATCGACATCTACAATCTGAAATAGAACTCAAGAGAATCATTCCTGACTTTCCTCAAATAATGGAGGAAAATTTTTTCTCTATATGCTAGACCCATTCTAGAAACTGAGAAGCTAGAAATTTTCATCAACAATCTTGTTCTAGAAATCAACTACCATTTGTAAATGCAAAATAATACATCCTTTTATAAAATGGTAGAAAATGCAATCAAAATTGAGAAAGTACTTGTACAAAAGGGAGACATATCAATTCAAAAGGACAAGTATGAATCTGGATCTAGTTCCAAAGACAAAGGCAAAAATTGAAACAAGAATAAAGGCATCATCACAGATGGCATTGTTGATAATATCCATGCCCCATCTAAGGCACCCACTTTCAATCTCATTGTTGGTACCCAAGCCATCAAAGCTTCAGAAATAAAAGTGGCAGAATCAAACAAGAAGCCATCTGACTACAAACCTTGGGCCACAGATCCTAAACGCAAGTTTACTCCTCTTGGAGAGTCCTTGGAATCTGCCATGAAAACTCTATTGGCCAACAAAATCATCACATTACCTAAGATCTAACCATTTGATCCTGAACCTAAACCAAAATGGTGGAAAGAGAATGATTTCTATGACTTCCATTGAAACAAGGGTCATAAAACCAATAACTACATACGCTTGAAGCATCTCATACAACACAAAATTGATAATGGAGAAATTGTAATTGACAATCATAGAAGAAATAATGATCATACAACATTCACGAAACCATTTCTGAAGCATAATCAAGGAGATTCATCTTCTTACCCTAATATGGGTGCTAAATTCAATTACGCCTACTCTGGAAACAATGTTGTCATAAACATGGTTGAACCTTGCTTATATGAACATTGAAATGTCATCTCCATTGTAAGAAAAGATAGAGATAATCAATCAGCAAATGCAGTTACTCAATCACAAGCTCAGGCACATCTACAAGGACAAATCTTAAATTCATCAAATGTACCTAAGATGCCTTTCAATATTTCATCTGCTTCTAAACAAAGGACTATCTCTAAATCATCAAATTCTAAAGACACAAGACCAACATCATGCAATATTATCCAACAACTCCAACATACCAAAGCAAAAATATCAATGTTTGAGTTGCTTCGGATATCTCCCGCTCATCAAGCTATTCTAGATAAAGCTCTGCTCGGTTCCAATGTTCTTGACAATCTTGATCTAGACAGATTTCAGACTATGGTTGGTCATCTGACATCACCCCAGTATATCTCCTTTTCAGAGGAAGATGACAATTCTTTGAGTCATCTGCATAACCAGCCCTTGTACATTGAGATCTTGATCCAAAACTGTCGAGTCAAATGCATGTTAATAGATGGTGGCATTGGTTTAAACATTTGTTCTTACAACTTGATCATACAACTGGGATTATCAAAAAATTCCATTGATCCTAAGAAGAAGATAACTATCAAGGCATATGATGAACAAGAAAGGTCTTCCAAAGGAATAATTGTCTTACCTATCAGAACAGGGCCAGTTATCAGAGACATCACATGTCAAGTTCTTGATCTACCTTTGGCTTACAACATTTTCCTAGGGAGACCTTGGATACATCAAATGTGAGCTATTCCTTCCACATACCATCAATGTTTGAAATTTCCTTATGAAGGATTAGAGGTGACCATTCCAGCTGACATATCTACAACTTGCAATGCATTGAAAGAGAGTGTTGACAAACTTGTTCCGAATAATAGAGAATCTTCCACTAAGCAAATAGACATGGCATCTACATCCAAGATGGAATCAATTGCAAAGGAAGTCAAAATCAAAGACAAAGGCATGGGAGAATATACTATGGAACCAGTCATATCTCTGACATCTCTCCCCATCTCGCCTAAATCTTATGGACAGTCTTTAAAACAGCCAAAACAAGAATCTAAGGAACCTCTTACTACTTACAAAGGGAATTTTGTTGCAGAATAAGTGTCCAAACAAGAATTTGAAGAGGATGAAGCTATACTCACATGGCTATACAAAGATGAGTCTCAATCCTAAACTGTTCAAGCATGTAACTCTAAAACACCGAAGGTTCCTTCAAAGTCATATGGGCCAGGGGATAAACTGATAGCTAAAATGGGATGTCCTAGCAAAGGACCCCTAGGAGTGAGAGGAAAAGGTCTCACGGCACCCATTACACATGTGGGTCGACCTGACAAAGATACCATAGGCCTAGGCTATAGAAAGAAACCCTTCTATCTCAAGGGTAACTCTTCTCATGTAATATAACAGATAGAGCCAAAAGAGCACAACAATGAAGTAGAGGAAAACAAACAGGGTGATAGTGATGATTCTGATACTACAAATGTTTTTCCCTATGAACATGTTTCTAAAGACATCCTCGACATGCTCAGAGATGAAGATGAGCCAATGAAAAGGATCAATGTAGTAGAAACACAAGAACCTACTACTACACAAATGGCAATCGCCACACAAGAAGCGACTGATCTTGAATCTAAACAAGAGGAACAAACCAGTGATTCTAAGATAGACTCTCATGAGTACAAATTCCAATCAGAATCAGAAGGCAACCCAGCTTGGGGAATCCATCCAGATTTCACTCATGTTCTTTTAATACCCCAAAAATGGGCTATAAGTTCATTAATCTCCTATATCAACAATTCGAATGAAATCGACATCGAAGTCCTAACCTAAGGCACATCTGAACATCATCGAATCCTAATTGATTATCTTAAATTCTGCATCGGGGAATATTCCTAGCAATATTCCTAATTATCTTAATTATCTTTAAGTTAATGATTATTTGGCGATAAATCACATTTATCCTAAGTTTGATTAATTGAATATTTTCATATTTAATTAATTAGATTTAGTACCTTGCCACTTAATTGTGTAATTAAATTTAATTCTATCTATTATTAATTGTATTATTTAATTTTGACAATAAATCCAATATCCTATGAATAATTGATTAAATTCTTATTTAATTAATTAAAGCAAGTTATCATTATTTAATAATATAGTTTTTAATAAAAGTTTGATAAAATAGTTAATTAACCCATAAATTAATTATTTTATTTTAAAAAATAGTTAAGTTGAGCATAAATCACTTTATTTATTTATTAAATCATAATTATCCATGTGCACATAAAAGGACCAGTTAAACTCAAAATTGGAAGATCAATGCAAGTTGTTAGCTTTTTGAAACTCAACATCTTTTTGAGTTTTAAAGTTGATCTAAACTTCTAATTTGAGTTGAATTGTGCTTTTGCATGATTTTTGTGAGTTAATTATCCTTTATTTAAAAATAACTCAAAAATCAACCTGAGTTATTTGAGTGATTTATGGCTTTTTTTCCCATGCACCTCCAAAGCCCTGGATTTCTATAAAATCAAGGCTCAGCTCTTCATAATTCATCTCTCAAATTTTCATCCAAGCATCTCATATTTTTGCACAATCACGCTGGAGAATTGGAATTGGAAGGATCAAAGCTTCTTGCGAATCAACATTGTTGTGAGATCAAGTTTGGTTTTTACATTCATTTAGATTCATTTTCATATCATTGTTAGCTTACTTTGCATGTTCATAGATCAATTTCCATATTAGCATAGATTCATATCAAGTTTTTATCATTATTATTGCATAGAAAATACCAAAAAAAATAGATTAATTGCATTCAATTTCATATCCATCTTTTGCATTCAAATCCTTCATTTAGGTGTCGTCTAGGTCACTGATCTTGATAACAATCTGAGAACATTAATCTCGCACCTACTAGAAGGTAGTAAATCGCTTGGTTGGATAGCTTTCAATTTTGCATGATTTCGATTATAGCTAACCTTTAATGTTTTACTGAAGTGTTGTGTTTACAGATCAGGTACAATTTTCACACACACAGTTCTTAGATTTCCTAGAGGTCCAAAATCAGAAGATGAATCCAATGAATATGAATGGGGAGTCATTCTAGAAGAAGATGAACTCATCATAGAAAAACATGTAGATGTCATTCACCAATATGCACCTACACCCAATGTAAGTCTAGAGAAAAGTGATGAACTTAACGAGTCTGATCCACCTATTCCCGAAGTGGAATCCAATAATGATGTTGTACCTCTTAATGAACTGAACATCTCAAGTAGTAGTATCACCTTTGATTTCATGATTCAGATCATCGCCAATGATGCCAATACCATGTGTGTTAATATGATTAGCCAATCCCTTCTAGAGCTTACTATCCAACATCTAGAGCTAATTGACCAAATGTCCAAAAATCCAAACCAAGACATCTATACCTTCAAATCGGACTATTCCCTTGCATGCTATCTCAATGTCATTGAACCTATGATGAATTCCATCAGTGAGCCTAGCGTTAGTATGATGGAGTCAGATATCAAATATCTCAGTCAAAAGAATAAGAGTAAAAATAAAAAGAGTTCTGAGGGTGAAAACCAATTTGTGGTAGTCTCAGAACCTAAAATAGTAAAAATAAAAGATGTATCCGAAGGTGAAAACCTCTCTGAGGCACCTAAGGATGAGATATTTGATGTCCTATCAAGTCATTTATAGGACAGATCTCCAGTACTAGTTGAACCCACTCAATCTATCAACATGGGTACAACAAAGGAACCACAACTGATTCATGTAGCACAATCTCTATCAGAGGAAGAGAAATAAGCATTCACTACTTTCTTGACAGAAAAGAAAATCAACTTCACATGGAAGTATTCAGATATGCCAAGCTTGGATCCTAATCTTATAATGCACCATCTCTCTATAGCTCCAGGAGTGAAACCTGTCAAACATTAATTAAGAAAGATGCATCCACATGTAGCACTTCTTGTCAAAGCTGAACTAGAAAAATTGCTAAAAGTTGGATTCATCCGAGTTATTGACTATGCTGAATGGATCTCAAATATTATACCTATTTCAAAACTAGATAAATCAATCAAAGTGTGCACAGACTTTAGAGATGTGAACAAAGCATGCCCTAAGGATGATTTTCCACTACCTAACATTGACATGATAGTGGACATGACAGTGGGTTTCGATATGTATTATTTAATGAATGGTTTCTCTGGATATAACCAAATCAAAATTGCTCTAGAGGATCAAGAGAAAACTACTTTCACATGTGCATGGGGTACCTTTTTTTGGAATGTCATGCCATTCGGCATTAAAAATGCTGGTGCTACTTATCAATAAGCCATGACATTTATTTTCCATGACATGATGCATTGAACTATGAAGGATTATGTTGATGACATCTTGGCTAAATCAATGATAAGATCTAAACATCTTAATGACTTGAGCAAAATACTAGATAGAATGGAGAAGTTTAGTCTCAAACTAAATCCTAAAAAGTGTGCTTTTGGTGTCACTTTTGGAAAGCTCTTAGGATACATTGTCTCAAAGAAAGGCATTGAAGTTGATCCTGCTAAAGTCAAGGCTATAATGGAGATGCAACCTCCCAAAAATATCAATCAAATGAGAACTCTACAAGGAAGGGTGCAGTCAATTAGATGTTTCATATCTCAATTGGCAGACATATCACAACCTTTCACAAAAACATTACATAAAGGTGTGACTTTTGCATGGAACGAGGAATGTGAAAAGAACTTCAACCATATCAAACAATATTTGGTGAATCCTCCTATTATGATGCCTCGTATTCAAGGGAAGCCATTGATCTTGTATGTCTTTGCCACAGATACATTATTGGGGGCATTATTAGCATAGCATGATGAACACAAAAAGGAAAGAGCTATTTATTATATCAGTAGAGAATTGGTAGCATATGAGAAGAACTATTCAATGATTGATAAAGCTTGTCTAGCTTTGATCTTTGCATCACATAAACTGAGACACTACATGTTATATGATACAACACAGCTAGTAGCTAAGATTGATCCACTAAAGTATCTACTAACCAAAGCTTCCCTCACAGGTAGATTAGCTAAATGGGTGATGCTATTGAGCGAATTTGACATTGAATATGTTGAAATAAAAGCTATTAAAGGCCAAGTTATTGCAGACCAACTGGCTAAAGTACCATTGTTTGATGATACACCATTACAGATGGAATTTCCTAATTCATCCATCATGCACATCTCTCCTAGAACTTGGAAACTTTTCTTTGATGGATCTTACACACAGAACAGATCTAGAGCTGGCATACTATTCATAACACCTCAAGGTTACTCCATCCCTAAAGCATTTAGAATCAAGTTTCCTTACAGAAACAATATTGTTGAATATGAAGCTCTACTTAACGACATGAAGATAGAAATTGAGTGGTGCATGACAGAGTTACATGTTCATGGAGACTCACAGCTAGTTATACACCAAGTCAATGATGTGTACCAAACAAAAGATGAAAAACTAGTTCTATACAAGAGAATGGTCAATGATCTCAAGAAGTATTTCATCTCAGTCACATTTGAACATATCCTTAGAATGGAGAAAAAGGTTGTTGATGCTATGGAAACACTATCATCTCTACTACAACAGCCTAAACATGAGCTACGTTGTGAGTTCCTAGTAGAAGCACTATCATTCCCAGCTTATGATTACCCAGAAACCCAAATGATCTGCATTGTTGTTGGTCATGATTCCTCCAAATACAAAAAGCTTTTCTCCTACCTTCAATACTAAATCATACCCGACACCTTCAACCGCCATGAGAAATGATACCTTATTCGAAACACATCCTGGTATGTCATCATAGGTAACGATCTATACAAATGAGGTCTAGATGGTACAATTATTAGGTGTTTAGAACATGAAGAGTCTCAACATGCATTAGAGGAAGTCCACGATGGTATATGTGGATCACATTCCAATAGTTTAACACTAGCTCAACAACTTATTAGGACTGGGTACTATTGGCCTGGAATGGAGAAAGAGACTATCAAATTTGCTAAGAACTATCAAAAGTGTCAAGTACGTGGATACTTGATTCATGCACCATGGAGAGATCTTATTCCCTTTACTACATAATGGATTTTTCAACAATGGGCATTTGATATGATAGGTGCTATTTATCCACATTCTTCTAATGGACATATCCATCTCATTACGGCTACAAACTATTTCACAAAATGGGTAGAAGCAGTTCCTTTGACTCAAGCAACCAAAAAGCAAATCTATATGTTCATTTTGCACTATATCATATGTCAGTATGGTATCCCACATTCTATAGTCATGGATAATGGTGGCCAATTCAAGAATAAGGACCTAGATTCCTTATGTACTAAATTCAAGATAACACAACATTGGTCATCTATATACTATCCCCAAGGGAATGAACAAGCAAAGGCATCAAACAAGAATTTGTTGAAAAAGTTGCATCAAATAGTTAATAAAATAGGAAGAGACTGGCATCTCATGATCAATCTAGCTCTCTGGGCCTATAGAACAAGTATCAGAAAGCCCACTAGGGCTACACCATTCGCTTTAGTTTATGGGTTTGAAGTGGTACTACCTATTGAGGTTGAAATCCCATCACTAAGAATCAAAATGCATGGTCTAGTAACTAATGATGACTACATAGTGTCTAGGTTGCAAGAGCTTGAACTACTAGATGAGCGTAGACAAGCAGCATATGATCATCTCAGAGTATATTAGAAAAGAATGTCTAGAGGCTACAACAAGAAAGTCAGACACAGAGAATTTCAGGTTGGCGATCTAGTCTTGAGAAAAAATCCTAAAAATTAATCACATAGAGAATGCAAGGGGAAGTTTGAACCCAACTGGCTAGGTCCCTTTGTTATCACTACTACTTTTGGCTTTGGTGCCTATCAACTCTCAACGACTGATGGAGAACAGCTATGAGAACTAATCAATGTTCTCCATCTGAAGAAATTCTACGCCTAAAGCATTTAGTATAAAAAATATCCTGAAAAAATTATAAAAATAAGAAAAAGTCCTGAAAAAATGAACATCCTGGTGAAAAACTAGCAATAGGTGCCTTGATGTATCACAAAAAAAATAAAAAAATATCAAAAGTACAAAAAAATTGAAAAAAATGAAAAATACAAAAAAATGAGAAAAATAAAATGTGCCTTGGTGAAAACCTGGAAACAGACACCTTGGTAGCGAAAATAGAATCTCTGCCAAGATGGTGAAAACCCAACAAATGGGTGCCACTTGTTCAAAATGCTCCATCTATCAGCCCAATCTTGGTCTTTCCCAGCTTTTAGTCTGCTTTAGTCTGTATATATCCTTGTTTCAATAAAGTCGGTCTATACACCAATTGGCAAAAGCGTCTATCTCCTATCAATGTTCAAACTTGGGGGCAATCAAAGTCATATCCTACAGTCCTCAGTATCTCAGACGTGTCATATCCAGTAAGGGTCCTTTGAAGCTACATCTGAGTTAGTCAGTCAGTCTCCTCTCCAGAAAGGATTTTGCATCTACAACAACACAATCAAACATCAACACAAACGAAAACAATCTATGCTTCACATGCTTTTATCTCCTTGCATGCTTACTGATTCACATTGATATTTTTGCATATTGTGTCCTTTTGAGCTCTTCGATTATGTCCTTTATAGGATTTAGAGAGTGATGACTAGGGGCATAATCATTTCTTTGTTTTCTTCTTTGAGTGAAAATCTAATAACTTTGGAAATTCTGGATTGAAATATTGTACATCTGTAAGAGCCTCCATTTCGTATTGGATGGCCATGAGTACCTCGACCATTGATACCCAGATGCTTCAAGGAAGTTTGATCTAACTTTATCTTTTTGAGTGAGTTCTTACTCCTACTGTGAAACACGATCTTATCCAAGGATGTGAATGATAAAGGGTCACTGCGGGTAATTCACATCGGATTTAGAATGATCTCTTGACTGCTTGATGTGTTTGACCACAAGGCGTATTCAAGTCATCATGATGTTTATGTTTTGATGCTTATACAAATTGCTATATCAAAATGGACATGATATTCAGGCCATCCTAGCGTTTATGCCTTGGTGCTTATATCTAATCTAATATTCCGAAAACAAAATCAATATTCATATGTCCATGGTTGTCTAGCTAGTTGGCGTTGTATTGACTTTGGCGAAAAAATCAATATTCATATATTCATAGTTTCCTAATTAGTGGATATTGTATTGATTTATTTGGTTACCTAATAAAAATTTAATGATGAAAATGACTGACACATGATCAGTGACTAGGTCCTAGGTCTTAGGTTTGCATCTCATTTTGCACTTTGCATGATTACATTTATCTCACGATTGCCTAAATCAGCTTGACACTCAAATGATTCTTCAAAACTATGCTAAACACATCATAAGGACTGAGTATCACATGAAGGTCTTTTTAACAAATCACCAAGCAAGCACCCCTGGCTAATTGCAACGTTTTGAACCCATTTTCAGGATCAAAATCAAAATCTGAGATCATTTACTATGTCAAAATTGTGATTTAAAATTTTCGGACCTAGGACGGCCGACTACTTGCATAGTCGACCTTCAATCATCATAGAAATCCAATATTCAACTTAACTGATTATCTTACATCAAACTATCAAAATTTCAACTTGGTCAACCATGGTCAACTCATGGTCAAACCTAGTCAAACTTGGTCTTCAAGACCTCTAAACGATGCAGAACACATCTCTGGACATGCATAACCACTTCTCAAATCAATTAACATGCTTCTACACCATTTACCACTGACTTTTCTTGTCAAATTTTGATTTTCATCATGAAGGGGGCTATTGCACATCAATCAATCTATCAATCAAATCTTTTCCTTAGTAATTAAGACAACAAACACATCTAGTTGTTGATTCATCAAAAGACCTCGTCGCTTGGGGCATATTAGATTCATTGAGATCCATATCAATCTGGTATCCTAATCAATCTTGTAAACTGTATCAACTTTTCGTAACCATTGGTTCATTAGTGTTATTTCCTTGGGTCTTCGTAATTGAAGGGTCCAGATGTGATACCATTTCGATTCCTTTGGACAATCAGGTCTGGAATCAGGTCACTCACTTCTTTGTAATCATAAAGTTCAGAATCAGGTGTTTTGATATTTTTTCGTAATCACTAGTTCATTGTTGCTATAGTTGACATCATCATGATTCTTGGTCAACCAAGACCTGAATTAGCTTTTCTAATCTTTCAATCGATTTCTATCTCAAAATTGGTTTATCTCTCAAATCAATTTCAACATAAAAAATAGACTAATCTTTGAAACACTATGCTTCGCACAATGATTCAAAGAGGGGCAAAATGTGATACCCCCAGAATGGGCTATAGGTTCATTAACCTCCTACATCATCAAATCGATTGAAATTGACATCAAAGTCCTAACCTAAGGCACATCTGCACATCAGTTTATCAAAAACCTAATTGATTATCTTAATTTTGCATCGGGGAAAATTCCTTGAATATTCCCAATTATCCTAATTAATAATTTAATTGAATGTTATTTGGCGATAAATCCTATTTATCCTAGAATTTGATTAATTGAATATTCTGAATATATAATTAATTAAGTTTAATACTGCCACTTAATTATTTAATTAGATTTAATTCTATTTATTCCTAATTAATATTATTTTATTTGATAATAAATCAAATTTGCTACAAATAATCAGTTGAATTCTTATTTAATTAATTAAAATAAATTGTCAAATTTAATGATATAATTTTGGAATAAAGTTTGATTAAATAATTGATTAACCCATAAATCAGTTATTTTAAATTTAAAATTAGTTAAGTTGAGAATAAATCACTTTTTTTCTAAATTAATTCATAATTAAATCATGCACAATCTGAAAAGCAGTTAACTTTAAATCAACTTTCAATTTCAATTTGTTAACTTTCTAAACTCAACATCTGATGATGAGTTGAAAAAGAGAACTAAACTCTATTTTGAGATAAAAATTGCTTTTGCATGATTTTATGAGTTTATTTATTCTTAATTTCTTGTTAACTCAAAAATCAACCTGTGTTTATCAAGATTGATTTATGGTTTTTCTTATGCATCCTCAAACCTTAGATTTCTATAAAAACAAGGCTCAACTCTTCATAATACATCCCTCGAATTGGAATACTTACTCTGGCGAATTGACATCTAAAGAATCAAGCTCTTGCGTACAAGGTGATTGTGAGATTTTAGTTATTGTTTTTGAGGGTTCATAGCATTCATTCATAGCATATCATTGTTAGATTAATTTTCATATCATTCCAAATCATTATAGCTTAGTTTCATATCAAGTTTTTCATCTTATTGCATTCAAAAACAAAAAAAAATAGATTAATCTACATTTCATCTTCATTTCTTTCAATCATTTAAATCCTTCGTTTAGGTGTTGCATTGTCATTGATCTCAATCTAATCTGAGAATACCATACTCGCACCTACTTGAAGGCAATAAATCACCTAGTTAGCTTAGTTTCATTTATTTACAGATTTCTTTGATTTGCTAGCCTCTAATGTTTTACTGAAGTGTTGTGTCCACGGCTAGGTACAATTTTCACATACACAATATTCACCTACCTCGGGCTACCATCAACACTCATTGCCCAAGCTTGAGGGGATGAAGCAAGAGTTTTCTGAATGCTTTATTTCTATATTGGCTAGGGAAGTACCGGTTTGAATTAATTCTCCAGAGAGGAAGTGCTTTTCTCTCTGGACAGGCTTCTCTAGAAGTAAAACAAGTGAACTTGTCCAAGTTCAATTTATTTTATGTCAGTTACTTTAACAAGGATTTTGTAGAATTGAAACTCCTAGAAAGTACACCAAGAAGATTTCTTTCCCAAATTGATTTTAGTGTTTTGAAATGAAAACTTGTAGACATATGTGTTTATGATTTTGATTTTGTTCACTCCTTGAAGACCAAAAAGCTTTGAAATGATATTGCAATTTTTTTACCCTTTGCATTCAAGATTGAGTTTGCTTTCTAGGATCCTAATTTGAAATTTGAAATAAAATAAAATGCTTTGTTTTCAACTTTAGGATATTCAAGATTTGTGTTTTCTTTTGGAATCAAGGAAAATGACTCTTTTGATTTGGACTTTGGTTCATTTCTTTAGATTCATTCAAGATTTTGTGTTCTAGAACTCAATTTTAGGCCTAAAAGAAGTGTTCCTAGAGTGTTTTATGCATGAAACTTTTGAAAAAATTCAATATTTTGAAAAAAGAGATTTTTTTTAACCAAGAATAAAGAATTAGGATTGATTTAGGAATGTTTAGGATAGTTTAGCATTGCTTAGGAACTAATTAGGAATGAGATGTAGTTTTGTTCCTAGATTGCATGAAACTTGGAAAACACTTTAAGATGTTGCAAAATAAGTTCACTTTAGCTTAGAAAAATGCATTGAGTTTGATTTAGGAACACTTATAATGGTTTAGGATTGATTAGGAACCAAATAGGATTGATATGCAGATTTCTAGTCCTTTTTAAGCATCCAAAATTTGAAGTTTTCCTAGTTTTCATGAAAGAACCCCCAAAACTTTAGATTTGAATAAATGAAGTTCATTTTAACCAAAAGAAATAAATTAGAGGTGTGTTTTATTTTTTTAGGATTAATTAGGATTTTTTTAGGATTGTTTAGGAAAGATGCACAAAATTGTTCATTTCTAGGCATTCAAAAGTGGATTAGAGTTTGTTTTAAGCCCAAAAATGAAGTGTTTTAGGTTCCTAAACATGCAATATGGTTGATTATCCTTAAGGCCTTTATTTTTTTGGTGATTTCCTTTCCTCCAATGAGTCCCTACAAAACATGGGGTTAAAAATTGAAAATTTGTAGTCAAGAGGCACCAAGAGGCCCCAATAAACCCTAAAATCCAACTTAACCCATGCTTAAGGCCTTACACATGCCCCTTGTTTTCCATATGAGTAAACAAGGCAGGGTATTTTTGGGAGTTTACTTGTATGAGTCAAGATGAGGGCTCATACGAGTCACTATGACTCCTGGTATGAATAAATAGGGCAAGTAGGCTTAAACTAGGCCTAAATTACATGCAGAGGTCCCATACGAGTATTGGGCACCTCTTGTACAAGCCATGAAGTTTAATCATATGAGAAACTATGCCATGGATTTTACTCATAGGAGAATCCACCTAGAATATGATGATTGTTGTCAAAAAGTGACTTTTTTGCTTAAGAAACCCTAAAAAATGTAGTTTTGAAGGCTTGTGGTGTCCCAAAATATGATCAGAGAAAACCTAACCTATTTGAAACAAGTGTAGACATTCAAAAATTAGCCTAAAATTATATTCCTAGCATATAGTAAAATTAATTTGCAAAGACACTTTAGATAGAGCTTAATAGGAGCACCCTATCACCGTTCGATTTGCTCTTGATTTAGGGATGTGGGTGTGCTCTCAAAACACTTGGATCATGTCCCTAATTCAGATTAGGAAGGATTAGGATCAAATAGGGGCCATGAGAACCCCATATTGGCACATAATTAGGTATAGAACACTTGATTTTCCCCTAGAGCCTCAAGGAGCCTAATGAAGCTAAAATGCAGATTAAGCTACAAATGCTTATGCTAAGGTTGATTTTAAACCAAATGAAGTGTGATGTGATGAAAAAATAATTATAAAATCTTAATAATGAACAAGGTTAATCCATTAAGCTATTCTAGGATGAGTTAGAAAGCATAAAAGATAATGAAATCTAACAATTACGCTAAATGCTAAGATGATCTAGATAGAAATGATCATGATAACAATGCATGAATGATATGTGTATACACTTAAAAATGGCTTCATTAATTAATTAAATATTTATTATTTAATTGATATTGATTTAATAAATTAATTAAATATTTATTATTTAATTAATAATTATTCACTCTATTTATTAAATAGATTATTCAATTTATTTAGTAAATTCACTATAGTCTATTCCTCTATCCTAAGTCTTCTAATTAGTCTTATTAAAGTGATTTAATTAAATATACAATCACCTAAATATGACTAATTCCCCTAGTCCACCTCACCTATCTAGTCACCTAACACATCACTTTGGCTAAAATAAATAATAATTATTAATTATTTATTGGTAATTATCCTCACCCATACATGTCCTATTCTTAAGGGCTATGTGGACTCATAGGACTTGGTCTCATGACCACATGTCCTCTCTTAAACCAAGTCAAGAGACATGCCCTATTCCTAAGGGGCTTCTTAAGCCACCTCTAAAGGTCAAAGGTGACTCATGGGACACTTGTACCAAGAGTCCTCATGAGGAAAAAGTCCTTCCCTCTTCCTCTCTTTGGTCTTTGTGAGACACTTGACATGTTTCTTTCCTTTCCACCTTGTTCTCCTCCATATCAATGTGAGAAGAACATCATCCCTATTCTTCCTCTCACATTCCAACTACATCCTCTTTCTCTCAACTCCTTCAACCAAGTCAATCCTAGCCCTAGGATCTTCCACCTTTCATTCTCCACCGTAGGATTGTGCCACCTAGGCTTAGATCCTCCAAATTTCTATAAAAGGAGCCTAATTTCCCCTTTGTGAGCTAATAGGTATTTTTGTAATCAAGCAATAGTGAATAGGAAATCAAGCATTTTCAAGCATCTTCAAGCATCTTCAAGCAATCAAGCATCTCAAGAGCATTCAAGCATAAGCATCCATATTATCATCATTTGCATTCCATCCATTAGTTGCATAATCAAGTTTTTTGCATTCATCATCAAATCTCCACACTTTGGTGTCATCTTGGGAGAAAGGCTTCATTTGGAAATCTAAGAGCTCAACATCCTCAAGAAATCAAGGCTAGGAGGACAATGGAGACAAGTTGCATGGTAGGTGAAGGTAATTGATTTAATTTCATCATTTGTGATTACTTTGCATTCTTCATTGTGTTGCATTAGATAGATTTGTTAGCTTCTAATTAGTTAATTTATCATTTCTAGTATTAGACATCTAATTTGCATACATTTTTTGCACCCACCATGGGGCCTTCCTCATGATTTTAACATTTTATTTGTAGTTTTTCATGTGCAATCATTTCTAGGTTTTTCTTGCGTATTCATTCACGATTCCTACGCATCTATTTCTGATCAAGCTTGTCATTTTTCTTTTTTTTAAGTTTTCAGCTTTTGGTTAAAACCTACGCATCCATCACTCTATTCTACGCATTTAAATGTTTTTTCTACTTATTTGTTAATCCTGTGCATCGGTTTCATAATTCTGCACATTTATTCATTGTTGTTGCACATCTGTTATTCACAGTAGTTAAATTCAATTTTCTATTTATTTTGATTTTAGCTAATCTTTTTAACAACTTTCTTGTCGTTTTGGTAGTTTTCTAGGTTGTTTTGCAGGACGTTCTTTTGAAGACCCCATTGCTAAAATTCCTAACAATTTGTTTGCAAGTCTTTAAGGCATTTTGCAAAATAAACTATAACCTCATTTGGGCTTAAAATACAACATGTTTTTAAATTTCCATGTGTCTTCTTTAGCATAGTTAAGTGTTTGTTGTATCTTGCTTAAATAGCTATTTGTAATCCCAAAATTATAACAACGTATCCTCTCCCCTTGCCATTCGTGGACCTTGGGTGTAAGAGAAACTGTTATATTTTTTAGAGGGCGTTCTTTGGTGGGAAAAGAGGTACTCACCCCAAGGAATGACCCAACTGGTAACAGGCTAAAGCCAAGCCCTTCCAAACCAGTATATAAAAAATTCTAGTGTGATTAGTCTCACATTACATAAGTGTGAATTCGTTGTGGCAACCAAAATCTCCTCCAATACCCCAGTGGTGTGTTAAAGTCTTACTTAGTAGAGGTGAAAGCCTTCCTTAGAAAAGATTGGGAGAGCCCCCTTAATTGGGAAAATGACTTGATCACAACCACCTGAACGGATGTCCTTATTAAATACTTTTGTTTAGTGTCCAAAAACCTTCTATTTGCTGGCTCAAGGGGTCACCCAAGCCCGTGAAGACACCCCACATTACTCATGGTTCATAGTAGAGATAGCAGTTCTTTGGGAAGTAATGACCCATTGAATTTGGATCTTGGTGTGCTTGAGAAGTGAGTGCACTGTAAGGAGGAGCCCATGCCTCCAAGTTCCTAGGTTGTCCGTTATGGATTTGTGTGGTTGGATTTTATTATCCTAGTGGGGATTCAACATATATTGTCCTTGCCAACCTTAGGATTGTAAGTGTGTTTGTGCATTCATACTAGAACAATTAGACTAAATCATTTATGTCTTGTGTGTGTGTGTTTATGCATTTTCCATTTGCCAAAAACCAAAACATCAGAAAATCAAAAACAAAATTCAACATCTTGCAACTCCAATCCATTAGAAACAAATTCCTGCACATTCATCAAATTTTCCTGCGCATACGTTGTAGGATTTGACAAACATGCAAATCCACAGACCCCGAATACACCTGCATGCAAGAACCTGATACAAAGTAGAAGCACAAAGATGAAAAAGCAGAACTCAGATGTTCACTCAAAATGTGAGAGCAAAATTATCAACTGAATTAAAAAAACAATTACAAAGTTCAACCTTAAAAAGGTGAATGAAACCCTAAAGGGGAAAAACTAGGTTGCACATTATTAATTAAGAATTAATTAATAATGCACCTAAGAGACGCTTAAGCAACTAGAGTAAAAGGAAATAAAACTCTAACACCCCCCCTTAAGCTGAACGCAGGGAGAAAGCAGACCTAGCAAGACTAAGAAAGCAAGAAATGGGTCCCGGCAACAAGGCCTGATCAGGTACCCAGTACAAGGAAATCTCTGTAAACCGGAGACAAAGGAGAAAACCCAGTGGGAAAAACCCCTCTCCAAAAAGAGATATAAAAGAAATCAAAGACAAAAGGCATGACTTCAAGAGACTCTCTCAAAGCCAGTAGTACAATGCGTGCTGCTAACCCCCCCCCGAGAGAGAGGGTCGATGCTCCAAAGCCCCCCAGAATGAAAGAACCCCTGGAGCAATGAGCAAACCACTGTGACTCCAATGCAGAGGAGTGAAGGTCAGTGGGTGCTGAAGAGGTGACCTCAAAGGATGAGGTGTCACTGGAAGGCCGAGCTGATGCTCAAATGTGAAGACACGAGGATCCTGAAAGGGAATCCCCAATGCAAGTGGTATGACAGGTGTGCTGACACTGTCATGAGAGAGGAGATGAGTGTCCTCTGAAGAATCCTCAACAACTGCACCTGGTGGCTCGATGAATGGAGCTGGAGGATCAAGCAGTGCTGAAGAAGAATCCGGCTGAAGAGAAAAGTACTCCTCAGGATGTGGTGTAGCAGTCACAACACGGGTCTCAGGAACAACACAGAGGTTCAAGCTACCTGACTGCACCACATGATGCTCTCGTGAAAGAGGAGAGCTGAGCTCCGACAATGGAGATGGTGGACCAAAATGAGAAAAGATGTAGAGATGGGAGGAATAATCAACTGTCCCTGTAGCAATAATGCCTCCTGTCACACTATCCTTGATGAAGGCTGAATCGGCCGTGAACTCAACTGTCTTCCCTGACCCACTGCGAGTAATCTGATAAATGGAGAGAAGGTTTGCAGAGAGAGATGGAACATACAATACATCATGGAATGTGCCATCCTGAATGCTGACTGAACCTGTCCCACAGACTGTCTGTACAGTGTTATTCCCCATGAGAATATGAGGAATAGGAGAAGTCTCAAAAGAAGAAAACAACTCCTGAGAAGATGCCATATGGTGAGAAGCACCGGAATCCAGTATCCAAGGGACCTGTAAAGGGGATGCAACAGATGCCCGTAATGCATGACCCTGTCCAAAAACCTGTCCAGATGTCGAAGAAGATGCAGAAGACTGAAAAGCAGACCCCTGTGAGGTGGAAGAGGATGGAGAGAAAATAGTGCTCTTCTGAAGGAGAGCTTGCAAATCTGCAATCTGTTTCTCATAACCATCACATCTCTTTTGAAAACACTGTGACTCATCATGGTTCCTCTTCTGACAATAGGAACATGTGGGAATCTGAGTCTTCTGATTCTCCTTCTTAGAAGAAGATGGTGTGTCAGTAGAGTGCTGAGAGGAGGAGTCAGATATCTGCTTCGGCTTCGGCTTCTGTGTGTCCTGAGATGACTTGGCAAGCAATGCCTGTGACTGTGAACCTGCAAGTGAATCTATCTGAGTGATCTTGGACTGCTCACGAGTCAACCTATCACAGAAAGTCTCAAAAGAGGGCATAACATGTCTGGTACCCAAAGCATCCATGGTGGAGTAGAAAGTGGAAGAAAAGATCTGGTACTGTCCTCGCAACTTTGAGAGTATCAAATAGATACACTCATCATCTGTCTTTGTTTTCCCACATCCCTGCAAAACTGAACGCAGAGACTTGAACTTCATCAAGAAGTCCTCAATGGTGGGAAAGCTGGTAGGAGTCAAAGTAGTCAACTCTGCATCAAGCTGAAGTGCCCTGAACTCATTAACTGTGCCAAAAAAATCTGAAAACTTGCCCCAAATGGCCCTAGGAGTGGTCAAACCTTCCAAGTGAAAGAGGAGACTGTCGGAGATGTTCAGTGCAATCAAGCCCATGGCTTCATCCATCTTATTCCTGTGCTGAAGAATCTCAAAGGGACGTTGCAGGACAGGTTGGTTCTCATCCAGACATGACCATAAGCCACGTGACATAAGAAGTCTGGTCATGTGTGCTTTCCAGGTATGATAATTATGCGGTGTCAGCCGGGTCACAGAGGGATCCGACATTGAGAGAAGAAGAAGACAGAAGTAGAAGGGTCTTTTCTGAAGTAAATTACAGAAAGGAAAAACACCCCCCCACAATGTATAAATCAAACCCCCGTACAGCAAATAACTGAAAGCACAAAAAAAAGAGGAGAAAACCTGGACTCCAGAAGCAGAGAAGGAGGAAAGGAGAAGCCTTGACTTTGACGCTAAAAAAGAGAGCTCAAATGGCTGAATCAGCAAACCAAACCAGCATCATTGCGTCTGTCTCGGAAAGACCTTTCCGGTGATATATCATATGTCGATTTTCGAGTCCGTATGAACCCTGTAGGAGCAAAAACGCCCAAGTACCCCCAAATGCAAGCTCTCTGGAAAAAACCAGGGACGGCAAAAAATTTGACGGCCGTATGACCGTCACTGAGCCGTCGCTGACGTCAGCATGACGTCAGAACCGTACCGTCGGAAAATTTTTTAAAAAAAACGCCAGAAAATTTTTTTTCCGGCGCCGGAAACTCGCCGGCAAGTGACGTTAGCAGGTGACGTCACCTGCTGCAGGGGCCGGCGGAGGATGGGCGGCGGCGGTGGGGCGGCCGATCGCTGGTGGCGCGGTGGCGGTCGGCGGGGCGCCGGTGGCGCGGAGGCGGCCGGCTGGGCGCCGGTGGCTGGTCGGTGGCGCGGGGGCGGCCGGCTGGGCGCCGGTGGTGTGCCGGTTGCGCGGAGCGGAGCGGCGGTGGCGGCCGGCTGGGCGGCTGGTGGCGCGGTAGTGGAGGCGGCCGGCGGGCGGTGCGCTGGCCGGGCGGTGGTGGCGCGCTGGCGGAGCGCTGGCGGTGCGCCACAAAAACAAGAGAAAATTCCTTTTTTTTAAAATTTTTTTCTCGAAAATCGTGCCGTACGGTCCAGAAGGGAAAAAAATTTTCCCAGAAGCTCCGGTGTCCAAAAAGGACAAATTTTATATGGATTTTGGGTATCTCGGGCCTTTTGGACGCAACCGTGAGGTCAGTTTTTGTCCAAAGTGCCCCGAAAAATTGCAACCCCCCAGATCCAATATAAAAAACAGCAGAAAATGCTAGAAAAAAAGGCTTGATCCACAGCTTCAGAAAACTTTGAACAAGCTACAGCAGAATGGCTCTGATACCATGTAGGATTTGACAAACATGCAAATCCACAGACCCCGAATACACCTGCATGCAAGAACCTGATACAAAGTAGAAGCACAAAGATGAAAAAGCAGAACTCAGATGTTCACTCAAAATGTGAGAGCAAAATTATCAACTGAATTAAAAAAACAATTACAAAGTTCAACCTTAAAAAGGTGAATGAAACCCTAAAGGGGAAAAACTAGGTTGCACATTATTAATTAAGAATTAATTAATAATGCACCTAAGAGACGCTTAAGCAACTAGAGTAAAAGGAAATAAAACTCTAACATACGTTATACTGTTATGTGCATCGGTTACTTTTTCCGAGCATCAGTTCCAACTTGTTGCACATTTCTTTCAAATTCATGCACATTCATCAAACTATCCTGCGCATTTGTCACTGTGCATATACAACAGTGAGCATTTCCACAAACTTTGAAAATTTCACAATCACTTTTTCAGATACCCATTTTCATCCTTAGTAAGATTATGGAAAAAACATTCTCATTACACAGACTTCTGATCTTTAGTTTGACCATTTTCATTAATTTTCATCATCCTTCCTTCACCACAAGTCATCAAATCATCTTCTAAAAATTCCAAATCTAGTGTTGAAACATTACCCTATCTATCAGATTTTGATCTTTGTGAGTTTATCCTATCAGGATCTATCATCCTTAATCAAGCTTACTTAGGTTACTAGCTCTTGATTTTTCTTTGTCATATCATAGTGAAATCTATACTTCCTATTGAATTAGATTTTATCAAGTTGGCTCATCACTTTTCAACACCTTTTCACTATCTTTTCTATCAACCACTCTTTCCATATCTTTTCATCAAACATTTTTCATCCCACAAATCAATTTTCACATTTTTATGGTTCAAACTTGATCTCATAAACTAAAACAACCCATTGATTTAGAATCCCTAGACAAAATCAAAGGAAACAAAAGCAATGAAGAAAATCCTTGGCTTGAAATTCCTAAGAAAACTTCACTTTTTACATCTGAAGAGGAACCCACAGATCAAGAACTTAGGGATGCTACACAAGATCCTAGATTTTATCATGTCATGGAAAGACTACTAGACCTAGATAGAGAGATGTATTTCCTCATGCTTGCTCAACAAGGAGCCAAACTACCAAGTGATTTTGATATTTCTCATCTTAGAGAACCGACTATTGTAACCAATCAAGAAATTCCTAGTAGTTCTCAAGATACTCATGGAGCAAAATAAACCAAGCAGCCATCTGATGCTTCTAAAAATGATCAACAGAACCATGCTTCCCACAACAATGTTTCTCAAAACACTCAAGGAAACATGTTATCTTTGGATCCCGTTCTACAAAAAATCCAGATGCTTCAACAACAAATCTGTGACATCCAAACTGGATCATCAACTAAGAAGTATTCTTTGGATGATATATGTCCTTATCCTTTTGATAATAATTTAGCAATGATTCCATTCCCTCCTCATTTTGAGGTACCAAAATTTGACAAATACAAAGGGAATTCGGATCCACAAGACCACATTCGTGAGTTTTGTGCTGCTTGTATTGAAGTCGCTCACAATGACACTTATCTTATGCGACTATTTCCATGAATTTTAGGAGGACAAGTCATGGAATGGTTCTCCAAACTACCCCAAGGCATCAAATCTTTCAATGAGCTTCTTGACAAATTTGTGACTCATTATTCATATAACATCAAACATGAAGTCACTATGCTTGATCTTTGCAATGCACATCAAAAGAATGGAGAACCCTTCCTTACTTTTTTGTAAAGATGGCATCAATTGTTTGCCAAATATCCACGAATGATTCCTGAACAAGAAAAGATGGATATCTTTGTGCATAACCTTGCACCAGAAATGAGTTATAGGTTACAATTGCAATGTCCACCAAACTTCAATAAGCTCATAGAAAATGGTATCAAGATTGAGGAAGCCATGGTCAGAAAAGGTGAGATAAAACTTTATTCCAAAGACAATGTTGGGTCCTCAAATTCTAATCCCAACAACTACAACAATGACAAATCAAAATTCTGGAATAAAAACAAAAACATTGTCAATGATGGGATTGTTGATAATCGTAATGTCAAACCAACACAACCCCTTCTAAATCTCACAAGTCAAGCCAATGCTACTCAAGGTACCTACAACAATCAATCAGCAAATACAAACACCAACAAAGATTCATCTAAACCAAGATTGCCTTTTATGTCACCTCGAAGAAATTTTACTCCTTTGGGGGAATCTCTTGAATCCGCATTACGAAAGTTAATCACAAAGAAACTCATTAAGCTTCTTGAAATGAAAGACTTTGAACCTAGAGTAAAACCTTCTTGGTGGAATGTGAATGATTATTGCGAGTTTCACAAAGGAAAAGGACATAAAACCAATGACTACCTAAGACTCAAAAATGTAGTTCAAGACTTAATTGAAAGTGGTGAAATTGGTGTTGACAGACATACCTCAAATGAATCACATATGACTTTCAAATATCCACTTCCTGAGCATGAAAAAGGAGGTTCTTCCAACACTAAGGGTGACAATCAAGCCAATTATAATTCTATTCCCTATAGATATGTTGGTAACATTTTTGAATGTCATCCTTCTAAGTATTATGCCAATGTCATTACCATAAAATCAGAGAGTCAACCAGTCCATGTTATTACTCGTGCTCAATCCAAGGTTACTCTCCAAGGAGTCCCGTCTAAACCAAATGCACCTCAAAACAAGTCTATTTATGTTCCAAAGTCTACACCAAATATTTCCAACTAGTACAATCTTTTGGAACAACTCAAGAAAACACCTTCCCAGATATCCATCTCAGAGCTTTTACGTCTATCCCCATCTCACAAAGATATCCTTGAAAAATCTCTCTTAGAGACCCAAGTCCCCACAAATCTAGATCATGATCAATTTCAAGCTATGGTGGGACATTTAACAACCCCACATTACCTATCCTTCATTGAAAATGATGATTTAGCTATTACCCAACCTCACAATGCTCCCCTACATATCAAAGTCCTTGTACAGAGTCACAAAATCAAGCGAGTATTAATAGATGGAGGAGCTGGCTTGAACATATGCACATTGAAACTAGTCCTTGCATTGGGATTTTCTGAAAATGTTGTAGATCAAAAAAAGAAAATCACAATAAAAGCTTATGATGAAGAAGAGAGGTCATTCGAGGGATCTTTTGTTCTTCCTATCAAAGTTGTTCCTATAATCAAAGATGTACCTTGCCAAGTTCTTGACATGGATCTTGCTTATAACGTTATATTGGGAGGACCATGGATTCATTCCATGCAAGTTGTGCCATCAACTTATCATCAGTGCTTGAAATTCCCTCATAATGGTCAAGAGATCACTATCAAAGGAGACACTAATCCATTCCAGTATTGTAACATAGTAAATACATCTGATTCTTTGATACCTTATAACTGTACTGGATCAACTATATCCAGTGATCCTAGTAATATAGCATCAACTTCTAAATCAAATGGGATCAAGATAGACATAAAAGAAAGAAGTATGGGAGAGTACACTTTAGGTCAAGCTCTTTGCATCACAGAGTTACCTTTATCTCCTAGATCATATGGTAGATCTTTGATCACTAAACAACAATTAGAACCCCCTTCAACACTTGTTTATGACACATTTATAAGTGGGGGCACAATATCCAAAGAGGCAGCTGAGCGTAATGCTAATCATTTGCTTAAGTCACAGAATAATGAAGAGGATATCAAACATGAATATATATATCACCTGATGTCTATGGTAAAGGGTATACTTTGCTTCAAAAGATGGGATACCAAGGTGCTGGACCTATAGGGTTACAAAGAGAAGGTGTTATCAAACCAATTTTGCAAAATCCAAACTATCAAAGAGACACTACAGGATTAGGATACAAAGGATAAGGACCAAAAGAACCAAAAGGAAAAGCAAAGATCACACCTTTTCATGAGATATCTAAAGCTCCTGCCTTACAATTTAGAAGGAATGGTATGTATGTAGATCTAGAGAAACAAAGGATAGTACATAGAATCATTAATAGACTTGGGGATAATGATGATTCTAACTCAAATGATTATGAATGGGATTCATTATCTGATTGTATTGAAGAGATAGGATTTGATGTTGTCCATCACTATAGTAACGATTACCATGAGGGAGAGAGTTCAAAGACTGACTCACTAGCATTAGTCCCACGTGATACTACTTTTGTCCATTGTGAGGAAAGTGAGCTTTATCTTGCGATAGATGAATCAGATGAGAGTATGGAAATAGACCTCGCTGATACCAAACCTTGAAAAATTTTCCATCAATACCATCTCTGCCTTTGAAACTAATCCGAATGATCCAATGCCCCTTGTATATCCTGAGCTTATTGATTGGGATTCTCCCAATCATCTGTAACTTGATGTTTTCCATAATGATGATGCAATCATTGACTATCTTGGAATCAGGGATCATTTACCACCAAGGGATCACAAGTCAGGATTTCTGATAGAACTCAATGACATGGCCTACTTTGGTGAGAATGTCAATCCTTTCAGTCATAAAAATATAAAAATAATCAACAGATCTAATGGTGAAAATGACTCAGTGGCAGTATTAGATCCAAAAATAGTAAAAAGAAAAGATGCATCTGATGGTGAAAACCTCTCTGAGGTGCCTAACGATGGAAGGATTGACACTCTTCCCAATTATCTATATCAAGAGCAATTTGACATTCTTATAGAACCAACAATACGTCTTAACATTAGAATAGAAGAGTCTCCACGCATCCTCAAAGTAGTAGCATCCTTGACAGAATCAGAGAAAGAAGCTTTTGCAAAAATTTTCAAAGCAAGACAAATCAACTTTGCTCGGTCCTATGCTGATATGCTTGGGCTGGACCCTAATCTCATTATGCATCATTTATCTATTAGACCAGGTGTAAAACTAGTTAAGCAGAAGCTTCGCAAGATGCACTCACACATTGCACTAATGGTTAAAGCAGAATTGAAGAAGCTCTTAGATGTTGGATTCATTCAAGCTATTGATTATGCTGAGTGGATTTCAAATATTGTCCCCATATCCAAACCAGACAAGTCTATCTAGATTTGTATTGATTTTCGAGATCTTAATAAAGCTTGGCTGGGCATGAGATGTTATCATTAATGGATGGTTTTTTTGGCTATAACCAAATCAAGATTGCGCTGGAAGACTAGGAAAGGACTGCTTTTACTTGTTCATGGGGTACATACTGCTGGAATGTGATGCCATTTGGCCTCAAAAATGCTGGAGCAACTTACCAAAGAGCTATGACCACAATCTTTCATGACATGATGCATACCATTATGGAAGATTATGTTGATGACATTTTAGCAAAATCCAAAGATAGCACTGGTCATTTGAGAGTGTTGGATAGAATATTCACCTAGATGGAAAAGTATCAGATTCGACTCAATCCAAAGAAATGTGCATACAAAGTCACATCCGGTAAACTATTAGGATACATTGTCTCAGCCAAAGGAATCAAAGTAGATCCAGAAAAGGTTAAAGCAATAATGGAGATGGCTTCCCCCACTAACATCAGACAGTTAAGATCTTTACAGGGACATCTCCAATCCATCCAAAGATTTGTTTCTTAGTTAGTAGATCAAAGTCATCCCTTTCAATATTTGTTGCATAAAAATATCTTATTCCAATGGGATGATAAGTGTGAAGAAGCTTTCAATAAAATCAAGCAATATTTGGTGAATCCTCCAACTTTGATGTCACCAATTCCAGGCAAGCCACTCTTGCTCTACATTTCTACTACAACAGTCTCACTAGGTGCTCTTCTGGCTCAGCAAGATCATGAAGGGAAAGAAAAAGATATCTATTATATCAGTCGCACCCTAGTGGGCTATGAGCTAAAATATTCTCCTATAGAAAGAGCATGTCTGGCTATTGTTTTTGCTTCACAAAAATGGTGGCATTACATGTTGTCACATTCAATCAAGCTCATCGCAAAGATTGATCCTTTAAAGTATCTATTAAGCAAAATAGCATTGACAGGCAGATTGCCTAAGTGGGTCATGCTACTTAGTGAATTTGATATTGAATATGTAGACAGGAAGGCTATCAAAGGTCAAGTGATAGTAGATCAGCTAGCAGATGCTCCATTAATAGATGACCAACCTATACACAGAGTTTCTTGATGCACACATATTAGCTTTATCTACACAAACATGGCAACTATACTTTGATGGATCATATACTCAACAGGGTTCAGGAGCTGGTATTCTCTTTGTCACACCACAAGGATACACAATTCTGAAATCTTACAAGCTGCTCTTTCCTTGCACCAATAATGTAGCAGAATATGAAGCTTTGTTGATTGGGTTAAAGATGGCTTTACAATGGAAAGTAACTGAAATAAATGTCTATGGGGATTCTCAGTTGATTATAAACCAAGTTAATGATGATTATCAGACTAAAGATGATAAGTTATTACCATATAAATGTATGGTTGATGACTTCAAACAATATTTCTCAGTCATCACTTTTTAGCAGATTCCTCGGCATGATAACAAGGTTGCTGATGCAATGGCGATGATTGCTTCTTTGTTTGATACAGAGGATACCAAGGTCCATTTTGAGTTCTTGGTGGAATCCCTGAGTTGTCCTGCATATGATGATCCTGATACAAGTATTATATGTCATCTAATTGGACACGACTCCCCAACCTATGGAAAAATCTATTCTTATCTGAAAAATGACATCCTACCCCCTAACCTATCCCGAAATAAAAAATGAACTTTTCTCTGCCAAACCTCCCGCTATGTCCTAATATCTGACACCCTTTATCAGCGAGGTCTTGACAGTACTCTCCTACGATGTCTTGAGCACGATGAAGCTCAAACTGCTGTGTGAGACATACATGAGGGTATTTGTGGGACACATTCGAGTGGTCCCTCTTTGGCTAAGAAACTCAAAGATTTGATTCTTGATGAAGACTATAGAGTTGCACGACTGACTGAACTAGAACTGCTGGATGAATGCCGTCAGAGAGCTTATGATCATTTGAAAGTCTATCAGTAGCGTATGTCTTGTCAGTATAATAGCAAGGTAAAGATCAGAGACTTTCAGCTGGGTGACCTAGTCCTTCAAGAAAATCCAAAGAATCAACTGCATTGTGAGAAGAAGGGCAAGTTCGAACCCAATTGGTTAGGTCCTTTTGTAGTTACAATAGTTTATGGCTCCAGGGCTTATCAATTGTCCACACCTGAGGGAGATCCTTTAGATGAACCTCTTAACAACATACACCTCAAGAAGTTCTATCCTTGAAATCCCAATGCAAGGACTATGTCTATATTCTATAAATAAAAAATCTTAAAAATACAAAAAAATAAAAAAAATCAAGTTCTATCCTTGAAATCCCAAAGCAAGGACTATGTATATATTCTGTAAATAAAAAATCTTTAAAATACAAAAAAAAAAAAATCAAAAGAAAATTACAATAAAAGCATGTGGTGAAAACCTGGAAACAGGTGCCATGTGTATCAAGTTAGCTCCTTTATCTATTAGGATTCTTTTAGTGTGTTTGTTCATTGTATATATCCACAATAAAGCGGCTAGTTAGTCACCATTCCTGCCATGTATATATCATAATAAAATGGCTAGTTCATACATCATCCATTTTATTTACCCATAATAAAACCCCATCATAGCTTGATCTTTTGTCATGGTCTTTGTCCTAGTTTTTGTTGCGTCTTTCTTCATCCATAATAAGTCAGTCCATCACCTAGCTGGGGGCATGTCCTCGACCTAGTTTAGGAAGTGGATCTATGATAGTCATGACTCTTAGAGGACACAATGAAGTACTTTCACCAGACAAATAAACACAATCAAACGTTCTTCCACAATGGTATCTTCATGATGAATCGTAATTTGTGATCTATCCTTCAAAAGATGGCCACTTATCTATCATTCTTGACTATACATCATCAATTGAACTGATCACTGTACCTTACACTATCTTTTGGAAAAAGAAATGTATATTCATGGCAGGCATGTTAGAATGATTTCTTGAAGATTATGCATTCATATCTGGATTTCATTTGTTATCATGTTTCCTATGCTATTCCAGGATATCTTTGACATGAGTTTGAAACTCCCATATGTCATTGCTAGAATAGCCGGGATGGGGCATGGTATTTTCTTTGATTGTTGTTTGTGGGATATTTTTCGATGAAATCGAAGGAACAAATGATTGGGGTGTATGTGCGTAAGTGCCTTCATCAATTTAATAGTATTAACAACATACAAATCATGTTGCTCTACAAATGCTATTTATGGTGATATGCCATCACATACCTCAACTCCAAATATTTGTTCCCCGATGGAGGGGAGGATATTCCTTGTCTGTTATGCAAACGACACTCAGGTCATCTTAGTTCAATTATACCTCGATGCTTGTCAAGTTTGCAATATTAAACTCCATGCAAGAAGTGCTCAGGTCATCCTGGTTTAATTATACCATGATGCTTGCATTTTCTTGCAACATAATGAGCTCAATGATGAAAATCAAATTCCAGTTATTATGAAGTTCTAAGATGTTACATGAAGTTTTGGAGGTATACTCATTTCATATTTCATTTTGCATTTCATTTAAATAGTGCACGACTTGCATATCGGTGCTCCTTTTATAGGGATTTGTAGGTTATCTTTTTTATTAGGTTATCTGTTCTCCTAATCCATTCTTCTTGTGTCAGATACATTGTTATTTAAGTTGAGGACATTTGGATAATAAATTAAAAAAACATCGAGTTTTCACCTCACATCTTACAAACATTTAATCAATTCATTTAGGTCATATATTATTTTCATTAGGTGTGTTCATTTGTATATTATCCATCTATATTACATGCATATTTCACATGCGCAAATTCCATAACATTTCATTATCTTTTCATTATGATGTAAGTTGTTATCTTTTAGTCATTTTAAGAACATCATCATTTATTATCCATTATATGCATTTTACATCATCATTTATTATCCATTACACGTATTATATCATCATGCATTTATATCAACATGCATTTATTATCATTTATATCATTCATTTATTGTCCATCCATTATCCATTATATAGCATTGTTTTACATCATTGCATTAGTAATCATATAGCATTGTATAAAGTAAACTCATCTAGGACATGCATTTATATCAACATCATATATTCGATCATTAACCATTAAGAATTAATAGAATATCAATCATTAAACATTCTAAACATTCTAGGACATACATTCTATGCATATTAAAGTAAAACATCACATCCTGCATATGTCAGTACACACATGTATATAAAATCATCAAAGCAAATCATGATAAGCACTGCATCATCATATATAGAGAGTCCATCATATAAAGTCCATAAAAATACAACAAAATTGTCCAAATGTCCAATAATATAAAGAGATATAACAATGTCCAATAGTGTCCATCAAGTCAAAAATATAATGATACAATGATACAATGATACAAAAGTGTATACAATGCTCTCCAAAATCTATGATCCACTACCTCCAGACTCTGTTTGTCACTGTCTACGAGATGCAATGAGACCCATTCTGCTAAACCACCTGATCCTGAGGATCTACCCTGATCTCCTGAACCTATGGGTGCTCTCGGAGGGTGTGATGATACACCTCCACTACTAGTCGGTCATTGTCTATCATATACTGCTATCCTAATAGCCACTGAGCTCTCTCTATAGCTCCCAATCCACTAATCCCTCGGGACCACTTGTTTATAGGCCTCTCACTAGTAGGATATCTCCTTCCCGACACATATCATGGCTCTCAGACTGTCTCCATGAAGACCCAAATCCTCTGTCCGCTGCAACTCATCTAATAGCATCTCTGACCCCCTGAGTCTCTTTATGGATGCATCCCGCTCAGCTCTCAGCACTCCCATCTAACTCTCCAGTCTCTCTATCTACCTCTCTAAACTAGGAACACAGTCTTCCTACACCTGTGTCATTGCTAGTTGGACTAGCAATGAGTCAATATTCGGATCCTCCTCCTCTGTAGCATCTCTCTATAAATAGGGATCATGTCGCCTAATACCCATCCCTGCTGGCTCCTCTTGGGCATCCACATTTGGCATCTGTACATCCTACCTGTCCTGTACATCATCAAGGATCTGTCCACCCTGTACCACTCCACCCTAAGCTAATAACACATCTGCATCATCCTATCCCTGCCTTGCCTATATTGACACCTATACTTGTACAGCTGGTCCTTGTACTGGGGCAGCTGGTATCTATACCTAAGCAATTGGTACCTGTAGTGGAGCTCTTGCTGCTGGCTGTGCTGGAGGTCTCCATCCCTGTCTAGCTGGGGGTGGCATCAAACCCCTTTGTCTCACTCTGCCACCTCTCATATGAGGTCCAGCTTTATCCCCTCTCCCTCCATCTCCTCCATCTCCTCCATCACCGTCTCCACTGTCACCGCCGCCTCCTCTCTCTCATCCTCGCCTATCTCGCCCTCGGTGTCTCTCATGATGTCTCTCTGCTGGATCCCTCTCTGGTGGCCTAGCTGCCAAATTTGTCAACCATGGAACTGGAAAATCTCTAAGGAACTGCTCTAGATCCATCGTCATCCTTGGGTCCATAACCCCCTGTCTCATCATCTATGCTTGGAATGGCATGTCTAGGAACTCCTATCTAGCTATATCAAATGAAGCCATGGGCCCCCAATCACGTCTCTCCTGATGAGTTTGAGTGAACTCAGTGACTCCCTGTGACATGCCCTGGATCCTGCCAAATTGACGCAGAACCTGGCTGACCAGCTATCTCTCAATAATGTAGGGCGTCCTCCCTATCAGCCATCGTGACTCAAAATAAAAACCCAACTGTCGATCATCATCCCAGGGCTCACATCCTAGGTACAGTCTCCATGTGACTACGTCTAATGTGTCAAACGTGCACCGCTAGAATTCCAAGTGTCCCAGTTTTTTCTGAGACAAAACTGATGAGTATAAATGTATATGTGGCTGTCCTGCACCACAAAATCTGATAGCTACTGGTCATGTCACTGCAATATGCTCCCATGCCCATACATGGAACAATGTGATGCCTGCTGATAATGATGCACCCCTATGGTACACCACCTAATGAAGATCATGATACAAATGTGCTAATAGATAGACACCCCAAGAAAATCAGGTCCCATCATCCATCAGCCACTGTAATGTGTAGCCCCATCCATCTACAAATCCATGTGATCTACGATCAAGGAATACGAAACCCCCAATCGCTCCTGCTAGAACCACTGGTAGAGGCTCATACAAATCAACCATGTCCTCCCAGCTAATCTTTCCATCCTTTATCTCATCATCACCAAAGACCGCTCTGCACTCCGTCACTCTGTCATGCCGATCATAATGCACCAACTCCCCTATGATAGGAAGTCAGAGGATGCGATATACATCCTCCAGTGTGACTGTCATATCCCCTGTCGGAAGATGGAAGGTACTCGTCTCCGAGTGCCATTGCTCTGCCAATGCAATCATCATGCTTGGATTTGCCCTAATCTCGAGCGTGTAAATCATATGATATAAACCAGTCACACTGATCAAAAGTCTATCAATCTCTGACAGTGCTGGTCTCAGATTTTGTGTGACAGGATATCTCTCCCATGACATCAGAATATCGGTAATATCCTCCTATCTAAGTCAAACAAAATCAAGCTATCAGATTTTGATAAACTGATCTAAAACATCTATCTATCTTATTATATCACTTACAAACATGTTTTATCACGTGTTTTAATAGATAATTTTATCAATTATCTAGCATAAAGGCTGGTTAACTAGCAACCATGCTACAATGTTGCCTATCTTGACCAAATCGATCAAATTTAACCTTCGACAGATCAAATCGACTTATCGACATCTAGTTTGACCTAATTGACTATCTAATTTGACCAAATTCTATCAACTAAACAAATGCACAGCACAAAAAAATGCATGCACAGTATCCTTAAACATTTGTGTCATTTTTCATGTATGTGCAGATTTATTTAACATTTGCACAATAATTCTTGACAAATGTGTAGAAAGAACATATGCACACTTTTAATTGACATTTGCGCAGCCCAAATTTTCCTCTAACATGAATGTGCAACTTCCCTAAATGAATGCACAGAAGTTAGATTTTTCTGTGCAAACATGGCTAGTTACTACGCATTCATGCGCCACAATTGTGCATTTGTTGGCCGCTCAAGAACACAAATTTTCTTCTAACCTAACCTATGATTCAAACTACCCTACACATGCTAAATCCTACTCTACCATGATAGAAATGACAAAATCACATAAAGGATCGAATCACCTACTGGCTCTCCTGAATCTGGTGGTCGCTGGAAGCGTCTGGCCCTCTCGAAGCGGTGTTCTGACAGTAGGAATGACATCCTGGCAACTCTTCTCTTCTCTCTCTCGCGCTCTAATCTCCAAATGACAAGTGTGCACAATGAGCCTATTGTGGACCCCTTTGCCCTATTTATAGCCAGTGGACCCGATGTGCTTGGTGTGTGGACCCTATCTCTCATTTTTCTTCCATTTCACCCCATTTTCACCTGTCTTTTCTTCTGAAACTTTCATGAGATTGATTATCCAACTCGACAAAACTAAAAAATAATAATAATAAAAATAAAATAAAATTCAAATAATCAATTTTGTCAATCAATCTCTCAAGGGGGCATGCATAGGTCATTTGAGACATTGTCTGGGGCAGGGGCAAAATGCTTGAAATTTTCAAATTTTCTTTGAAACAATGTGACATGCACATTATTTCAAAGAGGGGCAAAATGTATACACTTAAAAATAGCTTCATTAATTAATTAAATATTTATTATTTAATTGATATTGATTTAATAAATAAATTAAATATTTATTATTTAATTAATAATTATTCCCTCTATTTATTAAATCGATTATTCAATTTATTTAGTAAATTCACTATAGTCTATTCCTCTATCCTAAGTCTTCTAATTAGTCTTATTAAAGTGATTTAATTAAATATACAATCACCTAAATATGACTAAGTCCCCTAGTCCACCTCACCTATCTAGTCACCTAACACATCACTTTGGCTAAAATAAATAATTATTATTAATTATTTATTGGTAATTATCCTCACCCACACATCTCCTATTCTTAAGGGCTATGTGGCCTCATAGGACTTGGTCTCATGACCACATATCCTCTCTTAAACCAAGTCAAGAGACATGCCCTATTCCTAAGGGGCTTCTTAAGCCACCTCTAAAGGTCAAAGGTGACTCATGGGACACTTGTACCAAGAGTCCTCATGAGGAAAAAGTCCTTCCCTCTTCCTCTCTTTGGTCTTTGTGAGACACTTGACATGTGTCTTTCCTTTCCACCTTGTTCTCCTCCATGTCAATGTGAGAGGAACATCATCCCTATTCTTCCTCTCACATTCCAACTACATCCCCCTTTCTCTCAACTCCTTCAACCAAGTCAATCCTAGCCCTAGGATCTTCCACCTTTCATTCTCCACTGTAGGATTGTGCCACCTAGGCTTAGATCCTCCAAATTTCTATAAAAGGAGCCTAATTTCCCCTTTGTGAGCTAATAGGTATTTTTGTAATCAAGCAATAGTGAATAGGCAATCAAGCATTTTCAAGCATCTTCAAGCAATCAAGCATCTCAAGAGCATTCAAGCATAAGCATCCATATTATCATCATTTGCATTCCATCCATTAGTTGCATAATCAAGTTTTTTGCATTCATCATCAAATCTCCACACTTTGGTGTCATCTTGGGAGAAAGGCTTCATTTGGAAATTTGAGAGCTCAACATCCTCAAGAAATCAAAGCTAGGAGGACAATGGAGACAAGTTGCATGGTAGGTGAAGGTAATTGATTTAATTTCATCATTTGTGATTACTTTGCATTCTTCATTGTGTTACATTAGATAGATTTGTTAGTTCTAATTAGTTAATTTATCATTTCTAGTATTAGACATCTAATTTGCATACAATATGAACTAAGCTAATACTTTGCTCTTGGAAGGAGGAGTATTAATAGGTTTTTCCTAAGGGCTTGGGTTAGGAAGGAGAGTTAGGGTCAGAGTCGGGGTTTGGGGTAGAGTCTGGAGTATGGTTAGGGGTAAGGTTAGATGGATGAGGGTTAAGGGTTGCTCACACATGTGTGAGAAACACTAGGGAAGTGTTCCTAGGTAACCAAGGTGAAAGAGAAGACATGGGATTCATTATGAGGTTGTAAGAGCCTTAATGAGGGTGTAAGAAGCCATAAATGAGTCTGCAAGGCTCATTAATGAGGAGATTTGACCAAAAGTCAAAGGAGGGTGGGTTAGACTAAGAAGGTTAGGGATCACCTTCTAAACATGTTTTGGAAGGGTTTAGGAAAGTTTAGAAGGGTTTAGGGTTCTCTAGAAGATTCTAGGGTTTTAGGCTTTAAATAAATATTTAATTTATTTAAGGTTGGTGACTTTATTTATCAAATAATGATTCAATAAATAGGGGAAAATCATTTAAATTTGATTTAAATGCTTTTGGCTAGGGTTTCTTAATTAAATGTCTTTAATTAAAATAGGAGAGGAGATAATGACAATAAAAATTAATTAATTAAAATAATAATTAATTAACAAATGATGATGTCATTAGGGATTTCTGTAAAATAAAATATTTTTATTTGGCAAAGGCATTTTAGGTGTCTACACTAAGTTTCAACATGCTTCCAGTATTGATCACCCATACTTCTTATGTATAACTCCATCATGTCTTCCCATACTAGGTAGTTATTTATTGTGAACTTGGGAGCCTCCTTTCTAAACATCTTGTCAATTGGATATTTATCTCAAGTGGTTAAGCTTATTACCAAGAGGACCTATGCTCTAATACAAATTGTTGGAATAATAAAGGCCTAAGATTATTGAGAGGGGGGGGGGGGGGTGATTTAGTAATCTACCAATAAACACAAATTTGATCTGATAAAACTTATGCTTCAAATCATCACCACATGCATACAATAAGTAACCTTTACTTGTAGTAAAACATACACCAAGAAAAAAGCATCCACACAAATTCAACACATAACATGAGTATTTTCAAGTGGAAACCCAAAAGGGAAAAACCATGGTGGGGATGATTCCCATGAGTAATAAAGTACTAATTTGAAGTATGTTCGGTTAAGAGCTTAGCCCTATTAGGAGCTTACAATAAATTCCGATTAAGAATAGACATTGTTAGGAGCCACCTAGTTAAGGGATTTGCCTCTAGCCCTGTTGGGAGCTTTACCCTGTTAGGGGTGGCCTTGTGAGAGGACTTCAAACACTAGCTAAAGTGCCAACCTGTTAACGGATTTACAAAAAAGTGTTAACTCTAACTAATGATAGAGGGGGATTTTTAAGTGAGATTTGATGGTGATGATGACAAAGACAAAGATCAGAGGTATACAAGATTGTAGAAGGATTAGATCATTTATTATTTTTTATTGATGTCAAACAATTGATTTCTGGTTTATATTGAGTTGCCATATCATTCAGAGTATGATATAACTTGAGTGAGTTAAGGAAAAGATGAAGTAAAAATTTGTGAAGTTGAAGAACTTAATTGGGAAGCTAATACAGATCAGACAATGATAAGGTAATAAGTATTTAGTTTTTTTCTACTTTACATTTGATTATATCAAGTTATTAAAGGAGATTGGTCAAGTCGGTAAACAAAATAGTTTGGTTACCGAGCAGGAAGAATTTATTCGGTAAAGTGAAAGGAAGCCAAGACACTAAGTACATAGATTTAGTTACCGAGTGAAGAAAACAAAATTTTGGTTGAAGGAAAATGAGTTAGCCATCGAGCAAGGAACATATATTAAAGATAAGAATCAGAGTGATATTTAATGAAGAGCCATAGTGATTTGGAATATTCTAAGGATGAGGAAGAGTTAGTTAAAGAGATCTACGATTAGGAAAATTCAAGGTGATGATCTATGATAAAGATCTAAGTGGAAAAAAGTGAAGGTACAAGTTCCAAGAAAAGTTCAAGTTCCAAGGTGAAGATAAAATATTTTACTGAGTTCCAAATTCATTGAATCAATTGAAGAGGATGATCTAATGGTTGAGAATAAACAGAGGAAAATGTAATAAAGGAGATTAAGAGGCAAAACATAGTCTATATAAAGGATGAAATTGTATGATAAACAAGATGACAACTTGAAGTGTGGATGTGTAATTAACAGATGCAGTGAAGAAGAAAAAGATTGAAATCTGAGTCTGCAAGAAGAGATTGACGAAGTGTTGAGGCTACTAGCTAGTGAAGGAAAGAAGTGAAGACAAAGATCACATAAGGGATCTAACTAAGCAAGAGGCAGTTGCGGATTTTCAGATCAATTTTTATGTTGTTTCTTATTAACATTTGTAGCAGGAAAATCTCTTAACCGAGTGGACTTAACAATCTTATTGTAAAACCTTGAGAGAGGTGACATTCTAGAAGTGTGTTTAAAGACCTTTAACTAGGCCACTCCTAATAGGGTGAAGATCCTAACAAATCTAAGGAAAATTCCCTAATAGGGTCACATTTAATAATGTGCATTGTAATCTTTAACAAGATTGGCTTTTAACCGAGCATACTTCAAAGGAGCATTTCTTTAGCAGTTGACAATTTCCACAGTGGTTTTTACCAAATTGGGTTTCCATGTTAAATACTGGTGTTATATGTGTTGAATGTTTATTGTCGATGTTATTTGCTAATTATTTAAAGTTTTTACTGTTATCGGTTAATACTAAAGTTTATCTTAGGGTAAAAGCACAATCAGGTGTCACCTTTTAGGCTAACTTATCAGCACAGCTGAATTTTAGTATTTCTAACTAAAAATTATTTTTAGTGAAACATATGGTCTAACTAGATTCATTTTAGCTAAGTTATATAAGTGCTTTAACTTTTCCAATTGGAAATTTCTATTAAATGCATGTTTTATACCACTTCGGGTCCAATTACCATAGAAATAAAATTATTTCAGAAAAGTGATGTTTCAATAACTCCTAATCTTTTTAATGATATTTTAAAAAAATACCAAAATACCCTTTTATAGAGATTAGAGTCAAGAATATCCTCAGAGAGATTTTATAGTGTTTTAATTAGACATAGTCTATTGTAATTAAAAAATATTGTATGTATTTTAATATTTAAGGAGATATTGATTCAAAGAAATAAAAAAATAGTAAATCATATTAAATAAATTTGAAAAACATATGGTGCACTAGAGGTGAGAGTCCTCTTCAAGAATATATATTTCTTTTTTTGATTGAGATAGATTTGTTATGAAAAATATGGTGGGAGATGAAAATTGTCGATTTCAGGTGAGTTGGATTTTGAATTGTTATAAAAGAGAAAATATAGGTCACATTTTTTTTTAAATTTCTTCATGCACGAGCTATATATGTCATATATAACATATTTTTAAATTAGGGGAAAAATGTTTATTTACATATAATTTTTGGGTGGGAACTAGACCCCTAATTTTCAGCATTTTTGAGCAACTGAAAAATCATCTTTATAAATTAAAAAAACATATCAATTCTTATTCAAAAAAATTATTAAAAATACTAATCATAAACTTCATCCATTTTAACACATTTAATTAGTTTACATCATCTTCAAATTCCAAACATAAATGTCATTTTTATACTATTGAAGTTGAACAACTTTGATTTTGTTAGCCTTTTCCTTTGTAAAAGGGTGACAAATTATTGTGCTTACCCCTTACCGAGTTGTTAGTGAGTTGAATCAGAGAAAGTTTTAAGGTTTAAAGAATCACTGATTACTGATTCACCCCCCTCTTAGTAATCCAACAAAAAGATCTGTTAGGATCTTCCTAGTTAAAGGATTTAACCTGTTGCAACTATTAGGGAACAACAAGAAGGTTGATCTAGAAAATAGCACCAATGCCTTGCTTGTACAGATCCAATTAGGCTCACACTTATTCCTCTCTTGCAGATTCACCTCTCCTATAAATCACATCCCTTGATTTACTATCTATCTCTACCACACACATGATCTCTGTTGCTTATTTTTTCACTCTCTCAAAAATACATTACAAATTGATATTAATATATTTACAATAATTAGGGCATATATCCACCTAAATATTACATATGAAATTAAAATTTTTCTCCATAGAAGTCTGCTAAACAAATTGGAATCATTTTCTAGCTTGCACCAACATCAGGATCCAATCACACTTTGATTTGAGACCAAAAGGTCAAACATATTACACTTCCCTAGGTTCATGCACCTCTTCATGAATTATCGATCAAATCAACCAATAAGAATCATAACTAACATTCCATGTAATCTTAGACATGTCATCACATATTCTGGAATACTCAACCATCTTCACAAATTGATCTGCCTTCACCAGTCAAGGATCTAACCAAATGCACTTTACTATTCTTTCCTTCTTCACTATCCGAACTTCAAAATCTTGTAACTCTGTCCACCAATCACCAATCTTGATGTGATTGTAACAACAATCCAATAATATCATCAAGATCACACACCTCCGATCGCAACACCTAATTCCATTCATGTGGGACATATCGATCAAATATTTATGTTTTGTTCCTTCATTGCTAAACCAATTCCTTGTCTTCACCAACATGATTATAACTTGCATAAAACTCATCATACACATATACGATCATAGATATAGCATTATACACACCTCTATAGCCTATGTGCCAAATTGCACACCACAATTCACATCATAACTCATAATTCATCTTCTACATCATAACTTGGTACACCAAGAACATAGTCATCTAGCTAAGAATAACTAAGTTGACATCAATGACAACAACATATCTAACAAAACACATCATCAAGCCATGAACATACTTACCCATCTCATCTGCATTAGTTATGCCAACATGTTTCAAAGAAAATGGTTAACTTATTGAATAGTTTGTTTGATATAAATACACTATCTACTCTCACAACTTCTTAGTAGCATCTTTACCTAAAATATTCAATAACACTAAATTTAAATGAAAAAAAATGAATTACACTTCTTGGATTTGTTAAACTTACTCTAGTAATTTGTTGTCATAGATGTAGGTTTGTATCCAAACACAACAAACCATTGACTTTTGTCAATGGGAAGGTCCTCTATCTTGGCCTTTTAAAACTCAATGTGATGTCCATTAGACTTTTCAACATCCATCCTCAAAGTGCTTTCCATCTTTTGTGTTCAATACTTGTAATTTAGCTATGTAGAGCTCCCACTCAAATGGAGATTGGATCATAGGGCCAAAATTGCCCTCTAAAAAATCATAACAAGAAAAACATTGAAACCAAATGAAATGTAATGCAGATAACCAACAGAGAGTAGTGGTAAACATATTGAACAATCCAAACTATTTCATTAGAATATAAAATCAATGCCATACAAATGAACACAAGATATACCTAAGAAACTTTTTAGGCAAAAACCTAACAAGAAACAACACAATTCAATGTATTATCAATTAATGGATTACAATACAAAGAGGAAATATTTGTACTAATGTAATGCATTTGATCCAATTTTAGTAGCGCATAATTATCACTTAAAATGTTTGAGCACAACAATCAATGCTTGTTTTGAATACATTCATAAAGCCATTTGGGTGAGTTAACCAAACCGCGAGTCTTAAAATTTTATTCAAATTCCTCTAGACAAACACATGCACTTTAATTTCAACGCTCAGTGAAGGTTCCCTTGACTTCTATAAACACAGAGTCTAGTTGGTCAAACCAAGCACCTCATTTGGTGTATTAAGTTCATCTTACAAGATACCCTTATATTGACTATTTTTAGTTGCATAAAAGACTCCTTATTTTAATGCACTTTGTAACCCCGATATAATTGCTCTTCCATTACAATCACATTTCATAGATGTATAATTGCTCTTCCATTACAATCACATTTCATAGATGACTTTCCAAGTGGCAAGATCATTAATATAAGATGAATCCCATGCTCTCCCCAAGTTTGGCTTCCCATTTCATGTGGGGCCAAATTTGTAATAATATTAAAATATTATTATATAAGATATTAAAGACACCAACCTACCAATTCTTATTGGAGACTTTAACTATGACCACTACTTTGTTATTTAAGGCTATTTATGTACATAACCCATCTACGACAATGAAATCAAGTTAGAACCATCCCTTTACTCAATAAGGCCATTCCTTGCTATAAAACAACATAAAATGTGATGAGCTAAAATCAAATTATAATCACTTCCTTATTTATTAAGACCATTTATTACACCACCACTAAAATTTAAAGTGTACCTAGCGCTAATTAAGATGACGCCCTAATAAAATTGAACCTCCTATAATTGTAATGGTCAACCAATTACAGGAAAGTACACTTGCTTGCTTAGTGTCCCCTTTCTTCTTTTTTAAGTGAAAAGTAGGAAAAAATCTCCTTTGTACAAACTTTACAAAAAAATACCTCTCAAATCAGTTACATCTAAAAAATACACATATAAAAACTCCGTATACACTACACTAAAACAATCCTAATATTCCCTTTTATAACTTTTGATGGCTTCCTCATATCACTAGAGAAGAAGCATGGTCACGTGGGTGCTAATAATATCATTCAATTTGTGGAAGTGCACTTTCACAACCACCAAATCCCCATGGGACCGCCTGCTGAGCGCACAGAATATATGACACACGATCTAAGTAAATTCTTGGGAGCCCAAATGTGAACGAGGGTGGAGAAAAAAATTCACAAGTTGACAAACTCCGTACGATCTGACCAGGTGGGAAAACGAGAAATATATGTAGACCATAATCATTCCTCTTTTTCCTGTAATTAAATTAACCACCTCCCAAAAACACACGTACGCACTGTATTATGAACAGAAGTGAATGATATAGTAAATCACAATAAGATTTTGAACCGCAGACCGTGATTTGAACCGCTAACAGTTGATACACAAAAAATGGAAAACTTAAAAAGTTCTGCTACACACAAAACCACACATCGTAATTACCTATTTAAAGCTGACCCACATAGTGAAGAGAAAGATAGGTGATTTGTGAGTGCGGATAGACCAGCCTAACAACACCAAAAGCTGGAGGAGGAAAAAAAAATGATATTTATAGACAACTACTAAAAAAAATTAAAATTCAAAAACGATCTTGTTATTGATGACCTGATGATGTTACAGATTGCACAGATCGACTAGATTTCAGCTTTTTATACTTATTTGTTAGTGTGCTAATTCTGCATTGGGTGTAGGTTACTGAATTCTTGCAGATCACTTTAGGCTGTCTCCAATTTGACATTTTTAATTAGGTGGGTCATTGTGGAAATTGTAGAAATGTGTTGGGTTTCTCTGATTTTTGGCAGATTGATGGATTGGTTTTGTTGATTGATAAGTATGTTTTCGTAGATTATGAGCAGGGAAATTGGGGTGTTATGCATTATGAACGGAGTGTAGAGAAGGCAATGGGGAAGATGGCATTGGATCCAGAGGAATCGTACCCTGAGAGAGTGGATGAACCTGATTGTGCATATTACATGAGGACAGGTCTTTGTGGGTACGGCTCCAATTGTCGTTTCAACCATCCTCCTCATATGAAACAGGTAGTAATACAATTACCCATTACTTTCAATTGCATGCTTTTGTTTTTGGGAAAACATGGGTTCCTGAATTGAAGTTGAATTTGGGTTTTCTTTGGCAGGCTAATTCCGGCAAAGGAGAATTCCCTGAGAGAGTTGGACAACCGGAATGCCAGGTACGGGGCTTGGTAATCTGTGAAATATGCATTTGGGAAGGGGAATTGGTGTAAAAGGTAGCTGAGCCTTGGATGATACAATGGCCACGCCGAATTGATTGAGGGGTTTTGCTAGTTTGGGGGAAAAGTTGTTTGTTTTATGCTCTTCATTTCTTATGTTTTCTGGATTTTATTAAGAAAAAATGTCAGGTTTGATGTTTCTTTTAAGTTTTCCTTAACATCATGCATTGGTAAAAGAAAATTTGTGTCATCCATGGTTCTTTCTTAGTCAAGAGAAGCGTAGATCACAGATGCTGATGATTTTGCAAGGATATAGCTCATTTCAAATGGGTTAAAGAAGTTCAGACCTGAAACTCATCTGTATAGAGACTGTGTTTGTTTGAAACCCTTGACTCAAGGTTGTTCTGATCATTTTCTTCTTGAATTGTGAGGGGAAGATAACCTAGTTGTCTCTCGGTCTGTCAATACTCAGAGATGTTTCCTTAACTGATGAAAGGAATATCTATCTATTGTTTATCATAGTTTTGCAGAAACATCATCTTTGAGGACATGCGACGGTTTACACACGTCTTTCTAGGGATTTCTTACACCACTTATGTTTAGGTGGATCTTCTCCATGACGTTGAGGTGATCCAATAAGGCTTTAGCTTCAACGCACAGTTTTTTCCTATCATATGCGTGGATTAAGGTTTGCTATCGTTCTACACTGTTGTCGGTTGATCAACGCAAATGTGAACAGTTGTGATATGCCTTAGTGGGGACTGACGGCCCCGATTGTAAGAAATGGAAATCTTCTGTAGGTATTTTCACTGGTTTGCTTTATATGTGTGTTACCTACACTAGGGCCAACGGAAGTTTCAAGTAATATTTAGGTACACGGTCTTAATTAGAGGTAAGTAAAGCAAGTAAAGCTTTCAATCACGAGTGAACTGGTAGCAATTCTTAATCCATCATAAATAAGACATTTGCGTATGTTCTAGTTCAGTAATTTTATCTTTTGTTCCTTAGTTACTTGCAAGAATTGTTATTTTAGATTGATGGAAGCTGGAAAGTATAGATTTCATTATATCTATATCCATTTTTATAATATCTATAATATATGCATTGGAGGAAAAACATAGCCTGAAATAGGCTTTTGCTGTTTTAGTTAGCTGTACATATGATAACATGCACGTGAAGAGTTTGCCACCATCTTGCTGTAGCTGCTAAGGTCTTCTGCCTTGTATTCCTTTCCGTCTATACGGTTTTCCTACAACCTTTACTTTGACTGTTTACTTGTATTAGAACTTAATGTGTAGTGCTAGTCCATTATATAAAAATCTCTCTGTTATATCTGCAATGGCACTGTATGCAGGTAAAAATGTGTCTGTATTAGTAAAGCAAAATTTGTTTTGTGCCATATGGGCTTGGTTGTCTTCAAATCCATACATCGAAAGAAGTAACTGAGGAATCTTATTCATCTTTCTGCCTGTAGAGAACGTCTAGATGGTTTAAGCATCAAAGATGGTTTTTTTGCATTGTTGCACTGAGTGCCATGAGTTCCTATTCTTTTTTGTTCTTAATGTTATACAATTATGCCTTTTTACTTAATTTAATATTAGTTTTTATGTTATTTGAAGTGTTTTATACATGTAGCTGCTTAGGTACGGAAATTTAGCTTTTGTCTGAAGTGTGGCTTTGTGGTAAGGCTCCATTGACCCTATCTGACATTTAGGTTTTTTGTAAATTCAAAATGGGGCCTTGTGGTAAAGATCCATTGAGCCTCTCGGATTTACTAATTGTTCAGTAGCTCTAATTTTTATCACAGGCTTGCCTTTACTTTATATAATATCATAGTCTGAAGAGAATTGTTTCATCAGACTTCATGGTTCGTGCTTTCTTTTGTTCAAATATTTTAGGATTTTAGCAGTTACTACTTTCTACTAGATTTGGAGTTGAGTACTTTATTCCTTTTTCCTTGTAATTGCCTTCCTGATGGTTATGTACACGGCACATGCTCCTTAACTTTTGTACCATCTACCTCCATGACTAGTTGTTTGGGAGAAAGCAATTAAAATTTTCTCTTTGCTAATTTCACCACTTGTTTCTAGATTGGCAGGGTTCACGCATATACAGTAGATTTTGCAATGTGCTCAGTATTTTGCAGTTACAATGTTCGTTTTCCCTATGATTCTGTAGTAGAAAGTCTTCAGGGTTGAAATATTGTTGCTGGTCAGATTTTAGGTTAACAAGTTTATGGCACTGACAGCTACGCTATGTTGAAATTCATTTCAGTAAAATGTGTTGGTTGAACTTGAAAGTATAGTGAATATGAAGCTCTGCTAAAGAATTTTCTCTAACACAAGCATTTCCGGTTGGAAAATGTGAAGGGACCATGTATTCAAGTGTGTGCTTATGAAATAAAGCTATTTATGTAATGGAAAATCCATACCCTTTTTGTTGATTTAAATACTGTAATCATTGGCTGTGGCTTAAGTAAAACATGTGATTAATGTTGCTGGGAAAAAAATAATTGTATTTTATTTTTGATTATATTAACAGAGATTCTTGTTGTCCAGTATTTACTACTAAAGGCGGATAAATTTTGCAGTATTATCTTAAGACAGGAACTTGTAAGTTTGGCGCATCATGCAAATATCATCATCCACGTGACAGGAACACATTAGGAGGACAAGTATCGATGAATTATTTAGGTCTTCCTATGCGTCAGGTGGACTATATAAACTTTCGGAAAAATATTCTTTAGAAGTATGCTTTTGTATTGTAAAATCTATGTTTGCAACATTTCTGAGATGCTCAGACAGGTGCCACAATTGAATGTTCAGCATCTTTATCCTAAATTGCTGGAAGAGTCCATAGGACGTCTCAATGATCAAGTATCTATTTTGGATTTTTGACTTTGCAGGGAGAGAAAGACTGTGCTTATTACATGCGCACTGGAACCTGCAAATTTGGAGCTCAATGCAAGTTTCATCATCCACAACTCACAGCATTAGTACCTGTTTCAGGCTATGCAAGTACAGGGTCGCCTACAACACCTGCTTCACCATTCCATCCAGGGATCCTGTCTTGGCCTCTACAAAGGACGCCTTACGTTGCCAGTCCTCGGTTGCAAGGATCTCCAGCTTATATGCCTGTCATTTTCTCGCCTTCCCAAGCTATGCTGTCAATGCCAAATTGGAACAACTATCAAGTGAGTTAGGGTGATTTTATTAATGATTTTGTTACCACAATAATGCCTGCAATGGGCATTGCATTTTCTGTATTCTGCTTATTTTAGACTTGCTTGGTAATGATGGTTGCTCATCCATGTTGCACACATCAAAGCTACTTCAATTCAGTCCGGTCCTTCAAAATTTCGATGATGTTGCAGGCTTCATTTTCAGTTAGAATCTGTATATTTCTCTGTGAACATATCGAGGAGGAACATTTGAAGTACTTTTTTCTTTTGTAAGCTATTACTTTTCCTTTTGCTGCCTGATAGGTTACATGCTTTCCAACTGAAAAAACATTTACTGATTGCTTGTGTTGTTATCTGCTACTTTTTTATTTCAAATTCCTGCATTTGATGGCAAGGGGAAGCACATTCCCAAGTACAAAATGTATTTTACTCCTTTCATACAAGCCAGATTAAATGTTAGTTGTCCTCACTCCTCGTTGCTTAACTTTTCGTTACCATTGTTTGGTAACTATGAGTAAGTTAAGTAAATTAAATTGCAAATATTCCTGTGACATCCTATGTTGATGGATTTTACTTTATAATAGTTTGTCTTTTATTAGTCTTTATGCTTTTTGCATATAAACAAGTTGTTGGAGGTTCATGAAGTTCCATGAATGATGAATCCAATATTGGAAATGAAAATAGTCAAGAAGATTTGACAATATTTCTTGGTACAAATATCTTAGAAAGCTATCCATTGTAAGTGTAGATTACTACCCTAAAGTGAACCTTAAGGAAATTCAGAGGGAAAAGTTGGTATCCCAGATTGAACAAAACATAAGCATAGAATTATGCAGATGAACAATTAATTAACAAGATAAAATTGATGCTTCAAATCCAACGTGGCCAACTTAACAACTTTAGCTACACATTTTGCTAGAAGTTCAAGGTTTTTAAGGAGTTTAAAAGATTTTACAAGATTTCTTTCTGCAAATATCTTAGATGAAAATAGTTAGAAAACTTTCCATTGCTAGTGTAGAGGATAAAAATGGATTACTGATTTAAAGCCATGGTCTTTAGGGAATTCAGAGGTAAAGGGTGGTATCCCAGATAGAACAGAATCTGAGGAAGCATTGAATAATTTGAGTGAAACAGTAATTAGCAAGGTAAGATCAGTTCTTTAAATCAATTATTACCAACATGCCAATTATAGTTACACCTTTTTGCTATAGTTCTAACACTTCGGAGGAGGAAAGCATTGTTCTTTTTGTATTAAAAGCATTCAGTATTTTGTTTTGTGGTGTAGGATACAGTTGGCTATTTCCTCTGGGTATTGAATGTTTGGAGTGCATTGTAATTGTCTGCATCCATTACCCTTATATATAAGTGCGGAATGCTTCTTAAGGGAACATTACGGAGTAGAAACAAACCTAGTCCAATATCGAAACCAAAAAGTGAGGCTCTCAGTTATTATCAATCTTCCTGGTGTTGATTTTTTCTTAGGTGAAATGAATGATACACCCTTACCTATCTTATATCATTCTTCTCATTGCTTGGTGTGTTGGAAACATGATGAGAAATTCTTGAAAACTTGTTTTTGATTGGGAGGTTTTGGTTAACCATGCGTGGCATTTCATTGCTCGAGTTTGTTCCTTCGCGTTTTGTTGTCCTTTTCCTTGGATCTGTTTGGAGGCATTGTGATTTTTTTCAATTGGCATTAATCTGTTGTCTATTGTTTGCCAAACAGAAACAGAACTTTATTTATAATAATTTTTTTCTAAGTGGTACTAGTGCCTAACTGGAGATATTGATGGTCTCCAGTGGTATTAAGCCCTTGTCTATTGTTTTCCAAAGAGAAATTCTATTTCATTCAAAAGAAATTTTCCCATAGCCTAACTAAATTATTCTCTCATAGCAAGCACATAGAACTTTGATGGAAACTTTTTTTTCTTGGTAGCTTCATTGTTGGGACTGTCATAGGTAAAGTGATACTTTGGGATTGCTACAGACATGTTTGGGGGCTGGAAGGCCAAACCTAGTTAATCTTTTCATTGTGGTCAGGCCATAATGGATAAAGATTTTGGCAGAAAAGCCTTTTTTTGGAGTTTGTGACAATCTGCCATACCCGCCATTTGTAATGTGCAGGCAATTTTTTGACTTTGTTTTGAGCCTTATTCAATGTATTATAGGCATCCTCTTGAAAAAGCCTGCATGTGAGAAATACGTGAATTCTTAGAGGGCATTCCATAATGGACATCTTGACCAATTATTAAGGGGTTTCCGTTTAATGTATCACATTCCAGGACTCTTATGCATAGTTATGTATGCTATGCCTATTAATTGCATATTTGCAAGATTTTCTGCATTGATAAACCCTACAAGTGGTTTCGCATTCATTCAATGCTTCTGTGATTTGCATCAAACATATTTGCAACAATGTCTATCCATGTTATATGATATTTCTGAATGCTGAATATTATGATATTGTCATTGAAAAAGGCTCCACACATAAAAAGATGCTATACCTAATTATTTTTGTTTTATATTTCCTCAAGATTATGTAGTAAGGTTGGTAAATTTTTATAATCAAGGTTTTAGTGCTTGTTAAATTTCTGCTAATTTGACACCGGCAATTAAGCCATCTTTGAAAACTTTTTTAAAGATATATTTGATATTACCCTATCAGTTGGGTTAGCTGCTAATCAGAACACATATCGGTAAACTTGAATATTAACCATATTTTGAAAACTTTTGTAAAGACATATAACCATATCAGCTGGATTAGCTGCTAATTGGAACACATATCAGGAAACTTGAATAATAATGATTATACTTATTATATGTATATGCCTAGTCAGTTTACATTCACATGAAGGGTGGGTCTTCTTACATCATCTCCATAAAATAATGTATTTTTCCTATGGATGCAAAGGCTTGCAACATGTGTACGATTAAGTATTATTTAATTTTATTATAAGGTTTTCAGTCAGTTTTATAGGAAATAAATATTCTGTCCAAAAACCTCTAGCTTATTATATCCCCTTTCTCAAGCAGATAATTGTAGAATATTACTGTCTTCTCTCAGCTTCCTTCTCTCACAAAATAAGTGTTGTGTACATCCTGACTAATTTTTTAATACTTTAATTGTCTTCCCTTTGGAATGATATGGTAAATGAGATACCTTAGTAATTTTACAACAGGTTCAATTGATGCTCGCACCCATGGCAGTCACAGGATTTATCTATTTTCTATTAGTACCTTGTATATTGTAAATATTCTTTTGAAATCAAGTAGTTCTATGTGTGCTATAACATTTTTGTATGCATATTAGTCGTGTTCACTTTTCAGAGGTATACATATATCTTGACACATTGTTATAAACTTATAGCTTTACAGCTCAAACTTTTCTGTTTATGATTCATTTTCCAGGCTTCTTGTACATCTCTTTAATAGTGCAGCTTGCCATATTGGTTATGTCCACTGTAACTGGGAGATGTGTCTCCACCCCTCCGAGACGTGTCTCGGATATGGAGATGCATCTCCGAGACTTTACACGTACCCCGAGACCTAAAAAATGAGTGGAAACTTCATCGCGATGTCTCCCGCCATAGCCTAGTCTCCCGCCAAGTTTTATGGTATCTCCCGCACATCTCCAGGTGAAAAAGGCATGTTAGAACTTAAAAACAAATAAAAAAATTTAACATCATTTTTTGCTGGAGGAAGCCCAGACGTTGCTGTTCGAAGCCCTAGTTGATTGGTTTTAATGTTCAAACTTAAACCTTTCCATTGTTCTTGTTTTCAAAGCTCAATGTTATGATATTTCTTGCAAATTATCTGTCGCATGGGTACTCGTACCCATACCCCTGGGACACGTACCGGGTACTCAGTGGAGAGCATCATAGCTAAGGACCTTGATTAAGATTTGTGATTTTTGTTTTTGTTTTTTGTCTGCGTATTAGCTTGCTGTTTATCAAGCTTAATTCAATACGTAATCAGTTTGAAACTTTGATACAATACTGATTAACACTAAAATTTATCACTGTTCAAGCTAGACGTTTATCATTTGCAATATCTCATTGTTATATGATTTATAATCTTCTTGTTCATGTTTAAAGTTTGCCTTCTTTGTTATGCATCTAAACATTTAGCATATATTATTATTACAAACATATTGCAAATCTGAAACTGAAAACAATACATTACATCTGCAAACTTTATCACTGTTCTTGTTTTGAAAACTCATTGTCATTACTCATATTTTAAGATTTTCTATAAAATATTAAATTATATTAAAAAAGAAAAATTTGACGTACCCAAGTACCCCTGTCCCCTATTTTGAAAAATAGTCGTACCTGTACCCGTACCCTAAGTACCCAAGTACCCCCGTCCCCGTGCAACCTTGGAAATTATTAAATTATATTAAAAAAAAATGGCATCTCCAAGTACCCCCATATCCTATTTTTGAAAATTAGCCACACCGATACCGGTACCAATCTCCAAAGTCTCCAAGTCTCCCCATCTCCAGCTGACCTTGGTTATTTGAATTTCAAATCAATTTTGCACAATTGAGTTTGAGTTGCTCCAAGCTCATATGCAAGTTCAATTATGTAATGGTGGTAATTCTGCTGACTTTGTGGGAGTCTTATGTGAAGGCTAACTTAATCTTGAAATGAGCACTGCAAGAATGAAGTTTGCATTGAATATTAGTGGTTTGATTTAAAAAATTATTTATCATTAAGTTGCCTTTTGGTATAAAATGTCTTTTTACTTTTTATGACTTTTATCAGTTTTTCATCAGGGAACTTTAAGTCCTTTGCTCTCTCCAGAACGACAGCCACCCATAGGAACGGGAAATTCATACAACTCAACACAACAGATAGAGTCACCTGCTAGTAGCATGCAAGGTGTTGCTTCTCCGTTTGTGCAGGTGGGAGCTCAGCATTCTGTTGGACAGAGGGAAGCGTTCCCAGAAAGACATGGCCAACCAGACTGCCAATATTACATGAAAACAGGGGACTGTAAGTTTGGAACTACCTGCAAATATCACCACCCTAAGGAAAGGATTGCACATTCACCAACATGCACGCTTAGTCCAAGGGGACTTCCTCTGAGGCCTGTAAGTTTTCCACTGTATCCTTATAAGTGCATATTAACTATTTGAAGCCAATGTGGGTCTAACAAGTAGAATCCATTGCTGTACTTATCTACAGATGTTTTGCATTTTATTTCTTATCTTCAATTTTCTGCTTGTTTACTTTCTTTTTAATTTTTTGTTTTAAATAGGACCAACCAGTATGCCCATTTTATGCTCGGTATGGCATCTGTAAGTTTGGACCCACTTGCAAGTTTGATCATCCATTGGTAGCCCCAGAGCAAATTTACAGTCCGCCATCTTCCTCACTTTCTGAACAACCATACCCAAGAGTTGGTTCCCAAACAACTCTTGGTCATTCCAGTTCTGCAGAAAATTCACAAGCAGTATTGACAAGAAAAGATCATCCTTCAAAATTGGAAGAGCCAAAGAGCTTCAAGAATCTTCCCTCTACTAATGGTTCTGTGGATATAAAGGAAGCGGATGCTTCGAATTCTGGTTCTGTTGTTTTATCTGAGTCTACAGAGAGTTTTTCAAGCTAAACTAGATTTTTTTTTTTGGTTTGCATTGGTTGCGGAGACTGCTAGTTGGAGCTGGAATCTTCAGCTGAGTGTGAAAAAAAATTTACAGTTGCAAGGATGTTGCAACATTTGAGCATCCAAAAAAAATTTTAAACCCAAATGATTCATGTGTTTCATTAAATCACTCATTGCAAGGTGCAAGAAAATAAAGTCAGAACATAAGCCATGAAGTCTACATGGCTTTGTTAGCATTTTACAGGGCTTTGCCTGTAAAACACTATCATGTGGAATAATCATGAGACCAGACGAATGAATTCTCTGACATTTACTTTGGGAAGTATCCATTCACGGGTTAAAGTTTGTTTCTCACTAGATCTGAATTTTTGTCATCTTTCTGGAAGCATCACACTTTCCAGGTTGGTAAATGTTTCTTGGGGTGTAGTGCATTTTTTTCGGAAGAAATTTTCCCAGGGTGAGCATTTTTGAAGAACAGGAGAAAACAAGTTAGTCATAGGATGTCAAATGAAATTTGAAGGCATCAAATAAATCTAATGAAGAATGCAGTTGATGAGCAGCTGGTGGGCACTATTTAAGGATGCCTTTTCTTGTTGCAGTGCAGTTTTCTTTTGTCTATTTCAGAGATTATCTTCATCATAAGATGATATGTAAGCTGCTCTTTAATGGAATATTGTTGTTTGAATCATATTTTAATATGCATTTTCAGTTTGAAAATGCCAATAAGCTCTTTAGAATTGGAGTTAATCAATCTTTGTATGTGCATTATTTATGAGCATAATTTAGAATTCTGTTAAAGTTGTTTTGTAATGTGTTCCTGCATTGCTCAGAAGTTTCTGCATTTGGTCTCTTTGATTTTTTAAACTTCAAATCTTGACTTCATTTTATGTGTTAAGTAGGATGATTATTTCTCAAGTAAATTTTTGAGTGAACCGAGCACAGTTTATTTTTGCCAAGCAAGGTCATTAAGGCATTTGTACCTGGATATGTGTTATGATGATTGTTTGAAATAAGTTTTTGAGTGAACTAAGCATAGTTTATTTTTGCCAAGCAAAGTTATTAAGGCATTTGAACCTGGATATGTGTTACGATGATTGTTTGTCAATTTTTTTAGGTCCCCGACTTCGTTTCATGTGGGAAGTTAGCATGATTGTTTCTCAAGTTTGTTTTGAAGTCCACGACTTTATATCATGTGGGAGATGAGAATGATTGTACCTAGCACAGTGTAACTTTTTGAGGGAACCAAGCACAGTGTAAGTTTGTTTTCAAGTCCATGACTTTATATCATGTGGGAGATGAGAATGATTGTACCAAAGTAAGTTTTTGAGGAACCAAGCACAGTAAGTTTTCGAGGGAACCAAGCATAGTTTAAGTTTTTGAGGGAACCAAGCACATTTTATTTTTGCCAAGGTTTGTTCATTTAGGCAATTGGACTTGGATATGTACATATTATTAATATATTTATTTAGTATATTTTTAAAACAGTTTTAAGCAGATTGAAGCGAGAGTACAATGTGCCCTGAGGGAAATTACACTAATTATGTCCATCCTTGCCACATGACCAGTTGTGTTTATATGGTAGTTGACTCTATAATATAGTCATTTGAACTATGAGAAGTTTATGTAGTTATTTCCTAAGTTACCGGTTCGAAGAATCAGTTTGCAAGTTCGACAAAATTTTGAAAAGGGGTTTGGGTTCAGGTTCGAAAAAACATGTAAGATTTTTAAATATATATATATATATACTTATTTATGAAGCCTAAAAGCACGAGTTAAAATTAGAATGTCATATAGTATCATAAAAACAACGTTTAAACAACAAAAAACATCATAAACTTATAATCATAGCATCATGAATCGTGATCATACCATCATATACTTCGAGTTCAACATCAAAGATTCAAAACATTAAAACTAAAATTATCATAACATCAAGTTCAACTGTTCAAGTATCATTGTTTCAAACTTTCAAGTTCAACTAATGAATTAAAAATGTATTAATCTTCAGCAATTACGAAATATTCCTATCTAAGAACAATACCAGAATAATACAGGAAAAACAAATAATGTTCTATTGTAGTATTTTTATTCTTTAAAGTTTTAACAACTATCATAAGTTTGTAGAAAAGAAACTTTCTTATAACTCACTGGACATCCCACAACTGGTGTTGGTTGACTTACACACCTAGAGTTTTTCTTCCAAAACCTGTTGATAATGACTGCTGATTAAAATTTCCATTCTTCTAGTATATCATTGGTGGCTCCCAAACTCCTCCATGTCCTGCAAGTTAGTACTGCTACTGCTGTGTTACTGTATGATGTTGGCTGCTGGACGGTGCTGTACACAACCTGATGTCTGACTGGGGAACCCTGCCCGGACCCACAGGCGAACTGGACCCGGACCACGGACCAGTTCGCACCCGGGCCAGTTTGGAGGGGTCTAGGGCAAACCATGGTAACTTAGGTTATTTCTTTTCTTTTTTTAAAAAATTCCCCTGCTGGAGCCAATTGCATTTACTTTTAGCCAAGCATGGTGAGTACAGAGTTGACCAACCGATTTGGTCATTTAATGTAGTAAACATAACATGATCACTTAGTCTTTAGTAATAGCATTCAAGCCTCTCTCTTAAAGTGCTAATGCATGTACAAATGTCCTGATCAAGATTCTGAAAACTTCTAGGCGTATATTTTTGTCCTTTTGAAACTTCAAAATCTTCTCTCTTTCTAGGCAGCCTTTCAATATATGAACTCTTCCCTTACTAATTTTTTAACTTATCCTGTAGAGATTGCTTGAAGTTATCTGACCAGTTTTATTAAAGTATTATTTGTTTTAAATATAACCAGTTTTCTTGCTGGCTGGTTTTAGTTTTGTGAAAGTAGTAAAAAATAATGTATGCAATAAAAAGGCTCTGATTTCATTTGCTGTGAAATTCGTCTAACTTGAAGTGCTTTTAGAGTATGGAAACTGTTAAATCCTTAGATAAAACATTCGATTGACTCAAATATGCATCATGGGTCAATGTTTATATGATATCTATGCATATATGACATGACATTGTAGGGTCTAGAAGTTATATATGTGCTCATAAATTAGATCTTCTATGCAGATGTCACTATAAATCTAACATGTCTAAGCATTATTATAGTCTCATTTTAACAATCTAAGAATGGGATTGTGGTTATAATTTTTTGTAGACAGGCCCTTTTTTCTGTTCATCTAAAGAACATTGCTTAACCATCAGTGAAACACATGGAGGTTCAGTAATAATTTGTAGTGGGATCCTTCCAGCTGCAATTGTTTTCTGGCTCTATGCGTGTAGAATGCCTGATGATTGTATTGTACCGTTATATGAGCCGGAAATGTACATCGTCTTTCAGCCGACCCTACTCATTCTGTAAAATTTTAGACCATGATATTTTGGAATCTCCATTTACCTTTACAAGCCTTATCTGTATATAATGGTCTAGACATTTGTATGACCCAGTAGAAAAGGAAAGGTTCTGATGAGGTCAGCAATGGCTTGTAGTCTACAATCATTAAGGATCACAAAGCTGAAACGAATAGAACCTTGTGCTTCTCATCATAACCAAAATGTATAGCGTGAGATTCATTCAACAAACAGCTGTATTCAACGATGGAAAACTTTTTAGCCAAAAGGAGATACATGGTTTGATGTAATAAAAGGTTTTGAAAAGGATCTTTGTCATATAATTACAAATTCATTTGGACACTTTCTGCAAGGAAGATTGTCTGCAACAATGACGAACATAACTACAAAAGCAATGATAATTTTCAGTTGGAACCTTGCAATGATAATTTTCAGTTGGAACCTTGCAAACAGGGGACTGCAATATTGTAATTTCTAGCTGCATACAATTTAACATCTAACAGCTGCAATGATGGTTGCTGTCTGCATATGAGCTTTTTGGAACATTATTACCTAATTTCATAATGGAAGCACGTGTGTAGTGCCAAAGTTTGTTAAAAAGGTCTGATAGAAAATCTTTCAGTATTCTGAGGTTTAGTAACTTGTTGGTATTATGCTAACATGAATGATTATTGGAACTATAGGGAACATAAAATTATGCCTAATAACTTTGTTAATCATTGTTCAGCTATATTATATAATTGAAGACATTAAATTTTCAGTTCTTGATAACAGCTTCCAATTTTTTGTATTAGATAATATAATTTTTTGTCCATAATTTTTGTCAGGATTTGACTGGGTAGATTCTTGGAGACGCGGTTAAGCTCCCTACAAAATGTACTATTGACCAAATTTTAAAAATTAGAAAATACAACAGATTTTCGTGAAATTTTCAGCATCAGTTCTTCGTGATCTACTTATTTTGTGGTCGAAAATCACAAAAAAATTGCAAAAGAATCAGTGTTTTCGCAAATCTGAAAAAACAAATTTCATTTTTTTGTCTTTGGTGCATTTTGTAGGGAGCTTAACCCATGGCAATTTTTGGTGCCAATGTTTCGGATCAATTCTTTCATTGTCAATAATTTGGATTATCCTGGAGTACGATCTGCAAAATTGAAGAAGAAAGTTGTTATACATAATCTAATCTAAATTTCTTTATTATATATTTAATTTTTATATGCGGACTAATTGATGATTGTTCACCAGATTAAAAGATTTTATTGATTGCTTAATGACATTTGTTTTTATATTCTAACATTGATAAATCACATTCGGTTTTTATGGTCAAACGTTTTTGCGCAAACCCCGCCGAAGATCTGTGAAACAACTGGATACTGTAAATTAATTCCAACTGAAATTATGGTAATGGATTGTCAGCTATTTTCAACGGAAAAATACACAAGACAAAATTGAATTATTATTTTATGATTAAAATCAACATAAAAATTAAGGAAAATAATGGATGTTCTGAAGCAAAGAATTGCTTCTTAAGTTAAAAATCCCCCAACAGTAACAGTTTGATGGATCTTCTGAAGCGAAACTACTTTTTTTTAATGAATGAGAGAGTTTAATACTAACCTCCATGTAAATATTGAACTATTTGAAAAGAGAGATTAAATGTAAAGATTTGTTGAAGGTAGGTCAAGCTTCGTAAGCGGATATAGAGTTGATTTTCAAAACATAAAAATTGTCGGAGCTATCTTCTCATACTGAAGTAGTTTAAGTTCTTTAAAAATCTAATAATCTAAATTTTTTTCTAAATGATTAAACATTGAAATTTTAAAGTTTTTAATTTTTAAAAGAAGATAAAATTTATTCAAGCAAAAAAGAAATACAAAGCACCAAAATCAAATAGTCCTATCAAGATCTTCTATGTGATCTAACTGTTGAGACAAAGCTAAAGCTAATTGACCCTTATTCACAATATTCTAGTTTTTCATTTGATTAGAAGTCCATTTGGCCAGATAATCCACTACCCCATTCCACTCTCTAGGGATGTGAGTGAAAGTAATAGAATCCAAAGAAGCACACAAATTAAAAATTTGATTAACAACCAAAACTAACTACCAACTAACATCCTTAGAATGCTGATGAGTCATCAGATGAGCCACCACCTGCGAATTTGATTCACAAATGAGCCTGCTCCATCCAAGAGTACAAGCACATTCCACATCATACAAAATAGCAATGACCTCCATCAAATTGTTGGTATGATGACCTTTTTAAATAGGAAAAAACATAAACTAAACAATCCCCAACCTATCTCTACCAATTCCACCAATGAACAAAAAACTCAACCAAATAAGAGACATGCCAACAAGCTTGATTCCACACATCCCACCAAAAATGCCAAATATGTCTAGTAAAAGAGCATTGGAAAAAGAGATGAGAAACACTTTCTTCACTATTACAACACAATACACACATTGAGTGGCCCTAAAAACCATATTTACATAAATTATCCCAAATAAGACACCAATTATAGACCACCAACCACATGAAAAAAATTGCACTTGGGCCATGAGAACTTGTACCAAACTTGTTTCCATCAAGGAACTTGAATGTCCTCAAAAGTTTGCCACAACAACTCAACATAACCTGTAGAAACAAAAAACTTCCCAGACAAATCACTGCTTGCCCAAGCCAAAACATCATTCCCTGCTAAGGTAGTGCACTCTTGAGACTCCAAAATCTAAGCCAACTCCTACTTATCTTCCTCATATCCTCTTGGAGGCCATTCAAAAGGATGTTTCTAACGAAAACGAACAACCAACCCACAATTATGGGCAATCTTATAATGGTCAATAGTGTCCCAACAAGCAACAGTAAAGGAATCATAAAGGGGCTAAAGGTGAGGATGAGTAGAAAGGATATAAGGATGACCATCCCAAGAATCCAACGAAAAAAGAACTTGAGATCCCGTACGACAGATCTAAACGAGATCATTCTTTATCAACTAAACCCCTAGTTTCAAAGTATTCCAGATCATAGAACCTCTTCCCACCAAAGGAAAGCGGGGAACATCGAACATATTAACATGTGGAAGATACTTATTGGAGTTTAAGTTTCCCAAAAATTTCATGAGTGTGATCCATGAAAAATGGTGAAAACTATATCTAATTTGGAACTAATTTTCTAAGTGATTAAACATAAAGAAATTGTTGGATGCATCTTTTTATACAAAAGTCAAAGTAATTAAGATCACGATATTGATCAATGGAAGAATGGTAAAAAGTGTGGGTGGGGGTGTAGCGTGCATGTGTGTTTGTGTGCATGTGGGCACGTGTAGCTACTTTCCAAATGATTAAACATACAAAAAATGTTGGAGCCATCTTTTCATATACGAGTTGAAGTAGTTCAACTTTTCCAAAGATGTCACAAGAGTAATACATGGAAAATGGTAAAAACACAATAATATCATGTAAATATTTCATAATGGTTTACTTCGACAATATATTAGTGAAAAGTAGAGCATGCAACACATGGATGTTCTACATTAAATTATTTCTAGAATTTGGTTAAGTTAGATTTATGAGAGAATTAATTGGATTAGATTTGTATGTGCGATTCGATGTACAAAAGTGAACCTATACTTGCTGTGCTTGAGTTAGTAGAAAGTTGATTATCGTAATCATTTACCTTGATCTTGTGATATTTTATTTGTGATTAGGATTAATGGTGTTTGCAAATATCTTTAAATCTCTTGAATTGTGAGGGTTATATTCTCCCTTTGTAAACCCCTAGTTGAACCAATTCAATAGCTTTTGAAAAACAAACAAGCTTCCAATCAACCTAGGACAATGTATGATTATTTATATTTTTGCTATGGTATTCTCATAATAAATGAACAAATGTCTTTATGCACCAACATAACACAAATTAAAATAAATTTACATTGGTTTGACTCAAAAAAACCAATGGAAAAACCAATAAGGTGTAAATTTCAAATTTGATTTTTAAAAGTGAACCTATACTTGTGGGTTTGAGTTAGTAGAAAGTTGGTCATTGTAATTCACTTACCTTGATCTTCTAATGTCGAGTTTGTGATTAGGACTAATGGTGTTTGCAAATACCTTTAAATCTCTTGAATTGTGAGGGTTATAATCTCCCTTTTTAAACCCCTAGTTGAACTAATTCAATGGCTTTTGAATAGGAAACAAGTGTCCAATCGACCTAGGATAATGTATGACTATCTATATTATTGCTATGTTATTCTCACAAATAAATGAACAAATGTCTTTATACAACAACATAACACACAAATTAAAATAAATTTACGTTAGTTTGGCTCAAAAAAACCAATGGAAAAACCAAAAAGGTGTAATTTCAAATTTGATTCTTAAAATTTAAAATTTAAAATTTCAAGTTCCAAATTTACGATTGCATAAATGACTTGGATCAAGTTCATACCCATGATTATTATTCAAGGTAATGAATAAAGTATCTAGGCAAACCAATCATAGTTGAAAGTTCCAACTAGTAATCAAACAAGCATGCAACCAAACACATAAGTACACATAATTGGTGTAACAAATAACTAATAATATGATCTTTTTATTGGTTCAGAGTCATGAAATTACATTACAATATATTATAAAGGGCTACAATATGGCGCCCTAGCCTTTAATGTTACATACACACAATTCATGTGGAAATTCCAATCTTCTCATATGGTATTGCAATCAACTTACTAGATAGGGTAAGTTATCTACCACCAACTATCAATTAACTACATAGTTTTAATTAAAATCCTTTTTCAAACCTAGAAGTAAAGCTAATTACCTTTCAAATGATCATGAGTGATGCTTATGTAGTGAGCTTTAGCATTTAATATGATCTACATTTGTCATATGGTGGCACAAAGATTGATGCATAACGAAATGGTAACCATTATGTGTGTAGAAAAGAACCTTCTAGATCAATGTGGTAATTATCCATAAAGAACTTTAAGTGGTTTTGTAATGTCCTGAGCCAAAACAATAATTCAACTTTAATTCTTAACCTTCCACAAACACTTATTATTTGGATAACAATACTAGCGAGCCTAGTATTTAATTAGATCATATAGAACTTAGATTACAATTACTATTTATGCTTTAGTAATATCTTTACATTTCAAATAGAAAATGTCAAACATAACTTTTGATCTTTATAAAATGAACAACACATGTGGATATCACATTCTCTTTATTATTACAATAATGATTGAACTACATTCATATGATTTTGTAATATCAGTAACTACAATAATTCATACCATCATCAATGAAAAATCAAATTAATACCATGTAGCTCGAGTTTGTTGTCAATGAAGCTCAAATACGAACTTTGTATCAGAGTGCCCTTTGAAATCAATATGGTTTTTATTCTAAGATTCTCAAACTCGAACATAATTGCTCAAAGTGGATTTTGATAGGACTTGATTAAGTGTAGATAATAATGTAATGTTCCCATTTTACACAATATTGTTTCATGGGCTTTAGACAAGTTTCTAGTTTTCCATAAGCTTCTAAGTGTGTTGAGGAGAATTCCAAACTTCTTGGAGGGCGCAAGTTTACTATTTTTGGGTGTTTGTTTGTGGCATTGAGATCAATTGGTGTTATGGATTGTTGTGATGCTTTCAAAAGCAATTTTAAATTCCTAGTGCATTCTCCAACATTCTTGGAGACCATGCCTATTTTTAGTAAGTCAATCAATTGGTTTTAATAATCATCCTACATCATTGTATCATTCATGTGTGATCAAAGTTTGATTCAAATTTAGTTTGAGTGGTTTTGACAACTTGGGTGAGTTATTGAATAATTAATATTTCACTAATATTGTTTAATGTTGAGAAATAATAAAATAACAACTTAGTATAATAGCTTGTTAGAAAGATAGTAAAGTGTTTAAAAAGTTGAATACCTAGAAAAATAAATTATTATAATTTTAAAATTGCAGATTCCCACAAAAAGCTATTAAAAGAAGTGTTGGAACTCATTTATAAAAAAATGTTGATGATCTTATGAAACTGAATTGAATATGCATGTTCATCCATGATATTTGAAGATAAAAAACCTCCTCATTTCAAATTTAAGAGACAATTCCTAGCCAATTAGAATGGTTTTATTTACTAATTAAAGTTTCAATTTTTGAGTTTGTATGAAGGCATTTGATTTGCTGTGAGTTTGTATGAAGGTATTTTATCATTTGCAGAGATTGTTGATGAATTTGAGGTGATTTGGTGATCTGATTTATGAAAAACCAGATTACAATACCTGGTGTGATACCTGCAGTATTGTAGAATTCAACACGAAAAATTGAGAACAACAAGATTGCAAACCAAAAACTATCTCCATTCTGTTAAAAATTGGAGTTTATACAAGTCGAATGGATCCCAAGGGTCACACAAATCCCTTGGAATTGAAATGAAGAGTCATCATAATGTTTATTACAATTAAACTATTAAAACTATAAAAAATTATCAAAAAAACTAAATATAAAATTTCGGTCCTCTTGGAGAAGGTATAACTTTCTCATCCTAGCTCTGAATTACGAACCGTTTGATGCGTTGGAAAGGTATTCAAATAATCTTGAACCAAATTTTGGAAACATCGATGTTCCATCATGTTCCCGGCCAGCATGTTTGTCCAGAAATGCACCGAAGACCTTCAAAATTGCAATTTACTAAAACATATGAAATTTTGGAAAAATTAGATTTTCAATATTTTCCCAATTTAATCCTGATCATTTGGAGTTTCCTATTTGTTGGTCATCCAGTTCTAAGGGTTTGTGTTTTCCCTATCCTGTCATACCACTCTTGTTTTGCTGGGAAGTGTTACAAAAAGGGTCTGAAATAATTGGAAACTCTGCATATTATGAGTCTCATAGCAGGGCAACCCTTTTGAGAAGGGTTTTGAGACCAGTTATAGATTGCACATACTTCTAGTAAGGCTGTATTCTTTATATGGACACCTAGAGCCTGACATGCAATTTTTTTTTGAGAGATTTGTACTATGATTTGTTGTGCCTAAACTTGGAAATGTTGCTTCAATGGATATGGTATGGGTTATTGAAGACTTGAAGTGAAACTGGCAGGGCCATACATCTATACCCTTCAGGCTGTACCATTCTAGGAGTAAGTCACTCACTCTTTGGAGTCCTTTTATCTTGTTTTAAGGCACCATTATTGGTGGAAGATATTGCCATCAAAGGTTGTATTCTTTCTGTTCAAGGGATCATATGGTCCCATATATCTGTTTGTTCCTTGCTGCAACACTTCATCTCAGATCTGTAACTGTATTTATGGGGTGATGATGCATTTGGAGTGCATAAAAGTGTGCTTTCATTAGTTATTTCTGTTATTGACTACATTGGGTATGTTGGGTGTGGAGGAAGTGAGTTGTTTGGTGATTAAACTCAAAAATTTGCCTGCAACAATATGCTTCAAGTCCATTTTAGACCTGCTATAATTTCTTGAATTGTTCATTTAAGACTTGTAGCTATCAATATCCCTATTATTTGGGTGTTGGGTGTGTGTGGAGTTAGCAACATTCTATGCAAGATTGGTGAGAATTGAGGAGTTAATATTGTTGTTACAGACTTAATGTTCACTGTTTCTTAGACTTCAATGGAGTTGGGTGTGTTTGAGATTGTTTTTTTAACCTTGGGAAGGTGTGCTTTGCTGATTGTAAGGGGTTTTGAAGGGGTTCTCATATTTGTTATGACATGCAACAACAATAGAATATACCTTATAGTACCATCTGTCACATTAGTATTGCTTTGATATTCATATCGGTTCATACTAAGATTTCTAGCTAGACCTAAGTTGATCAATCCAGCTCATAAGGTATCTCATTGCTTTTTGCAGGTTGACTATTGGTCAAATGAATTGGGGTGTGTAGAAATAATTTTATCAGAACATATTTGTACTAGCGCTCCCTATTGTTATAGTTTTTATTTTTTTTATTTTTGGTCAGTAAAGGGCCGAAGCCGGATTTATATTAATATATTTAATATATAATCAACATAAAGAGTTTTAAGATCAAAAGTAGAATGAGAATGATTTTAAAAATTAAAGGTGCAACAATGCTCAACACCATTTCAAAATCCTTTCAAATATGAAGCAACAAATTGTTATAGTTCTTATTTGGATGGCAAGGATTTTATTATTATGTGTTTATGTTAAGCTTCACATTACTTAAAAACAAACAAACATTGAGGAAAGATGTTAGTTATAATGGCATCAAAGGTGGTTTATTTTGCTAGCATGTTGGGTAATGTATGCTAATTATTTATCAAATTCAATGGATCATTGTGGTTCAATAGTTATATATTAATTTTTTTTGGTGTTGAGTTTCAATGGGAATTCATTATTCAAGGTTTTAACAGAGATTGTAAATCATGGTCTCGTGTAACAAAGAATTGGAAAATAAACTTCATTTAATCAGGTCAGATAGTTAAATACTTGCTACAAACAAAGAATGATCTTTGTATTTTAAAAGAAGTAGAGATTTACATATTCATGATGGTTCAACCAGACTCTTAAGAGGTTGCAATATGCTATAGTTCCATCAATGAATTTATGGTTAAGCCAACACACAAGAGACATATAGAAGAAGAGGTGAGACTTGCTGTTATTTCCTATGTAAATAAAATTATGAGAATAATAGCTCCTCAGGTTCCTTTTACAACAATATTATGAAGGAGGTATTTCAGTTGATTGTGGGAAGTTTTTGAAGTTTTGTTGATACAAGGAAACCTTTTTTTGTTAAGAGGGTACAAATATTAGACACTATTGCAAAAATCAATTCTTTTGATATTATGTTAGATCTGAGGATCTTATTTTCCAAATGTTTCAATTTTTCTGGCTGTTGTTAATGAAAATCATGTAAAAAAATTTTGATCTTTTGTGTAGACCATCATGACTTTGATTGTGAATGAAAGTGATGAAATTTCCCAATCAGGCCTGGAATTTGACAGTCACCCTTGCCTGTCATATGAATTTTTCATGACAGTTTGATCATTTTAATACTTTTCATTTTATATTTTAAGTAAAATATTGGCTGTCAATTGTTTTAATATAAAATAAAAAAATATATAAATTAATAATATATGCAAAAATCTCAAAATAACTAGACAAGTTTCTAAGTTCATATGTTTTATTTGAAAATCTAACCAAGTTTCTAAATTAATATGTTTTATTTGAAAAAGATTCTAAATTAATATAATATACAATCAATTATATAAAATTTTTTTATTTGTGATAAAAATAATATAAAATTAGAAAATAATTATAAATTATTAATATGTACAAAAATATCTAACTAATTAAGCAACTTTCTTTATATATATATATATATATATATATATATACTCTTTTATAAAGATTTTAAATTAATATTTTAATATAATAATAAAATAGAAACATATATATAAAATAACTTATATTTATCATACATATTATAAAATAATATATTTATATTATTAAATAAAATATTATACTACTTATAATAGATTTTGATGGTTCATTAATAAATTTAAGTGTCATACTTACATTTTTAAAAAAAATAGCATGTCAATCCATACGGTCCAATAAATTTCTAGCTTGTCATATACGGTTAAAAATGGAAAAACGGTCAATACGACCATCAAATTCCAAACCTACTCCCAATAACCCTTATGTACTTTGTTGGTTGGATTGAGGCAAGAACAAAATGCTTCTACAACTATACATAATTTGGTTAAAAGGATTTTCAATTAGTGCAAAGAATTGAAACCTTATTTGCCTACTGAGGTTGACAAAACAATTGTTTCTATAAAGGAGGGGAAAAGGTACTTGAAATGAGAATGGACTTCCAGGTTTTTCTTTTGAAAATAAAAAAATATTTTAAAAGGTTTGTATTACTAATCTTCAGAATAATCTCTGTGAAGGACTTTTCTCCCATGATAACACCATTAGAAAGGTAATTGAAGAAGGACTAATATAAACCCTTGTTACAAAAGGGAAGGCTAAAAGGATGGTTGAAAATGAGAATGCTAATTTTGTGGATGTGGTTTCTTTCAAATAGATAATTGGTAATGAACACATGCATCTCAATAATATGAGAGTTTAATAATTAAGTGAAAACTGCCTATCCTAGATATGTACCATGATGATTTCCAAACAAAATCAATGAAGAGGATTGCTCTTGATGAGAGAGATGATTTTGGCTTTAACTTTAAGTTTGTTTGATTTATGACACTTCAAAAGTGAAGCATATTAAAAATTGAAGAAGAAAATCATGAGCTATTTGTTAGAAAATAAGAGGTGAACAATAACATAAGAAGTTTAAATCAACTGCAAATTAGATCTAATAGTCTTTATCGAATGTAGATCAAATTGGCTACATTAATGAAGGCATTAAAAAGAAAACTCAACACATATTGTATTGTTTAACATGGAGAAACCCTTTCAATAAAATAATCTACCAAGGAAGAGATAAACATTTTATATTATCGACAAATAGGTGATGCAATAAAATACTCTAACTCTTTCTAATCCTTCAATCTAATAGAAAAACCCTAAAAAATAACCTGAACAAAATCCTTGATAAAACTCCAACTCCAAATGCTCACTTTTTATAGGAAAATAATGTAACCATGAAGAATGATACCCAAGATTGAATTCCAACACCTCCCACCTTGTAATTATAATTTTATAACTCCTAAAGACCTCTTATAGATTTTCTTACAATTGTTATAAGGAATCTTCCATGCATGGGCGCCTAGGGACCAAAATAGAAAAGATTGTCATCGTTGTCATAGAATCTTATGACAGGTGTTATATCTATCATAGATACTTTTATAACTTATGAAGGATGCCATATCACCCCAAAAGAGTAAATTCTGAAGTTGGACACCTAGGTTGGTCATCTTTACCATTTTACTATTATTGTGATGCTTGTCTAGTGAAAGTAACTTAGTAATTCCTGGCTAGTAAGTGGAACATTTATTGAAACTAGTAAAAACATATATTTATTGCACTATTAAAATATTAGTTACCAAGTGCTGTTGGTAAAACCCTTGATCTCTTATGGAAAAATTAGAAACAACATTAGGAATTATTAATTACATAGATTGATAAGGTTGATGACACCTAAATCCCATCATTCTCCCACTTCACATCATACATTGTAAATAGACCCAAATGAATCCATAATAATAAATAAAATATGTACAAGTATGTTCAAAGCCCATGGCCTTCTAGCACCAAGTAAAATTTTTTGTGTTCATAGATTTGGTAAGTGCATCCATAAAATTGTCTTAAGTGTCTATCTATTTCAACTCAATCTATCCATTTGCAATCAAATGAAAAATAAAATGATACTAAACATCCACATGCTTAATATGTGCATGATACATAAGATTCTTAGCTAAATGAATTGCACTTGATTATTACAATTAAGTTAAATAATATTTCAATTAAAATGAATAACTACACACAACCTTTATAACCAAATTGCCTTTTAGAGACATGGTGATGGCATTCAACATCCACAACCCCAAACAAACACCACTAACTCTTCCCTCAAAGGCTACAAAAACTCAAAAGGAAACAATAACACATTAAGAGTGTTGGTGTAATTAAACATTCACTAATTACTTTTTACGTAAGCTTACTTAGGATAATGCATTGCATAGTAGTTTGCATACGAGACACCTAAGAGTTTGCACCTATATTTGCACATGGTGTAGGATAAATTCCACTCTAGGTGGTGATAGTTGTTATTACATTCTACTTTATGTGTGAGATCCACCTTCAGTGCTCTTATCACATTATCATCCTCCACATGTTGCACATACCTCATTTTACAATGGAGGATGATCTACCTTCGGTGGACATGTGATTCCATGATCTACTCCTTATTATTGTCTCTTATTTCCTTGCCTATATAAGAAGACACATGTACATTATAAATTAATCCATTTGTTATGGTATTGTAATCTAGTGAATTTCTATTATCAGTAATATCATTCTTACATCTTGATGTAATTGTCTTGTCATTCTCTTTTGAAAGTTATGTTGGTCTTTCATTTGATCTTACGAGTGTTGTAGAATCACCTAAAACTCTAACATGGTATCAAAGCTCTCAAGGTGTGAAGACTCTTTCTCAAGAGTAACAAAGCTGGCTTGATTAAAGAAGAATGATGCTGTCGCTACTTTCCCAACCATGTATTTTGAATGTTTCTCCTTCTGCGTTTGGGCCTGGTGCTCTCATTGTTGATGGCGGGGGGTTGACTGTGACTTATGTGGCTGTTGGGAATGGGTTTCACGCTCCTAGGGGGATGATCTATTCTTCGATGTCGACTTCTCCCTCTTTGCTTGCTACTAGGTCTGGGGGCTTTGCTCTATCTGCAACTTCATTATTTGTTGTAGATGCTTTCAGGTCTTCTGGTCAACAACACGCTCTTACGGTGGGGTATTTTACAAAGGTTGTGACCAAGAATATTGCAAGTGGGAAAGGACCTAGGGTTCCTTCCATGCAATGCATCTCCCTCCCTTCTCTCCGATTCTAGTGATTTGTTCTCTTTCTATCAAGATTTTTTCTAAGGCTGAAGGGGACTTGGAGAATAGTACTAATATTTTTAAGTCTCACAGATTGATATGCCTTTTTTAGGGTTTTTGGCCTAGCCTCCCCTAATTGCATGAATGGGTGTCTCATAGATGGGAACCAAAATTATCAGATACTATTCATATTTTTCCTATGGAAAAAGGGTTTTTCATAGCTAAATTTGATAATGCTAAGGATAGATCTAAGATCCTGTGTGATGATTTCTTTAGCTGGGAGGAGGATAAATTTATGCTTATGGTTAAGCCCTAGCACCCTGATTTCAATCCATCCACTGAAGTCTTCAGCAAGATCCCTATTTGGGTTAGGCTCCCAACTTTCCCCCTTCATCTATGACATGATTCCATCCTTGAGGAAGTGAGTGAGGCTTTGGGGGAGTTCTTGATGTTGGATCATGAATCTTCTAATATTTATCATTCTACCTTTTCTCGTATCCTGGTAGATCTTGACACCTCGATGGGTCTTCCAGCTAAAATTAAAATTGAATCATCCTTGGGATCTTGGATCCAACAACTTGACTACGAAGGTATTCCTTTTAGGTGTCAAAAATGTTTTAAGACTGGTCACATTTCTACTCAATGTGGCCTTGATATTAAGAAGAAGAAATCCTCTCTTTCTTGGTGGAAGGGTGGTTCCACCCAACACTACACAGTTTTGAAAATCTCCTCTCAACATGGGAAGGAGGTTGCTCCCATTTTAGGCACTTAGGTGCCAACTGTGGAGGTGGAAGGATCGTGCCCTATTTTTCCTCTTGATGATCATGTAGGCCTTGCTGAGGTTGCTAGTTCTAGTCCAACTGCTGGTTAGGACCAACTTCTTCTTTGCTAGATGGTGCCAGCCTCTCTGTTGGCAGTTCTGTGGGTGTTGTTTCTACTGGCCCTGTTGGGTCTATGGATGTTGCTGGTTCTAGTTTTGTTGTCCCTCTTGCTAGGACCAAAGTTGGCCCTATGTTGGATGTTTCATTGGTTGGTTCAACACCTTTGTTGGGTGCTAGATCTTCTATCTTAGATTCATTGTGCTGGCAGGATGAGGCTTCTAGAGTTGAAGAGGGTTGGATCACAATTAAGGTAAACATCCAAAGATGTCATCCTCTTCATTTGACATAACCCTTCGGTCCCATAAGAAGGGGATAAATGGATAGTTTCCTTTCTTTCTACTATCATTCTTTAATGTTTTATCTTGTGATGTGGTTAGGGTTTTGAATTGTTGGACTATTGTTTCTCAAAGTCTATTTCTTGGCAGTGTTTCTTGGGGGTTTTTGGCCTTTTGTTTAGGCTTGTCAGTTGTTTTTTGGGAGCTCTTAATGTCCTATCTTAAGTTTTATTGTATAGGGTTTTGGGGCTCCTTCAAAACCTATTTTTACCTTAATAAAAAAAAAGTTGGCTTGATTCAATTGTGGGTGTTGAATAAGATTATTTGGGCATCATCATTGCATCTAAAAGGCTATTTCAGTGAAAATTAGTTATAAATTTGTCTATATTAGACAACAATCAAATTTGTGGCAAATTTGTTTTGTGTAGGTAGGCTGTACAACCCACCTGAACAACTCGATACGACTATTAAAATAAAAATTATTTTTTATTTTGCGTTTTCAAATTTTATTCACAGGTTTTTTATCTATTCTAAAAATTTTGGGGGCGAGCCCCTATCTCTATTACTTGTCAGGATTGACCGCAAATATCCATATCGGGTCACAACTATCCTATGAAGTTATCTTCAACAAAGCCCACAATACATCATTGAATATTATAGTAAATTATCACTGGCGATGAACATTTGGAAATATTGCTCTGTTATAACAAACAGTTGTATAAAAAACACCTCTAAACTTTCTATGACATGCATGTGGAACTAATCCTAGAGTCCCTTAGATGTGCACCACCTCCATTGATTGACGCCGCCACCACCATTGTTGCCTAGCCCAACCACCACAATCCACACATCAACCATTGAATTACTGTGCCACGTCAGAGAGTAGAGAATCAAAACGTGATACATATCAGATCACCACATTAGCATCTACCTAGTTATCATATGATATCATCATCTATATGAACACATAGTTGGTAGCCAAGTTAGCATTTCTGACCAATTATTTTACGACACATCAGATAACACAAGTCTAAATTTGACAGTTTCTAGTTGGAAACTAGGCCAATTTGTCTTTTTTGTGGCATTCATATGATCATAAAATTTAATGCAGTGATTTTATGGCATCAGCGTTTGGTTGAATAGTCTTTACCCCTCTCCATTTGAGTTTTTTAATTTTGCATCCAACTTTAGAGGCTCATATCTTGCTCATATTGAGTCTCTTTTCCAAGCAATTTTTTTTGTTTCTAGTAGTGGTATTATTTTATGATTTTGGTGATCAGTTTGATTAGAAATTGTAATTTTTCATGACTATACATATCCAATCCTAATTTTTTCAACTTCTAGGGTGCATTCAGGCTCATACGAACACATTTTTAGGTGTCATTTTTTTTGAAAGTGTAATATTTTTTGTCTACTTTCCATATTTTCTATCAATTTGTAGCCATCATGAGTGTACATATTACTTTCATTATTTGGCCTATTTTGGCATTTGTATTTTCTTGGATTTGTGTGGGATCTTATGCATTATTCATTAGTCTTCTATAACCTAATGTCATACCCCGCAAGGGAACCAGGGAAGAGAACAAAGATTCTCTTAGGAAAGAAAACCTATGTAACGAACTATGAATTTTTTTTAAAAAACTTAAAAAGATATACATACATAATCACATAAATAAAGTTTAACTTAGATTTCTTCCATGGTTCCCTACTAGAATATTAACAATCCATTTAAGATTCATTAAATGTACTAACAACTTGAATAACTTTCAAACCAACTATATCCTTAACATTTAAAGATCTTTTAGGAGGAAATATAAATGCTCTTTTAGGAGAAAATATAAATGCTTTCATTTGATTTTTAACCAATTGATTTCATCTATATTCCCTAAGCATTCTTTCATGAGCAATATAACATTTAAAGCATACTCATAATCAAATAATTTATCTAGGAGTTTGAACTATTTCACATATGAAATTAACACATTTGATTACTAACTTTTCCTAAACAACCATAATGAGAAACATTCCACTTTGCTTGAAACACTTATGAAATTCCTTTTCTTTTCAAATGATTTACATAAAGTTCACCATTCCCTTTTCTTTTCCCTAAATCTACCTATTCCAAGTTACATCAAATTGAAATACATTAATGAATATATTACATTCATATCCTCTTGGGAGGTAACAATAACTTTACATTTCATTGAACAACATGAAAGATAAGTACAAAGTCTCCTTTCTTCAAAACTAGAACATTATGCAAGTATGAATCCTTAAGCATTGCATCCGCAAATGATACCTCGATAAAAAGATTTACCACCCAACCATGTGGATACAAAGAGACCCACTTTCCCGTGCTAGGAGATAAACATCAAGATCCATGCAAGAAGAGATATCTAGGCCATACCTAGGATTGGGGTAACCTTTCCCAAACAATAACTGAACAAGAAATATTACAACACAAATCCCTTCCCAAAGGTTCACAAGACTTGGTAGAAACTCTAAGAGACAAGCTAAGTGAGTGTCATCGCATAGCCCTAACCCCTTGGGTTGTCCTGGTACTAGCCACTCTTGGCCCCGGCCCCCAAGTAGACACATGCAGAACTGAATGCCTTTCGTACAGACAAGCACCATTCAATCGTACCTACGCATAGGTACCTTCTCCCACTCCAATCCATAGCCTTTACTAGCACTAATGGCATGGGCGAGGCTTTACTTTTATCTTTTTAGTGTTTGTTTCCATCCCCATAAATTTAATTAAAGTTATCATTTGATTAATACAACTCTACAGTGGGTTATCCTGGTACTAGCCACTTAGGGCCCCAACCCCACACTAAGAGCCACTCACCTAGTGTTCTTAGGTTCTCTACCCTTACCCAACTGTCAGAGCCTATCACATATCTGATGGTCTGTAATATACTATCGACAAGACAATCCGTTGGACGTATGGCGCAAAAACTGACAGATTAGCATAGTAAAGAAAAAACAAAGCTCAAGAGACCATCATAGTTGGTCTTCATTTTTGGTCCATATACCGACAAACCATTTTACATTTTGTTAGGTCATCAAATGAGGGGATTTGAAAGAATTTAATAGAATATTTTCATAACGTATATTATTAAGTTGATGTTGCATGAATTTATTGACTCTGCGCACTTGTAGACATCAAACACAATGATAAAGAATCATCTCCTCCCATGGCCTACATTACTCAAGCCACGGGAGGGGATGCTTCTTTATGGCTATGCTCGATGTCTACAAGTGTGCGAAGTAGATAAATTCATTCAGCGTCAAACTAAAATAATGTACGTTATACATGAAAATATCATCCATTAAATTCTTTCAAATCACCGCATTTGATGAGCTAACGAAATGTAAAATGTTTTGTCAGTATATGGACCAAGGACGGAGACCAACTATGATGGTCTCTTGAGCTCTTCTATCTTTAGTCCTAGCTACTGGGTAAGGGCTGGAAGACTTATACCCATCGATCGTTGAGAATAATCAGTGCCTTGCCTTTATGTACACTGCACAGTATCCAATATAAGAGAAGGTAGAAAATATGAATGGATAAAAGAAATATTGAAAGATACAATAAAATTATCTTGTTGTTTACCTTCTCATAATTGATCCCAGTCTCACAAAAGTAATTTTATATGATCACTAGCACATTTCATGCATGGATGAGAAACAGTATCCAAAGTTTCTAGATTCTGAGAAGAGGTATGAGTGGAGGCAAAAAAAGGGATATTTGTGAAGGTCTTATAAATGTAGTACTGAATCATCATCTCTACACTGGTACTCACTTTAGAAACCCTCTCTAGAAAATATCTACATCTATAAAATCTCCACAAAAATCCCCTCTGGCCTCCACTGCATATACATCCTCTCAGTATCTAAAAGCTCTCCATCATTGATTCTCGTCATTTTTCACCATCTTTGTGGAATGAGACCTTAAATTATTGAGCTTCTCTTTGTTTCGAGAATAGTTTAACATTCTCTACTTAATAGGGCCAACCACGTGAAGGTGGAAGCTCATCTAGCCCCTCCTAGGAGCCTCTTATGACCCTTTACGACATTTTAAGACCTCTAAGATGTGTATTCTTAGGGGTCGTAAAGGGTTGTAAAGGTTCATAAGTGGTCCTGGGACCCAACAGATGAGAAACATAAATGTAGGCATCATCATCACAAGTTTTTTGGAGACAACATAATTGAGTGGTATACCCAGATGATGCAAAGCAACCACTAATCCTTTGGAACCAGAGGAGTAGTAGTTTCTCTACATGATCTGGGTGTACAACTCAACTATTTTGTCTCCAAAAAATTGTGACCATGATGCCTACATTTATGTTTCTCAGTTGTTGTGATATCTATATTTATGTTTCTCAGCTATCGTGTTTATGTGCATGTTTTTTATGTGTTTGGGAAGACAACTTTCTAGCCTGGGCCTGGATCCTATGACAATTAGCTTCATAAAAATGAAGTAGATGACAACTAAGCAATTAGCTTCCCAAGAAAAATATGTCGAAGGATGCAAGACCAGGCTAGAAATATGTCTTCCCATGCTAGTAGTACTCTTCTTCAATCTGTGGTCGATGATAATAATCTTCTTTTTCTTCCTAATTGCAGCCAAAGATTCCTTTTCATCAGGATTCAACTCCACTTCCCCCATCTCATCATCCTCGTCACCCTCAGCTACCATCCTAAGCCCTTCTTCCCTCTCTAGTTCTTCAAGCCTCTACAAGATATCTGGATCAATAAAGTTTGCAACATTGTGTCCATCCATGATCTTAGGAATATCATCTTCTTTCCACTCTTCATTTGCCAAAATATATTGCTTCTTCAAGCTTGTAGAGTAGTCTCTAGTGGTTTGTGAGGCCTCACCCCGTGACATCATTTCATAGCAGATTTTTTATCCATCTTTGGACTCATGTTGACACTTTATTTTATCATGTTGGACTATTTGGATAGAGACATTATATTATGATACTATGTGATGACTTATGATTATGTGATGATGATATAGGACTTTTAATTTCATGCTATTTATTAGGTCATGAGCATAGTAATTGATAAATCTTTGATTTATGTATGATACTTTGATGTTATGTTCATGTTAGGGAAATTTGTGAGAAATGATCATGATTATTATGTTAGGTGAATTAACATGTATCATTTTATTCTTGACTTTATATGCTTTAGAAATGCTATGTTGGAAATGATGAGAATTATTATGGAATGTAGTTAGAAATTTATGATGTTAAGAATGTGATTTTTTAGATGTATTACATATACATATACATATACATATACATATACATATACATATACATATACATATACATATACATATACATATACATATACATATACATATACATATACATATACATATACATATACATATACATATACATATACATATATATATATATATATATATATATATATAATATATATATATAATATATATATATATATATATGTTATTTGACATTTCATGAGCTACTGATATTTTGTCAAGTGTGCAGGTAAGACCATGGATATATCAGGGGAAATCAAAGATGAATAAGTGTTAAAATAATGTTAAGCCAACGTTATCTCTAAGGGGAGAAATAAACCTCATTGTAATGTGTAATTGTTGTAAAGTGATGCATGAATGTATTTATTGATTATGTGTATTTTTATTTTATTATTTTAGTCCACTTGGCATGCCATGTGTATTGTGTTGTAATGTGATTCTTTTGTGGTGTCAATTGACACATGTCATGTGAGTTGGCATGCCCAAGTGCTTTATGTGTGTGAGTGGTCTCTATTTTAAGGAGCCTTGAGTGGGAATCTCTTTCATTTTCGTATGCAATCTTTAGGTGGTCTTTTGAGTGGCTTTTAATGACCATATAAGGTAGAGGAGGTTCAAAATAGGCTACCCCATAGTGGTGCCATGTGTTGGTGGTCAAATTTTGATCATTATGATGTATTTTGGCTATTTTTGCCCTTCAAAAAGATGCTCTTTTGAAAAGTGACGAAAATTGGAATTTGCATACCAAGCCCACTCCTCTTTTTGAATTTGGAATTTGAATTTCCCCCTCTTGTTTGAAAGGATTAGGGTTTGTCTTCTTAAGGAGATGGAGAGAAAAGTTGTGGGTAATTTCCCACTCTCCAATTTTTGGAGACTTGAGAGATTGTGAGATTTTTCTCTTGATTGGTTTTGAGGATTTTGGTTGTTGCATAGCAAAGGAGGAGACTAGTTGGAGAAAGCTCATCTCAACCCTCATTGCCATTAGCTTGGATTGAGGTTGGATCTTCAACACTCTTATTTTTATTGCTATGTATATTTACTTTCTTATGTTGTATGTACACTAGTTTTATATATATTTTGAATGGCTTCTTAGTCTATGCATGCAACTGACTTTATTTTCCTTTCTTTTATTGTATTTGTTTCTTGGGGGTGTGCAAGGCAAAACTCACCCTTGGGAGGGAAGAGAGCCTTGATGGGTGAATGGAAAAAGTTGGGACTACTCATTTCGTGTAGAGTCCTTCCTCTAGGAGGAAGGGGATAAGGCATGGATGTATGGGCATCCATGTTGCCATCCTTGTGTATGTAAATTGGGGGTCATAAGGGTGTTGTTATTGTGTTGATTATGAGAAGGGTTGATGGTTGAATTCTTTGGCCTTGTGAAGGCAATTTGAGCCGATTTTGAAGCCTTGTTGAAGGCAGGTTCATTCTTGTATTTTGGTATTCTCCTAAATGGGTAGATTCCACCTTCACCCCTACTATGGGTCCAAGGTGACCCATTGTGTGCATAGCCTTGGGAAAGGGAATTTGATTTTCTTGTCTATTTGCTGGTTTTGTTGATTTATGTGCTTTTGTATGCATGTTAAACCCCTATCCATCTTTGTTTTCCCCTAGCTCAGGGGTGGCCATGAAATGGCCTAGGTTTGGAGGTGAGCCTCCATGGTCTGTTTGTTGTTTTGCAGATTTTCTCAAAGACATAGCTTGCTGGTTTGAGGGAGTTAAAGAGAATTTGGAAATTAACTTCTACTTCATGTTATTTAGTTGTTTGGCTTTGAGACCTTTGTGAAAGTTGATTAATCAAGGCTATGTAAAACACCTAGCAAATGAATGCTTGTAATAGTTAGATAGATTATTCATTGCTCAATTTCCATACTAAGATAAATATGAGAAGTGTTGGAAAAATTCAAGACTAGCCAAGTTACTGAGAGGGGAGGGGTGAATCAGTAACTTCAAAACTTTTTACAAATTGCAGATCTTAACAATATTCCAAATAACATTTAGATCAATAAGCTAACTGCATGCATGAGTAACAGAAAGAATAAAACATTCATAACACTTTGAACATTGAGATTTGGTTATCTAGAAACCTTCCAAATAGAAGTAAAATTGGGGTGGGGATGATACCCACAAAACTTCAATACTGTAGTATAAAGTTGGCCAGTTAAGGCTTACAAAGATCACTTTTGATGATCTTCCCTGTTAGGAGCAAATAGGACTACTAGGTCCACCTTGTTAGAGGATTTACAAACATACAATGAAGTATGCACTCGGTTAAGAGATTTTACAAAAGACTGTTAAGTCTACCCGGTTAAAGGAGTCCAAGCTAATTCACCTGTTAAGATGAAACAGTAGATCTCTTGCTTGCAACTGTACTTTCTGATTGAGATTCTTTGATGTACTGATCACCTTCTGTGATAGTTATGTCTCTACTACTCCTTATACTGCTGTAGCCCTTTGTAATTCACCTATCTCTGCCTTTCTTCTCTTTTTCACATATTGCTAGACTTTTGATATGATACAAAACATTGCTTATATATCAATCCAAAATAATTACAAAGTCGGTTGCTAAAGTATTATTGAGTTGGCCCTGATGTAGTTACAAAGTTCCTGCAAACTAACTTGGTGACTTTCTGATACTCGGCATCATCATGCACTCGTAGGGGTTTGGAGCTCAGTCCATACTAACCACTCGGTCGTAGTTTCAAACTTGGTATACACTGGAGACTCGGTAGATACAGTGTCACTTGGTAGAAACTAAATTCCCTGTTTACTATGCTGGCACTCGGTAAACACTGCTCATCTCATCACTTAGTAATGATAACTCGGTAAGCACTGCGAAGCTCGATTTGCTTGGTAAGCACTGTTCTGCTCGGATTGCTTGGTAAACACTACGAAGCTTGGTAAGCACACATAATCTGAATAAGTGTTGTCACTAATGACAAAGATACTTAATGCCAACAGAGAAGATGTATTAATTTTTTTCTATTTGTAGAATGGAAATGGTGGTAACGTCACTTAAAGTTGGATGAAATGAAAACTCTTTGTTGCTGTTTTATTTTAGTACTCGCAAGAAAGAAATGATATCTCCCTTCTATGATTATGTAATCAAAAATTTTATTTTCCTATTTCATTAAAGTTTTTCCATTAAAGAAAAGGGTTTTGTTTTCATTATTGAAAGTTTTCAATGCCTATGTTTCTATGTTGGAAGGGTTGAAATCAAACCTCTTTAATTATTGTATTAGTGCACATGAACAAAAGTAATGTAAATAGTTATGTTCTCAAGTTTATTTGATTACTTAGCCCTCCTTATGACGATATTTTTTTTACCTTGTTACCTGTATCATCAATTGCACATCAATAATTATTAAACACACAACACACACACACACATATATACATACATACATATATATATATACATATATATATATATACATATATATATATATACATACATACATATATATATTTACTTACATATAATATAGTATATTATGCTAATGATTATA